>OY757934.1:22431009-22436009 GCA_963585895.1 Sepioteuthis lessoniana
CTGGAGGTAAGTGGCCATATAGCTGCTGTTTTGTGGGATGTTGCTTCCAGGACTCGTTCAATATAGCTCGTAGAATTCTTTTTAATCCTATTAATCCGTTCGGGCAGGATATGACAAAAGGTCAATTTTTTTAAGCGGAGTTTAACAGGTTTCAATTCAGTTTTCCTTCTCCTAGACTAGTTGCATCACCAATGCTGAAGAACCCAGTCTGTCCCACTATTTACCCATAGCTGGAGGGAGAATAATTGGATTTATACCTTTCCCAAAGGTATTAGTGCTATGTGAAATGCAATCATTCTCGTCAAGGATTTGAACTCGTGTCGCCGTGTCCACTTCCTACGACAATAACCATTACACCACGGGCACCTCCCGAAATTCTCGTGTAATTGCCGTCATGCATGGACTACATGGACGATGACTACGTGCATATAGAAAAAGATTGGCAGCAATTACTCAAGAATGCTCTGAGCTATACTGAACGAGTCCAGGAAGCAACACCTCATAAAACAACAGTTATGTTATAGTAGTATGCACATGACCGTTACTTGGAAAAATGCGTTTTATTTCATCGGATAGGTCTAACTTCCATATGACCGATAACCTGTCTACAGCTGTCCATGCCTTCATTTGTCACGTATTGATGTCAGTTTCCGTAGATGAGACGTTGCTTCCGAAGTAGGTGAACTTGTCCATTAGTTTCTAAGAGCTATCGTTTAGCGTGAAGATGTTGCCTCTTTGATTAAAGCACATTTTGTCGGCGTACATATAGAGGCCTATGCAACCTGATGCCCGTTCCAGACTATGCCACAGGAATTCGGCCTGGGTGGGTGTATTTCGTTGAAGCACTAATGCATCAGCGTAGTCCGCAATAGTTCGTGCTGGGTATCATCTGTTTCTTACTTTTTTCAGTTTGAAGCCATTTTCTTTCATTAAATCTATCGACCTACGCAGTCTTGGCAGATTATGAACTGGTTTGGGACTAATGTGTCCCCTTTCTGAACACCTGCGCCAATGTCAAAGAAGTCTTTGTCTCCATCCAGTGAACGATCTTTTACTTTTGAGTTTTTATAGAGCATCACCAGACATGCAGGACACTGCTGGAGGAGCAAGGACGGGCTTATAAGTGATGTACTTCTATGGACCCCCGCATATGGCCAAGCAAAAGCAGGACGACCAACTCGAACATACATATAGCAACTATCTGAGGATACGGGATGTAGCCCTGAAGACCTGCCAGAGGAGATGAATGATAGGGAGGAGTGGCGAGAGAGAGTCAGGGATATCCGTGCTAGTGGCACGACATGATGAGGATGATAGAGCATCATAATGGTTTCGACTGTTTCTCAGGGGGCTTGAAGTATTTGCTCTCACTTCCCTCTGTGTATAGAGTCAAATGCCTTGGAGAAATTTACAAATAAGAAACAACACTCTTGGAGAGAAGACACTCTGGGAGAAATTTACAAATAAGAGATGACACTCTTGGAGAGACGACATTCTTGGAGAAGTCTTCAAATATGAGACGACACTTCTGGAGAGACGAGACTCATGGAGAAATCTATAGATAAGAGGAGGCACTCTTATTTTTAGATTTTTAATTCTTTAACTGTTCAAATAATAATGCCTATCCCTTTTACAGCCTGAATCTATTTTGTATTTGATCAGTCCTAATGGAATGATTTCCTAGTATTCCACGGATCTCCAAAATAACACCAAACAGCTTTTTAATTCAGTCCTCTCTTCTCGTAGACCTGTTAACCAATCAAAGCTAGCGAACCTGACTTTTCTTAACATTTTGCCTTTTGTATTATTGAAAGATCTGAATACATTTTGGATTGAATCAATTGTTTCTTTGGTTTTTTTCGCTTGCATTTTTTTTTTCTTTCTTTCTGTTTTGCTTCTCTCATTCTTTTACATCACTTTTTCCCCCTGAATTTCTTCATCTTCTTAAGGTTAACTCTTTTATTCGATTCTTTTGTTCGGCTTGTTGTAGTACGCACTTGCGTAGGGTAAGATGTCAAGGCTTGGATCGCAACCGATTATATAATTTATAAATCTCTTCATGACTACTGATAATGAGGTGACATGTTGTTCTCCTCAGAGTCAAGTTATAAGAAACTGGTGAAAATATTTCGCTCTGCAGTGTCTAATAAAATATAAGAATGCTTATTTTATACCACCTTCATGACGTCTTTAAATTGTTCAAGGTTTAAATAAAAAAGAATCTCAAAAAGAAATTATTATTTATATGAAGAGTCAGTGAAATATTGTTCGTAACTTCAAGTCGGTTTCTGCCAGAGAAACAATTCAGGGTCGTGAGGTAACAGAATCGTGCATATATTATACGCAGGTCAGAATTTGGATATTTTTCAAAGAGTTGCAATTTTTCTTCATTGTAAACAAATAGACAGTGTCAACAAACGGACTGAGGCTGACATATATATATATATATATATATATATAGAGAGAGAGAGATCTATATGAAGAGAGAAATAGACAGTGTCAACAGACAGACTGAGATAGACAGACAGATAGATATAAAGAGAGAAAGATTAACGGATATGAACAGATTCAGATTGATATGAATTAACGGAAACAGTTATATATAAAAGGTGCTGGAATAAGTTTTAAAACATTTTTTTTTGTCTGGTTAGTCCAATTTTTGAAAAAAAAAATGGGAAAAATATAAATTTTCATGATTAGCTCGATTATTTAAGCAATTCTTTCATTAAACTTCAGCCAAATATAAGTGGGAAAGAAAAGAAACGACAAAAAATCTATGATTTGCTCCACGCCAAAATTCAAATCAAAAAAAATTTCCAAAATAATTGGAGTCTCTTAGTCTATCAAATACAAAGCAAAGAATTTTTTTTTTTTTTACTGAAAAAGAGTTTTTTAAGAAGTGGGAGTGGAGGATTGAAAAAAAAAAAGCGAAAAGAAGGCGTTTTAACAGCTCTTGCGACAGCAATTAAGAAGGACCCCACTACGTCAATAAGAAAGCACACTAATAAATTAAAAGTCCACTAGAAGACTGTGTGGACAGCAATTAAACAAAATTTAGGCCTTGACCTTAACCCACTTGATTACGCTATATGGGGCGTTTTAGAAAACAAAACAAATGCAACTTTCCATCCAAATATTGGCTGGCCTAAGACAGCAATTGAGTATGAATGGAATAAATATACCGAAGCCATGCAAATCGTTTCGAAGGCGTGTTAATAGAATAATGGGAAAAAATGACGGCCATAGTGAGTAAATTTACTGTTTTAGGCCCACCTTCTTATTTCTTTGTTCCTTTTTTAAAATCAAATGAATCTTGTTTTATAATAAAGTCGTTTATCATTATACTAGAATATTCCTAATTTTGCTTCCGTACTCTTTCTCTCTCTCTCTCTCTCTCTCTATATATATATATATATATATATATATATATATTGATAGATAGAGAGACAGAAATATAAAAGACAGAACTTAATTTAAAAAAAAAAACAGATAAAGATAGAAAGAGAAAAAAATATGAAGAGACTGAAATGGATACATACGAATGTAAAAATAAATGTCAATATTGATTGGAAGAATTATGAAATAAAATGAGTAAATAGAATATACCAAATAAATATATGAATAAACTGCAACGATATATAAGCATATATATATATATATATATATATATAAAGTAAAGTTGGTGACCGTAGTCGAGGGTGACCCGAAGGCTCCCTTTTCGATAGCTACAACACCATGGTGTAGGGGAGGACGCTACTTCTTTCCCTGGATTTCTCCACTTTACCCTTGATCCGTACCTTATAATGCAAGGAGGAATCAAGTACCATTTTTAAAGTCTTTGGTATGACTCGACCTGGGATTGAACCCAGGTCTCCCAGGCCATTGGCGAACACTCTAACCAATGTCCGGTATATAATATATATATATATAAATACTAACAAATATGTACACACACACACACACACACACACACACATATATATATATATATATATATATATATAATCTGATAGGTATATATGAATAAACTGGGCTAGATACAGATAGACGCAGAGAAACATATGTCAAGAAAGAAAGAAAGAAAGAAATATGACTAAACTTAAATACATGCATAAAAACGTGACAAACTAATACATATGAAAAGAAAGTGAGAAACATATTGTGGTCTAATACACACACACACACACACACACACACACACACACACACACACATATATATATATATAGTTAGATAGAAATATGAATAATGCTTTAATAAATGGATAAAAAACGTGACAAGCTGACAGATAGGAAGATGAATAGAGATAAATTGAATATATATATATATATATATATATATATATATATATATATATATATATATAATTTAGTCTATTCATAAATACATGTATACACTTATATACACACACACATATACAAATTTATGAATAGACTAAATTATATATATATATATATATATATATATAGAGAGAGAGAGAGAAACCCAGACAGACAGATAGATATATAGATAGATAGGAAAGCTGATATACATAATTTAAAAATATTTACGGATAGCCAGAAATAAATTGAAAGGATGAGATTATCGAGGATAGATAAAACAGATTTGGTATGAAAGCAATATTACACGGTAGCTAGCTAGCTAACTACATGGATAGATATGAAATAAATACGATAGTTCTATACGAAATAGATAGATAGATAGATAGATCACCATAAAATTCTCGATCGATGAAATAAACTACAGTGTCGTCTCAGCGGCGTCAAATTGAACGAAAATGTCCAAGATGCAGGGAAGCGCACTTGTAGATGAAAAAAAAAAATTCTCATTTTCAATTCCACTCCTATTATTGTTATTTTATTAATAATATAGAACCTTCGTACAGTCTTTTTAAAAATCTTTCTTCTTCTTCTTCTTCTTCTTCTTCTTCTTCTTCTTCTTCTTCTTCTTCTTCTTCTTCTTCCCTTTCTCTTTTTCTATTCGATTTCAACTTTTTGGGT
>OY757934.1:22441009-22446009 GCA_963585895.1 Sepioteuthis lessoniana
GGGACAATTTTAATAAATCTACACACCGACTCCAACTGGAAACCAAGACATTTATCAGGAAACTTGAAAGGATCTCGATAAAATTATTTAGAGAAAAATTTTCTTTATTATTCAATCATACATGCTTAAATGAAAGAGTGCTGCCGAACCAAACACACACAAACCACCCCTCTTCTATCCCCTCCCACCTTCTTTCCTGTGTCTATTCTGATTTATTTTATCCATAGGATCTGAAAAAGTCCTGTTAATGTTTTTTTCGTGTTTTTGAATTTTTCAAAAACGCATAACAGGGTGGAAATAAATTTATAATCCTAATGTGACCGGTTGTTGTTTTTTCTTGAAATTATTACTCTGTAATGTCTGTTACATTGAGCTCTTTACCAGGAAAATTGAAATGTTCACTCTAGAATAGTTTTCTTGTCCTGATGCAATTACTCCCAACTCCGTTTAACTTGACCAAATAATACTATATATATATATATATATATATGAATACATATCTCTAGATAAATAGATACATATGTACATATATATACAGATACACACACACACACACACATATATATATGTGTGTGTGTGTGTGTGTGTGTGTATTTGTCATATATATGTGTGTGTGTGTATGTGTGTGGTGCATTCAATAAGTTTCCAGCATTTAAAATAGTCGTAGACTCTTGAAAATTCAGTATGTTATTGCTATACATCTAATGAGATAACTGACCAATTCTTATGATTTCAGGTTTAAAGGAACAACTACTGCAGGAATTGGAATACACCCTACTAAAGACTGATTGTCACAGCTGGTGAACTTCAAAAATGCAATCTGAACGTGAGGATACTTTAGAAGAACGATATGCAATAAAATTCAGTTTTAAACTTGGAAAAATGCAACTGAAACGTATGGAATGCTTCAGGCTGCTTTGAGACATATTGCATGAATCGAGCATCAGTTTTTGAGTGGCATAAGGGATTCAAGGAAGGCAGGGAGTCTGAGAGGGATGATGAGAAGTGTGGGAGGAGTAAGCAAGTCAGAACACCAGAGTTGATTGGCCAAACGATTTGGGTTACTATGTTGAGGTTTTAAGGGAGTCCAGGAAGAGATTCCTTGGGAAGAGGCCAGTGATATTTCCACCAGAACAATGTACCAGTCCACAACTCCATCCTTGTCACAGACTATTTGACCAAGATGGGTATTAAGAAAGTTTCTCACCCTCCCTATAGTCCAGACTTTTGGTTTTTCCCTAAGCACAGAGTCTGTCGTTTTGAGACAAGTGAGGAGATGAATGAGGCGTGGACGAAGGTCATTGACCCGCTCACACAAGAGGGCTTCCATGGGGCCTTCCAGATGTTGTTGGGACGGTACAGTAAGTGCATTGCAGCCGGAGGAGATTATTATAAAAGGGACAAGAGTTTCATGTGTGTACTATCAATGAAATGCCCATACGAAAAAAGTCTGGAAACTTATTAAAGATCCTCCTATATATATATATATATATATATGCACACACACACCTATATCTATATATACCAATAGAGAAAAATTAACAACTACAAAAATATTCCTATTTTTCTTATTACGTCTCTCTCTCTCTCTCTCTCTCTCTCTCTCTCTCACTCTCTCATTCTCAGTCCCTTTCAGTATCTCTACCTCTTTGTCTCCTTCTTCTGCCTGTCTCTTTGTTTGATTCCCTCTCTCTCACTCTCACTCTCTCTCTCTTTCTCTTTCTCTCTCTCTCTCTCTCTCTCTATATATATATATATATATATATATAGCGAGGAAACTTTGGTATGAATTCCGACAGAATGGGAAAGAAGTCAATTTGGAAAACCAGATTGGCATATTTTGCAAGTAGTTTATCAAATGACTTTTAAAATATAATAATTTATGAAGAGTATATAGATGCTTGATATATTCTTCAATAAAGAAATCGTTTAAAAATGATTTTTGATAAATCAAAAAGTGTTCAATATCGACAAGAAGAGCAGGATAAAACCAAAAATGATTCAAAGTCTAATTCCGGTCCATTTTATATATTTTTTTAAAATATATTCTCGGATGAGACACGCATAAGGGAGGCTTGAAGAGCCAGATAAGTACTCAATGATCCTTGCAAGATGCTAAATAATGGGAATAGGACGTAAAACGGTTTTATCCAGTGTCTTTGTTTGATGGCTTATCAAACTTCGTAGGATATTTAATGTCAAAGGCATGCTTTTAAAAGAAAAGTATTTAACCCAATGCTGGCTTATATATATATATATATATATATATATATATATATATATATATATATATATATATATATAAATTATCTTCTATATCTAAACGGTCTGTCTATATTGAGCACTAATTAACTATACTGTCTCATTTGGTCCTGATTTAACTCATCTAGTGAGCTTATATATATATATATATATATATATATATAAACGCTCTATCAATGATATTGAGCATTATTTAGCAATAATGGCACATTTGGTCCTATATTAACTCCCCTAGTGTGGTAGAAAGAACCATAGTTCTCATATATATATATATATATATATATATATATATATATATATATATATATATATATATATATATAGTATAAAACAGCAGGCAGTGAAAAGATGTGAGCAATTTTACGATCATAACAAATTTTAATCAAACCTCAATGGCTAAGATGTACATTGGAAGTCATTATTTTCCATGGTTATTGCTGCCAAAGTCGTCTTAGTTGTAGTGAAAGGTCATCATTTTCTCAAGAGGAAATTCTCAAAAATACGAAAAAGTAGTAAATTTTATAGAATTTTCTTTTTCTTGGCTTTATATCTCAATTTGTCATTAATCCTTTGGTTATGAAGTTTAGCAACAACTAAGGGAACTTTGAAGACTATTATGGAGGAAAATAATCACTTTCTATATATGTGTATAAACCATTAACGTTTCATTAAAAATAATTAGCCATAAGAAATAATTTAGCTTTTTCAGTGTCTAATTTTGCTTATACATATATATATATATACATATATATATATATATATATATATATATATATATATATATATATATATATATATACAAGGGCTGAAAGTGACTTGGGGTGTTTTAATATACAAATGCTGAGTAGTAAAACGTCTCATTCGACAGTTTAAATAATGAAACCTATATATTATACAGGTATATTTTTAGTAACAATTATTGATTTTCTTCAAAGCGCAGAACAAAAATACCTTTATTCAATAGATAATAAGTGAATCGTAGAAATGTTCATCGTGAAGCAGCGTTTATTTTTATTTTTTATTTATTTTTTATTTTTTTTACTGATTGATTTTGCTTCAGGTAGAAAAAGAAAGTTGCAAAATCCGAACGTCACATTTTGACATCGATTCATTCAATCGTAATATGTGCATGAGTAGACAAAATATGGCGGCAAATGCGCAAACTATGTGTACCATATTCATGAAAAGTGCCAAAGCCTGGCTATGTATGACACAAGACTTAGTATGGAGAGCGATGACTGAAATAGGCAGGGATTTTGTAAATAAAACAGCAAGGAATCGTGAATGTTTCTTTTTCTAACTGAAGCAAAAAACAAAGAGAAACATTAACATTCGTGAAACACCAAATCTTGACGTGGTATTATTTTATCGTATCATTAGATTATAGCGCATATATACATATATATATATATATATATATATATATATATATATGGAGAGAGAGAGAGAGAGAGAGAGAGAGAGAGAGAGATATTAGTATACGTTATATTGAGTATAATGCATATGTTATATTCAGTTACGCAAATATGTTTGTTAAACAGAATGTCACATTTATTGGGCACCAAGTGAAAATCAAACCGTCATCACAGTAGCAATGATATAGTAGAGTAGATTGCTTTGATCTAATCCATGTAATATATATATATATATATATATATATATATATATATATATATATATATATATATATATATATATATATCTGAACGAGCAGGGAATGAGACAAAGTCAATTTTTTAGTGGTATTTAACAGGTTTCAAGTCGGAGTATTTTATTCTCCTTGACTGGTTGCCATACCAAAGGTAACGAGCCCAGTCTACCCTGTTATTTATCTATAGCTTAAGAAAGAATAATTAGATTCATACTATTTCCAAGGAATTGGCGCTACGTGAAATGCAAATTTGTCCAAGATTTGAACTCGTGTCAAACGTGTCTATTTCCTATGCCGGTAACCATTTCTCAACAAACACACACACACACACACACACACACACACACACTCTCTCTCTCTCTCTCTCTCTCTATCTATCTATCTATCTATCTATCTATCTATCTCTTTATATATATATATATATATATATATATATATATATATATATATATATATATATATATCAATTTGTCATTAATATATAGAGAGAGAGATCGTTGATACACCTTCATACAGGGATTGTATGTCATTTGTCAACCACACAGGAAAAACAAATTATCTGGTTTTTATAATAATAATAATAATAATAATAATAATAATAATAATAATAATAATAATAATGATAATAGTAATTAATAATAATAATGAAATAAAAATTTTAAAATGATGAAATTTGGGTTAGGGAGGAATTTTGGGTGGCCGGAATTTTGTGGATTTTTCTAAATTCTCATTAGAGATTTCTTATTATTCATTGTGTAAAAATGCAGATCTAACATTTTAAAATTATAGGGGGGGGGGTTCAGAAATAAATATTATGACAAAAATATGAGTGATTTTTAAAGGTTTTTCTTTCATATGGAATTATTTGCACTGTATTTTAATTTACAATAATTTTACATTGAGCTCTCTACTGGATTTTGAATTACATAGATATTGAAGAAAGAAAAGCCTAAAGCAGAATCGTTCACACCATCGGCTGACTTGACTTTGGATAATATATATATATATATATATATATATATATATATATATGGAAGAAAATAATGGATTGTAATCCGACAATTTGTGAAGAAAAATTGACAAGAAG
>OY757934.1:22453509-22558509 GCA_963585895.1 Sepioteuthis lessoniana
TCATATTGAAACGCTTCAGCCGCCAAGCAATAAACTCAACTCTGCAAAGCAGATATTGCCAGAGGGGGTGAGGAAGATCTCTTGGACCAATTAATTCTTGGCTTGACCAACGTCATTGTTGGCATGTCCGCAAAAGTAGACAAAGTTAAGATGATTATTATCACTTGAAATATTCGGATTATTAACCCCATCTTTATTGTTATAATCAAAACACTTCAGCCGATACGTCCTTCGGCCTTCTTCAGGAGTTTCATGTTGAACTCGGCAGTCCACACAGAATCTTGAACTTAGGTTTATAAGTCCCAAAAATTCACTCTGAATTGTCCAGCAAGGACATATGGTGCAGTGAAAAAGATGTTTGGTTGGAAGGGGATTCTGAGTGAAATCACCTAGAGGTTTTAGGTTCAATCCCAACTACAGGTAAGAATAACAAGGATACTTAATATAACTTAACACTAGTATCCGGTCATGGTTAATAGAATTGGAACGATAAAGGGTTCAGTTTGAGATTCTGTGTGGACTCCCGATTCCGACATGAAACACATGAAGAAGGCCGAAGGACGTGTCGGCTGAAGCATTGTAATAAAGAAAGATGAGATCAGTAGTCCGAATATTCTAAGCAATGATAATTATCAAGCTTTATCTCAGAAAGTTTGATAAATAAAGGTAAGATGACTTACACCGAAAAACTTTGTAAATTATTTCTATTTGATATGATTATCTGATATCAAATAAATAAAGTAAGTTGCAGACCGTAGTCGAGGGCGATCCCTATACACTGAGGTGTAGGGGAGGGCGCTACTCCATTTTCTGGATTGCTCTGCTTTACCCTAGATACATACCTTATAATGTTAAGCGAGGAGGTATGAAGCACCATTTTTTGAGGCTTTGGTACGACTCGACCTGGGATTGAACCCCGGTCTCTCGGACCATTTGTGAACACTCTACCCATTAGGCCAATGATAACCCAGTCAAAAAATTAAGACACAACACAAAATATAAATATTGACGTTCAACGTGTGAAATTATTAAACATCTAGAACAAAGATATCTTCAGCTTGTTAGACTTGCTGTTAAAATCAAACAACGAATAAAACGGACAAAAGGTAATAAAGAATATATTAGTAAAATAATAAAATTCAGGCAGAAGGAAAGAAATCATTATTTTGAATATCGCTCCAATTGTAATTTACTTTTGGTTAAGATACTGTACATTTTGCCCAAATTTCCACTTCCATGTCTTCGTCTGGTAATGGCGTCTGAAATGGAGATTTCACTCATTTATGTCAAGGAAGGAGGCTTCCCATTTTCTGCCATTAACTTAGCCGGTTCTTTCTTTTTTTTTTCTTTCTTGAAGGAAGGAAGAAGGAAATATTCTTTATCTTTGAGAATTCACAGTATGATTTTGACTTTAAGCTGATTTTGATTCCAGACTCCTCTCAAAATCACTTGAAAATAATTAAAAATAGAATCTTCTGAATAGCGTATTAGTTTATTATACTTAAAAACAATCTATTTGCTTCTTACTTCATTGGCCGCTATTGCGGCTTTTCGTTATGAATTTATGCTAATTTATTAAAAAAAGAAAAAAGAAAAAGAAAAACACAGCTACCTTAAAAACTGGCCACTTAACTACCGTAATCTAAAACTAAAGTTCTCCAAAAAGAAAAGATTCTACACAACTTACCCCTTTTCCCAGCATATACAGCTTAAATGTAGCATTGAAATAATTCTCTGCCAATATCACAGCGTTCGTTTGTTTGTTTGGGTCTTATGGTATATAAACATTGTAGGTTATTAATGCCAAATCCTGTTTATACTTATATTTTAAATATATATATATGATTTGTAAACACATTTTATGCATAACATTCTTAAACGAGTCAGAGTTTTTTTTGGCACATTTTAAATGGTTTCAAGTATTGCTATATAACAGTCACAATTTAACAGTTTGTTCTATTTGACCCTTTAATAGGACCCTATCAGAGGCTAATATACGGGGCCAGAGTAGACCTGGGAACAACGGCAATGGAGGGGTACTTTTCATTCCCAAATCTCCAGATAACTAGGCTCATCACACAGGGGATTACTCGTTGTTATTGCAACTATGGAGTTACCTAGTGAAGTTTGAAATCGAACAAAATATCTTTTTTAGACATGCATTTTATATGCTGGGAAATACCTTGGTTTAGTTGGATTTTATGGTATATCAACCATTGAAGATTATTTGATGCCAAATTTTATTTATACACATCTATCTGATATAAATGATTTGTTTGTATGGTTTCTTTGTTTAATGGTATATCAACCTTTGTGGGTTATTTAATGCCAAAGGCATTCTCCAAAAAGAACAGTAGAGGTACTATTTAACCCATAGCTGGGAGAATAAGGGGGTTCATACCTTTCCCAAGGGTATTTGCCAGAAAGGGAACGTAATAGCTCGACTGGAGTACTAACTTGCTTACTACGATTCCGCTGTCCGTCGCTTTAATCATTCCACCACGAGGATACCCTCAAACGATTTGTAAATACATTTTCTTGACAACATTCTATAACGTGCTTGAACTCATTTTTTTTTTTTGCACCCAGATAAATTGTTTCAAGTATTTCTATCTAACACTAATAATTCTATTTATTATTAATCATTTGTAAGCACAAAGTTAAATAATTTCCAGCAATACTATGTAACAGAAACACTTTTAACACTTTTTAAAAATAAATATACATATATACTTTCTAAGTGAATAGTTTGTAGGTAATTTCATTTTTAAACCAGTTAGAACTAATTTTTTTGCACTAGTATTGTTGGTAATTCTACCGGGTTAAATTGTTTCAATTATTGCTATCTATTGCTATCTATCTTTCCAGGGAAAGGAGTAGCACCCTCCCCTACACCTTGGTGTAGTAGCTATCGAAAAGGGAACCTTCGGGTCACCCTCGACTATGGTCGCTAACTTTACTTTATTGCTATCTAGCTCTTATAATTCTAATCAACATTAATCATTTGTTTACACACAGTGAAGTGGTTACAAGTATTTCTATTTAACACTAATCATTCTATTGAACACTCTACATTTATTTGCACGCAGTCAAATGTTCCCTGACCAGTCGGCTGGGGTTATAGAATACACTGAGCGTACTGGATATGACACAAACAATCTGATCGTTAGGTTCCAGTAATGCTTGGGGTTTGGGGAATGTGGAGCGCCCCTTCATTGCCATCGCTTCCAGGTCCACTCTGATCCGGAGTGATAGCACTTGATAGGGTCCTATCTATGGTTCAAATAGAACTAAAAAGCATACTTATGCTAAAGTGAATTACTTGAAATAGAGCTATTTTGATTTTTAAACTGCGTACTTATGCTAAACTGAACTGCTCGAAATGGAATTGTTTTTGCATGGTAAACTAAATTGTTTGAAACTGTTTTTGACATTGAAACGGTGCTTACGCTAAACTGAATTGTTTTAAATAGAACTGTTTTGAAATTTAAGTTTAAGTAAACAAAATCTGTAATTTTATTAAACTAAATTGTTTGAATAAAGTGAATAGCTTGAAATAGAAATGTTTTTGACCATTAAACATGCTAAACTGAATTGTTTGAAATAGAACCGCTTATTTGTATATAGATGGATTTGGCATTAAATAATCTACAAATGTTGATAGACCAAAAAACCAAACAACCGACCAAATCAAATTATTCCAAATATTGCTATGTAATAGCAACAATTCTATTTTTGGTGCACAGTTAAAGAGTTTCAAGTATTGCTATTTAATACAAATAATTCATTTCAACATTACTCATTGGTTGGCACACACTTAAATGATTCCAAGCATTGCTATGTGTCACTAGCATTTTAATTAGACAGTCATTTGTTTACATACACATGAATAGTCAAACAGTTCTATTTCAAGCAATTCAATCTAACATAAGTAATTTGTTTGTACACACTTCAAATGTCAAAAAGTTGAATTTAACTTCTATATAGAACCCTATTAGGTGTTATCATTTCGTGTCAGAGTGGACCTGGGAGCAATGGCAATGAAGGAGTGCTCTACATTCCCCAAATTTTCAAGGCTCAAGCCTCACCATCAAATAGTTTAGTATCATATCATTGTGGTGTGTGTCTTATCCCTCTTTAGAGATGCAGCCCTGGCTTACTGGGCTTGTGAAATTCGGCATATGTTGTCTTTATAAGTAAATGAACTCAGACTTTGAACGAAAAGAGAAATTATCTTGTGTATTCAATCTTTGACAGTTAATGATTAAAAGATGAACTCTTTTATGATCTCCACAAATATATAAATGTTTAATAGAATATTTTAAAACTAAAAAGCGGGTTGTGTTTTGTGAACCAGATTGATGCATAAACTCGACATTGTACGTCAGATAAGAATAATTATTTTAAAATCCCACATAGATAATGCAGGCAAAGGAACGTGAACAAAGGGGTCATAATGCATACAAAATGGAATATATGTGCTATAAACAAACAGGTGACATCTCCACACTAGACGGAACCCCACTTAAACTAGTAGACAAATTCACTTACCTAGAAAGTAGCGTCTCATCAACCGAAAAGGACATCGACACGCGGCTAACGAAGGCGTGCCCAGCTATCGATAGTCTATCGATCATATGGAAATCAGACCTAACCAATAAAATGAAACGCAGTTTCTTCCAGGCAGCTGTCGTATCGATACTGCAGTATGGATGCACTACATGCACGCTAACAAAACGGCTGGAGAAGAATGCTGCGAGCAATACTGAACAAGTCCTGGCGGTAACATCCCACAAGACACCAACTATACGGCCACCTGCCTCCCATCACGAAAGCTATCCTGCTGGAGAAGCAAGGACAAGCTCATAAGTGATCGACTCCTATGGACCCCCACATATGGCCGGGCAAAAGCAGGAACATACATTCAGCAACTATGTGAGGATATAAGATGTAGCCCAGAAGACCTGCCAGAGGCGATGAACGATAGGGAGAAGTGGCGAGAGAGGGTCAGGGATATCCGTGCTTGCGGCACGACATGATGATGATATATTATAACAATTTGATTAACAATAAAGACTGGAACAAATAGGAAGTATTATCAAAACATTGTTTGGGTTCTTTGTTTAAAGCCATATCAACCTTCCTGGGTTATTAAATGCCGAAGCCTTTCTTATAGGACAGTTTTATCACTATTTAACCCATAGCTGTGGGGTTATCGGGGCTCATACCTTCTTAAGGGTATTAGTCTGAAAGTGAATGTAATAGTACGATGACAGTTTGAACTCACTTACTATGATTCCGCAGTCCAGCGCTTCAGTCACAACACTTCACAAACTCCTCTCCTTTTGATTTGGTTTTTATTTAACGGTATATAAAACCCTTATGGATTATTCAATGCCGAAACTTGATTCATTTTTTTATGTCTAATTGAAATAATTGTGTTCCACCATTTGTTTTTACGTTGATTAGTTTGATTTGGTTTGTTGGGTTTTATGGCATATCACCCTTTCTAGGTTATTTAACGCCAAATCCATTTTTATGTAAATAATCTGTTCTATTTAAAACAATTCAGTTCAGCATAAGTACACAGTTTAATTGTCAAAAACATTTCAAGAAGTTATATGTAACAATTCAGTTAAGTGTAAATACAGTTTTAATGTCGAAAAACAGTTCTATTCCAAATAATTCAGTTAAACATAAGCACGCAGTTTAAATGTAAGTACGGTTTAATTGTGAAAAATATTTCTCTTTCGAGCTATTCATTTTACTCAAACAATTCAGTTTAGCATCAGAATGCTGTTAGTTCTATTTAACCCATAGATAGGACCCTGTCAGGTGCTACTACGCCGGGCCAGAGTGGACCTGGGAGCGATGGCAATGAAGGGGTACTCCGCATTCCCCAAAGCTCCAGCATTTCTGGAACCTCACCATCAGATTGTTTAGTGTCATATACAGGACACACGTTGTGGGCGGTCTAACCCCTATGCAGAGAAACAGTCGGTGTATTCTACAGCCCCAGTCGACTGGGCAATTTTTACGTTGAACTATTGTCATTTGTTTCAACACATTTGTATGGTTTCAAGTATTCCTGTCTAATACTAATAATTTATATATAATTATATGGTTTCAAGTGACTATCTAATAATACCATATGCTTTCACAGTTATATGGTGTCAAGTAATTTTATCGAACATTAATATTATTATATTTAGATATAATCTTTTATTAGCCATACATTTGTACAGATTGAGTGAGGAAAACTCATAAAGATGAAAGTGCGCGTCGTATAATGGTTGCCGTCGTAAAAATGGGCAAGGTAACCCGAGTTCAATTCTTGGGCGAGGTTCACATTTTATAGAGCCCTAATAACAAATTAAAACAATTATGAAAAATATCTCAATCAATTACCGCCGAATACTATAAAATCAATACAGCAATATAAAAGGATCGACAAGAAAATATATATACTGAAAATGTCTATTATATTCAATTAAATCTGTACACACACACACACACACACACACACACACACTCACATATATATATATATATATATATATATATATATATACCAAACTCCCAAGCGCCAGCCAGATTCGAGACGAGGTTAATATTTTCAGATGGAGTTTAATTCAGAGTTTTCCTTCTCCAATATTGGTTGCCATCCAAGGTTAAATAGTCCAATCAGCCCCACGATTTACCCATAGCTTGAGGAAGAATAATTAAGTTCATATCTTTCTCATTGGTATAAGTGCCGTGTGAAAATCAAACTGCTTCCACGAGGATTTGAACTCTGGTTGCTGAGTCCGTTTCTAACTGTAACATATTGACCAAGCAGTCAAAATAGGAAATGCACCTGTGTCAATAACAGGTGCATCCGGTCGAGGAATATCAGGATATAATCTAGACCGTGGACGGGTTGAATTGAGTGCGATTTGTGACGCCCACGAGAAGAAGGTGGGTGTCGAACAATTATATAACCTGGGTGAAGACAGGAAGTCAGGCAGTTGGAGATAAGTTGCGGTAGGGAAAACCAGCACCCAGCGGAGGATGCCCTCTGGCCCCCGATTGAGCAGTTGCAGTTGGAGAGAAGATGCTGGAATGAAGAACATGTCCCGAAGAGGCTGGGCTCCCAGGCCCCCGGTTGAGCAGCCCAGGAGAACGGGAAAGAAACGCTGTTATGGACAAAAGAGTGGGGGTCAATATGTTGCAGTTCTGTTCATCCAACTCACTTCTCACACAGTAAAACCTTTAGTAACCCTTTCGAACCCTTTCAAGTGAGAGGTATATTTTTCTAAAGAAGTGTCTTCGCTCGTCTTTATTGTGTCGTCGTTATGTTTCTGCATGTATATGTGTATGTATTGTGGTCATGGCTATACAACATTGCGACGTTAACCATTACATCACGTGCGCTTCCATAAACATATATAACAATGATGCATTTCGTGAAAATGTTTTACGTTTAAAAGCTTAGAAAACCTAGTTTGTTTAGTTACAAAGGCAAGAGGTCTTCAGAATTTTTTCAGAAAAAACACTTTTTTGTTTAATTTTCTTTGTCAGTGTTACCAATTTAATGAATTCTTAGTTGAATTTAAATCCATATTGTAGTTCATATGCGTTGCCAATATAAAGAGTTTTATATTGAAATATCAATGTAAGAGATTGACATTTTAACGTTAATCATTTCAAAAGTTTTTTCATTCTAACAGTAATTAATGCAAGAGTTTAACATTTAACATTAATTAATGTAAAAGTTAAATATTTTAATATTGATTAATATAAAAGTTTAAAATTTTAATATTAATTAATGTAAAAGTTTGATATTTTAATATAAACTAATAAAAAAGTTTAACATTTTAATATTAATTAATGTAAAAGTTTAATATTTTAATATTAATTAATATAAAAGTTTAACGTTTTGATATTAATTAATGTAAAAGTTTAACATTGTAATATTAATTAATGTAAAAGTTTGATATTTTAATATAAACTAATAAAAAAGTTTAACATTTTAATATTAATTAATGTAAAAGTTTGATATTTTAATATTAATTAATATAAAAGTTTAACGTTTTAATATTAATTAATGTAAAAGTTTAACATTGTAATATTAATTAATGTAAAAGTTTGATATTTTAATATAAACTAATAAAAAAGTTTAACATTTTAATATTAATTAATGTAAAAGTTTGATATTTTAATATTAATTAATATAAAAGTTTAACGTTTTAATATTAATTAATGTAAAAGTTTAACATTGTAATATTAATTAATGTAAAAGTTTAACATTTTAACATTAATTAATGAAAAAGTTTAATATTTTGATATTAAGTATCTAAAGAGTTTTACATTAAAACATTAATTAATGTAAAAGATTAACCTTTCAACGTTAATCCTTTCAAGAGTTTAATTTTTTAACATTAATTAATGTAAGATTTTAACATTATAGTATTAATTAATGTAAAAGTTTGATATTTTAATTTTAGTTAATGTAACAGTTTGATATTTTAATGTTAGTTAATGTAAAAGTTAAGCATTTATCATTAATTAATGTCAAAGTTTAATATTTTAACATTAATGTAAGCGTTTAACATTTTAAGATTAATTAATGAACAAGTTTAATATTTTAACTTTAATTAATTAAAGAGTTTTACATTAAAACATTAATTAATGTAAAAGATTAACATTTCAACGTTAATCATTTCAAGAGTTTAATTCTTTAACATTAATTAATGTAAGATTTTAATATTTAATATTAATTGATGTAAAAGTTTAACATTTTAATATTAATTTATGTAAAAGTTTAATGTTTTAATATTAATTATTGTAAAGTTTAACATCTTAATATTAATTAATGCAAAAGTTTAATATTCTAATTTTAATTAATGTAAGAGTTTAACATTTTGATATTAGTTAATGTAAAGTTTAACATTTCAATATTAATTGATATAACAGATTAACAGTTTGATATTAATTAATGTAAAAGTTTAATATTTTAACATTTGTTAATGTAAAATTTAATATCTTAATATCAATTAATTCAAAAGTTTAACATTATAGTATTTATTAATGTAAAAGTTTAATATTTTAATATTAATTAATGTAAAAGTTTAACATTTTGATATTAATTAATGTAAAAGTTAAATATTTTTATATTAATTAATGTAAAAGTTTAATATCCTTATATTAATTAATACAAAAGTCTAACATTTTAATATTAATTAATTTAAAAGTTAAATATTTTAATATTAATTAATGTAAAAGTTTAACATTTTAATATTAATAAATGTAGAACTTAACATTTCAACCTTATTTAATGTAAGAGCTTTACTTTTTAATAATAATCAATGTAATAGTTTAACATTGAACTGAGTCCTTGAATGATTTGCTGAATAATAACTAACACAAAATAACAGTGACAAAAAAGACTTTATAACACTACAAACGTTTATTGAAAATGCAATAAATATTATATTATATTTAAGTTTATATGAGACACACAGGGTAATAAGGGTCATTTTCCCCGAGGCTTGTATGACTGTCTGTGCCCACAGTTAGTTACCCAGGAGAAAGCAGAACCAAAAAGAAAGAGGCACATGATTCTGGTCTTTTGTCTTTTTAGCTTCAGGCTGCTGCTGTAATGATGTGCCTGTTAAAACATTATAATGTAAATTAGTCGAGAATGAGCTGAACGCTCCCTTTTCAATAGCCCACAAAACCGAGGTATGTTGGAGAGCGCTACTCAAATCCCTAGAATGCACAATTTGAGAAGTCGCTTTCCTTACAATGCTGAGTGTTAAGCAATGCGGCATCAAGTAGCATTTTTGAGTCTTTGTTACGACCCGACCAGAGATTGAACCCCAAACTCCCGGACAACTCTATTCATTAGGCCAATGACCAAGATCCCTTTTTACAATGTAAATATGTTACAATCAATGCAATTCTAGGTATAAAATAACCCTGGACATGTTGTTATGTATTAACGAAGAGAGGAGAGCAAGTGACTACAACCCTTTTTTTATAAAAAATATAACTCTCTTCTTTATAACCAGGGGAGGGTTGAAATGGCAGTATGTGTGTGAGTGTGTGTGTGTGCGAGAGAGAGAGAGAGAGAGAGAGCGGGGAAACTTGGACTGCTATGATTGACGCCACCTAGAAACAGATATATTCCAAGCTTTACTTCTAGCTTCCTTGACGGAGAGCTTCTCAGCCTGAAGAAAGGGCTGTCTTTTTGGTAATTATATAATATTCTTAGCGTCCAAACATTTTTCCTTCCAGCTCCCAATTCACGTAATTCATTTCCGCTCTCTCTTGTTTACAAAGGTGCAGCATCCTGTTTTGAAATCCCAAATTAATTGGTCTGTCAAAGGTCAATATGTAACAATGTTCGGATGCCGTTAAAATCAATCCACATATCGGATAAGTATATGCTTTTCTCAGTCTCCATACTTTAAACAATTAGACTTTTTTTTTTGTTTCATTCAGCACTCATATTCCCTACATTCCAATTTTCCATTCACATTTGTGAAAAGGTTAAAAGAAATTATAGCTAAATTGTTTTTACAGGGTACCTTCTGCTTCTTTTCTTCGTCAGCTCGAAGCCATTTTCTCTGATTTTGTCGATCGAAGTTCTAAGCACGTAGTCTAGACAAATGATAAAGAGGTAGGGGTTAGCATGTCCCCTTGTAGTACTCCTGCTACAATGTCGAAGTATTCTGTGTCTCTATCCGGTGAACGTACTTTCACTTTGGTGTTTGCAGACTACGCCGATGGCATAGCGTTACTGGCGAATACACCCGAACAAGCCGAAACACTACTGCACAGTTTGGAACGAGCCACCGCAGGCATTGGCCTCCATGTCAATGCACACAAAACTGAATATATGTGCTATAATCAAACAGGCGACATTTCCACACTAGACGGAACCTCTCTGAAACTAGTAGACAAATTCACCTACCTAGGAAACAGCCTCTCATCAACCAAAAAAGACATCGACACACGGCTAACGAAAGCATGAACAACTATCGATAGGCTTTCGATCATATGGAAATCAGACCTGACCGATAAAATGAAACGCAGTTTCTTCCAGGCAGCGGTCGTATCGATACTGCTATATGGATGCACTACTTGAACGCTAACTAAACGGCTCAAGAAGAAGCTAGACGGCAATTACACAAGAATGTTGCGAGCAATATTGAAGAAGTCCTGGCGGCAACACCCCACAAGGCACCAACTATACAGCCACCTGCCTCCCATCACGAAAACTATACAAGTTAGACAAACCAGACACGCAGGACACTGCTGGAGAAGCAAAGACGAGCTCATAAGTGATGTACTCCTATGGACACCCGCATATAACCAAGCAAAAGCAGGACGACCAGCTCGAACATACATACAGCAGCTATGTGAGGATACGGGATTTAGCCCTGAAGACCTGCCAGGAGCGATGAATGATATGGAAAAGTGGCGAGAGAGCGTCAGGGCATCATGATGATGATAGCTAAATCATTAAGTTTAGTTGCGTATTCAAACTGTAAAGACATCTTGCGAATAATTTTCTTAACTTTTAAAAGCATTCTTTCTCGAAATATCTCAAGTTAATCGCAGTCGTACTAATTTATTTATTTGTTTATTATTATTATTATTATTATTATTATTATTATTATTATTATTATTATTATTGAACAAAGGGTAGTGCCTTAGTTATTCTAATTAAAAAACAAAGAATAAAATGAGATAAAAATCAAAGAAGGATTAAGTCATTATTCACTAATGCTGTGGAATTAATAAAATTAATCCAACTAAAATAATTAAATAGATAAATAAGCACTTAAAAAAAAAGTTTATAGCATGAAAAATCCCTGAAGAATTTGAGTTTTCATTCGAGTTCATCGAAAAATGAAATACATGCATTTTTTTTAGGATTATTCAAATATTAGATTTTACCTAATTTATTTTATTCGTTTTACGCCAATGAAAATATTTTATAATTGTTTTTTAAAGTTTTTTTTTATCATTGACAACTAATGATTGATTTTACAGGTTTATAATTTTTATGGTAATTAATTTATATTCACGTTGGCCTAGCCAACACGATATCTATCTATCTATCTATCTATCTATCTAAGTCTCAGCATATCTGTCGATATCTATATGTATAACCCTCTGTATATATATATATATATATATATATATATATATATATATATATATATATGTGTGTGTGTGTGTGTGTGTTCAAATCTATCAATCTATCTTAGTCATCTTATATCTCTTTCTCTGTGTATATATATGTGTGTGTGTGTGTATATATATATATATATATATATATATATATATATATATATATATATATATATATATGTGCTTGTGTGTGTGTGTGCGTGCGCACGTGCGTGCGCACGTGCGTGCGTGTGTGTTCATATATATATATATATATATATATATATATATATATATATATGAGTGTGTGGGTGTGTGTGTGTGTACATATTGCAATCAAAAAGTTCGAAGAATTTGCGACTACAAAAAATTTGGGGGGGGTGTCCTCGTGGTGTAATGGTTAAAGCGATGGACTGTGAAATCGCAGTAAGCGAGTTCGTACTCCAGTCGCGCTATTACGTTTACTTTCGGGCAAGTACCCTTGGGAAAGGTATGAACCTCCTTATCCTCCCAGCTATGGGTTAAAAAGTACCACTACTGTTCTTCGAGGAGAATGGCTTTGGCATTAAATAACCTACAAAGGTTGGTATGCCATTAAACAAAGAAACCAAACAAAACAAAAAATTAGATTATAAATAACTAAAAAAAGAATAACCTGATATGTATATTTCTATCGACATCACCTTTTTCCTATGGTTTGTACACTGCTAAAATTTTACGAATGTCATTCAAATACGCAGCACACAAACACACATGCACTCACACACATTACCGCTCATAAGTATTTGAACAACTAAATAATGTCGTTCTGATCGGTATTTTTAGAGTTAAATACGGGAAGATTACTTTACGTAACGACTAAAGTACTGTCGATATCCATATGTATAACCCTCTCTCTCTCACTCTGTATATATATATATATATATGTATGTGTGTGTGTGTGTGTGTGTGTGTATGTTCAAATAATGTCGTTCTAATCGGTATTTTTAGATTTAAATATGGGAAGATCACTTTACGTAACGACTAAAGTACTGTCGATATCCATATGTATAACCCTCTGTATATATATATATATATATATATATGTGTGTGTGTGTGTGTGTGTGTGTGTGTGTGTGTTCAAATAATGTCGTTCTAATCGTTATTTTTAGAGTTAAATACGGGAAGATTACTTTACGTAACGACTAAAGTACTGGACCGCGGCCTGGAAGTAAACGAGTTCGAACTCCATTCTGGCTGTTACAACAAGCATTTTTTTGGAAAGGTATATACTCCTTTATCACTCGGAAGATATGGATTGAATAATTCTATAAAAATTCTTCTACAGAGATGGCTTTAGCATGAGATAACCAACGAAGTTTGATGCGTCATTAAACAAAGAACTATTATTTTATAAAAGAAGAAAGAGTCCCAGACTCTTCTGTTTATTTGTATCTGTCTCCCACCAGACACGACTTGACACATGGTCAAAAGCCCGAAGGCCGATTAAAGTGGGTATAAAGGAGAGGGGAAGGTCGGGAACGAGCCGAGACTCGAACCCTGCTGGTCTATGTTGCTCATCGGCCCACTTGGTGCAATGTGAGCCTGATGAGGCAAGCAGTTTCACGAACCCAAATGTGGGTCCGGGCATGTATGCTGGGTTATGGCTTGAACAAGACTGCAAGATCTAGTGCCATACATAGGTTTAGAGAAAGTCCGCGGGGACCTCTGAGTCCTAGACTCTTCTGGCAAGTGTAGAGGATACTGGAATGGCACATTTTTATATCTTTCTAAAATCGTATTCTGAATAGTAATAACCAGGAAATTTTAGTTATCTGAATTTCTGAGACGAAGCTTGATGAGGACATATCGGCCGAAACATTGTGGAAATAACAATAAAGATGAAGACAATAGTCCGAAAACCCTTAATGATAAAAACCAGGAAATTTTATAAGCATTACTGTGTTCAATGGTCCGGGGGACATGGATTCAATCCCAGGTTGCGACATACCAAAGTCTTTAAAAAAATGGTACTTTATACCTCCTTGCTTAACACTCAGCAATATAAGGTACGTATCAAGGGTAAAGTGGAGCAGTCCAGAGAAAGGAGTAGCACCCTCCCCTACACCTTGGTGTTGTAGCTATTGAAAGGAAGCCTTCGGGTCACCCTCGTCTACGGTCGCCAACTTTACTGAGTTGAAGATTCTTCTCATAATTATTTGAACAGGCATGATATCTGCTTTTATAGACCAAAATCAAAATAGCCGCTGAATATTTTGAATTGCAAGGATCCATATTAACTTTCTAGTTTAGCAACACATCTAAATTCCAACAGAAGATCCACTTTTTGGTTTTCTTGATGGATTCTGAAACTTTTAGAAAGATAAAAAAAAAAGAAATAACATTTATTTTTCACTGTTGGTGACTTAATCAAGGGTACGATCTTGTAACTAACAAGGAAAAGCTGAATTATTTGCATATGTTTGTAGAATGATCAATCGTATCACGATTTAAAAAAAAAAAGACCCATTGTCACATGCTCAATCCCGTAGGGATATAATTAAATACCCCGAATTAAGGGTTTTTAGAACGGCTCGAAAAAGGCAAGCATGCTATTGAGAGCTGTTCTTGCTAGAAATCTTACAGTAGTTCTTATTCCCTTGATTCTTACGGAAGCTACTTGGTCTTGCGTAAACATTTGGTCTTTATCGAAAAATCAGTTCATATAAATATATCCTATATTAAAGTTTGAGTATTCTTTTTCTCCCGAGAAGGACACTGACAAAGTTTGTTGAGATTTTGCAAAAAAAAAAAAAAAAAAAAAAATTGTTTCACAGAAAGAATAAATTGAAATGCAAAGGGGGTTAAGAGAATTCATCTATCTTAATTGAACATCTTTAGGAACCTTATGGCATTTATTCTTACGTGCGATTTGGTATTTGATACAACGGTAGATTTTTCCTCTTTCCGACTCTGGCTCTTTTCATGAATTCAATAAACTTTACAATTCTTTTAATTACGCCTTTAGTCTGCATGTGTATATTTTTAGACTGTATCTTCCCTTTTTATCTTTTATGGAAGGGTCGAAACTCTGATCTAATCAAATAACAAATGCAGTTAAGTTAAACGATTTTCTTTTAAGGAATTCGAGATTTTTATCTTCTATTTCCGACAACTTCGTTTTATTTTTATTTTTCAAAAATTTTTTTCTTTTTTTTTCTTTTTTTTTTTACCCGTATTAAAACTTTTGAAACTCTGATTTTTGGATACAACTGATCGTATCGCCTTCATTGTTATTGGTAATATAAACGGTGCCATATGCAATGTTTTGTCGCTGTTGGTTCGATCCTCGCTACTTTCCACACACTATGACGGAATCATCACTGTAACGTCATGGTTAACAAGCTAGCCTCCGAATTCAATTATTTCAGAGGAACGAAAGTTATTTCAAGGGGTCGTTAGAGTGTTCGCCAATGGCGCGGGAGACCTGGGTTCAATCCCAGGTCGAGTCATACCAAAGACTTTAAAAATGGAACTTGATACCACCTTGCTTAACACTCAGCATTATAAGGTACGGTTCAAGGGTAAAGTGGAGCAATCCTGGGAATGGAGTAGCGCCCTCCCCTACACCTTGGTGTAGTAGCTATCGAAAAGGGAGCCTTCGGGTCACCCTCGACTATGGTCGCTAACTTTACTTTACTACTTAGAGATAAAAAGGGAAGATACAGTCTAAAAATATATTTCTATCGACATCAAAATATATTGTATATGGGGCTACTTGAGCATATGGGGCTACTAGACTAATATTACGGAGTTCGATTCTAACTTTATGCCATATATTTCTTGCCATATAAAAGTAACAAAGTAAAATCTAGTGATATAATCCACGGCTCTTTTGTCCTACCGGCTATATAATGTATTTCTTTATGTTGTGTTTGTTGTTAAGAAAATTTAGTCCGCGGCAGGCTTGGATCGAAACTGTAAAAGCCACGGTTAGGCTCCAAAAAGAAAATAAAAACAATAAAAATCCGATTGATTGACAGATTTTAACGGCATATCTGCCCGTCTGGAATTATTTTTATACCTAGAGGTTAGAAAATCGAGTTCCTTGTTAGTTTATGTCTATATATTTTTAGGTTGTTGTTTTATAGATTTTTACGGGCTGTAAGTGTTCGCCAATAGTCCAAGAGACTGAGGTTCAATCCCAGGTCGAGTCATACCAAAAAAAGATACTTGATGCCGCCTTTCTTAACACACAGGATTATGAAGTATGGATCAAGGATAAAGTGGGGCAATTCAGGGAATGGAGTTGCGCCCTCCCCAACAACTCGGTGTAGTAGTGATTAAAAAGGGAACCTTTGGGTCACCCTCAACTAAGGTCACCAAATTTACTTATATATTATGTATTCCAATATAATACAGATAACTTGTACACATTTATATGGCTTCAAGAGTTCAAATCTAATAGAGATAACTTGTACACATTCATATGGCTTCAAGTGTTCGAATCTTATAGAGATAACTTGTACACATTTATATGGCTTCAAGTGTTCGTATCTAATAGAGAAAACCTGTGCACAGGTATATGGCTTTGAGTGTTCGTATCAAATATGTCTTCACTTGTACACATGTATTTGTTTTCAGCATGTTCTAGGAAGCATAATATTTTACTCTAGACACAACCAGCTAAAGTTACCTTTTTTGAATGTTTTTTTTTTATTATGGGAGATTTGCATGTTCCATCTTTTGTTAGCTATACATTGTTTATGACAATGTTCTAGAGTTGGCGTATTATCGGTTGTTATATCTGAGTTCATGACTGTATCATCATTTTTTTCATGTCTGTTCATTGGCACCAATATATGTGTACATAATTTTTCATCATTAACATCATTTTTTTTCAAGTCTGTTCAGTGGCACCGATATGTATATATATACTTTTTCTTCATTATTATCATCTTCCTTTTTGAGTGTGGCCTTATATATTCCATGGTCAATTAACCACTTACCTTTCAAAGGGAGAGGAAGTTCTTGTGGCGTAGTTTCTAAGGCTGCAATATCGTTCAAGCGAGTTCGAACTGTAGTCGCTTCATTGCGTTCACTTACCGAATAATAAGAACAAGGGAGGGATATACCCTTTATCCTCCCATGGGTTAAGTAGCACCACTACTGTTTTTCTTCAAGGATAGTTTTGGCATCTAATAACCAACGAAATTTAATATGCCGTTGAACGAAGGAACCAAACGAAACCTTTCAAAGGGCATCTGGGTTTTTTTTATCCTAGCAGTATCATTTGTCATTTCCGTCATTATATATATATATATATATATATTTCATTAAGAAAAAACAAAAAACCGGTCACATTAGGATTATAAATTTATTTCCATCCTGTTATGCGTTTTTGAAAAATCAAAAAAGAAAAGATAGCGATAGATAGATCTAGGAAATCGGAAGTGGGCAAATGAGGAGATTACTCTTCACACCTCTCTATCTCCCCGGGATAGAAGAGGTGTGAAGAGTTATCTCCTCATTTAGCCCACTTCCGTTTTGTTTTTTGTTTTTTTTTTGATTTTTCAAAAACGCATAACAGGATGGAAATAAATTTATGATCTTTACCCGGAAAATTTAAATGTTCACTCTTGAATAGTTTTCTTGCCCTGATGGAATTACTCCCAACTCCGGTTTAACTGGAGCAAATAATACTTATATATATATATATATATATATATATATATATATATATAATAGGTGCCCTGTTTATTTGCGCTTGCCGTACATAGGCTTCAGAGGTGAGTGATTAGCCAAATCCATCACCACGGTTGTTGGTAGATGTTATTTTTCTGCTGCTGTGCGAGTCATTTTTCAGACTCGCACTGCATTTGTTTCAATGAGTAAAGATGTCTTGCCTCCCAACCATATTAATTCCGTAATATATGAATATACATGTAGTTGTGGCAGTGACTACGTAGGCAGGACGTCTAATCGTTTAAATCTCCGTGTAAGACAAGATCTCCCAGCTCAAATTTTAACTCTTAGGCTTATAAGAGGGCAACTTGTAAATACATCCGGGTCCTCTATAGCAGAGCACATGATAAATAGTTGGGAATGTGTTGCAGATTTCAATGTTGACCGATTCAGTATTCTGAGTCGGTCACATTCGCTTTTTCATCTCAAAGTGTTAGAGACTCTTTACGTTCGATCCCTTCAACCTTCCCTCTCTAAACAGAGGGATTGTTTGTTGGGATTGAATGTAATTAGTCTCTAGCCATCTGCTCTTTGCTACCACAACCCTCTCTTAGCGTTTTTTTTTTCCTTTTCTCTATTCCTCTACTTTTTTCCATTTATATTCCTCCTTTTAAATATTTTTCTGGCGTTAAGATCTTGACAAGAGCCAGACGAAACCGGTTGTTCAAAAATATATAATACTTTTGAATAATAAACAAGCCCACACATTCCCTAGGCCTACATGTTTTCCTGGCAATCAATAAGTTTTTAACCATTGATGATTTGTTTAAATATATATATATATATATATGTGTGTGTGTGTGTGTGTGTGTGTGTGTATTGAAAATCTCAACAAACCGTCATTTGGCTATTATCAATTTATTTCAACCATACATTCCATAAGAGCGTCCAACCTCTTCAGATAGCCATCACACAATGGAGGAAAACGATTTTTTTAAATCATAGAAATATTCTTCCAATAGATTCTTACTTGTTTAAAAAAATTGATTCATAAAAGATAAGTAAGTGGGGACAAAAAGATATGGACTAGAAGTTGGCATCAAAAACAGATGTAATGTCTTCATCTGGAGTCATGTATACTTATGTATGAAAAATTTTTAACACGATTTACAAAACCATCTGTAACTAAAATCTAGTCCATAAATTAAACTATTTTCTTTTCAGAATACACCGACTGCACCTCTGCAGAGGGGTAAGACCACCCCCTAACGAGTGTCCTGTATATGACATTAAACAATTTGATGGTTAGGTTCAAGCAGTGCTGGAGCTTTGGGTAATGTGAAGTACCCCTTCATTGCCATCGCTCCCAGGTTCACTCTGGCCCGGAGTGGTAGCAACTGATAGGGTCCTATCTATGGGTTAAATAGAACTAACAGCATACTTATGCTAAACTGAATTATTTGAGTAAACTGAATAGCTTGAAATAGAAATGTTTTTGACAATTGAACCATATTTACATTTAAAATGCATGCTTATGCTTGACTGAATTATTTGAAATAGAACTGTTTTTAGATATTAAAACTGTATTTACAATTAACTGATTTGTTACATATAACTGCTTGAATAGTTTGAAATAGAAATGTTTTTTGACAATTAAACTGTGTACTTATGCTAAACTGAATTGTTTAAAATAAAACTGATTATTTACATAAAAATGGATTTGGCATTAAATAACCTACTAAGGTTGATATGCCATAAAATCCAACAAACCAAACCAAATCAGAAAAAAATTATCTATTTATTTATTAATTAGGGAAAATCTAACGATAAACACTATGACTAATATCAAACTTATCTTGTTGAGAGAAAAATATTCATTTGAAATATTTGAAAATTTATTTATTTATTAATTAGCATACATTGAGCACTCCTGGGAAATTTTTAAGAAGACTCTTAAATATTCTCAAATAATATTATTCCCAACTCATCTTTTTTGGAGATATATATATATATATATATATATATATATATCATCGTCATCATCTTGTCGTGCCATCAGCTCGGATATCCCTGATCTTCTCTCGCCACCCCTCCCTATCTTTCATCGCTTCTGGTAGGTCTTCAGGGCTACACCCACTATCTCCACAGAGCTACTGTATATAGGTTCGTGCTGGTCGAACTGCTTTTGCTCGCCCATGTGAAGGGGTCCACAGGAGTACATCACTTATGAGCTCGTCCTTACTTCTCCAGCAGTGTCCCGCATGTCTGGTTCGTCAAATCTTGATCATTTTCGTGATGGGTGGTAGGTGGCTGTATAGCTGCTGCTTTGTGGGATGTTGCCTCCAGGACTTGTTCAATAACCTCCACCCCAACCAAAAATTTCTTTTTTTCTAATTTCACGGCATCCATGGGAAGCAGCGTGATGGACGTAAAGGCAAGCGGATAAACCCTCTGACGGCTCAACGCAATGCCTAACGTCCTGGACGTATGAACCCTACGGTTCATCGGTCTGGATCGATTAGTTCGATTGCCGCTCAGCAATAAGGGTGGCTTCTGTATATGACTATAAAAACAGTTATTGGATGATAACCATGTCTGTATATAAATATATATATATATATATATACTTAGAATAAATCAGTTTAGTACAAGAGGTAGAAAGTAAGGTTACCCAATGAAATCGAACTAACTATGGGTTTCTTTTGTTTAAAGGCATATCAACTCTTTTTAGGTTATTTAATACCAAAGCCATTCTCCTAGAAGAACAGTAGTGATACTATTTAACCCATAGCTGGGAGGATAAGGAGGTTCATACTTTTCCCAAGGGTATTTGCCCGAAAGTGAATGTAATAGCGCAACTGTAATACGAACTCGCGTACTACGATTCCGCAGTCCATCGCTTTAACCAAAACACCACGAGGACACCTCCGAACTAACTATAGTCTACATGCTTAGCTTGTTAACCATCACTTACGTGAGGTACCCCACTTGTCGGAAGTGAAAACAGTCTTTTAGTGAATTTACTGTATTAAGTTAAAAATCTACATTGAATCGACTGTTTTTTCTTTCCATATTTGGTACTTAATGATTAATTTTGATCGAGGGGTTTACTACTTCATTTTAATATGATTTACTCCTCATAAAACGATCCTATGACCGCAAATTTTATACAGATATTTTAGCCCCTAGAGCATAACTGCTGAGTGAAAATTAACGGCCTTACTCAAATTTTTAAATCGGTTTGGGGATTGTAAATGTTACATTAAGATACATATCACACACACAAACGCACACACACACACGCACACACACGCACGCACACACACACGTATATATATCCATGATAGTTCAAAATCTGGGGCTATAGAATACACTGATTGCACCTCTGCAGAGGGGTAAGACTCCCCCATCTTAACGAGTGTCCTGTATATGGCACTAAACAATCTGATGGAAAGGTTCCAGCAGTGCTGGAGCTTTGGGGAATGTGGAGTACCCCTTCATTGCCATCGCTCCCAGGTCCACTCTGGCCCGGAGTGGTAGCAACTGATAGGGTCCTATCTATGCGTTAAATAGAACTAACAGCATACTTATGCTAAAATGAATTATTTGAGTAAACTGAATAGCTTGAAATAGAAATGATTTTGACAATTAAACCATACTTACATTTAAACTGGATGCTTATGCTTGACTGAATTATTTGAAATAGAACTGTTTTTAGATATTAAAACTGTATTTACTATTAACAGAATTGTGACATATAACTGCTTGAATAGTTTGAAATAGAAATAATTGTCTTTTAATTGGAATCATTTTGAGATGAGGCTTCTTAATCAGAGAATTAATTCTTTTTTATTTATTGCAGACTTTTTTCACTAGGTTTCGGCCAAAGTTCACCTCTGGCCTTCTTCAGGTGATTTACTGCGACCTCGGAGAGGAATGCTGAGTCTTGTAACCGTATCCCCAGTAATTACTGCCTTCCATAGTTGTTGTCTATCACACCACGTTTTTGACCAAGTAAACCTCTGGCCGGCTTGGGTAGGATTTGAAACCGCTATCTTCTGACAATGCTCACCAGGAACCGTAGAGACTCAACGCCTCTATCCGAAGGGACCAGAGGTGAAATTTGGCCGAAACCAAGTAAAAAAAAAGAAACAACACAAAAAAACTACCAAGATGAGGACAAAAAGTCCGCAATAAATGAAATAGAAATGTTTCATAGTTTTCATGATGGGTGGTAGGTGGCCGTATAGCTGCTGCTTTGTGATGAGTTTTCGAGCTCATATCTATACATCAATCTCTTTTTTCTTCTTCCTCTTCATCTCTCTCTCACTTTCTCTTTCTCTCTCTTCCCCCCCTCTCTCTCTCTCTCTGTATATATATATATTGATGTTTATGTGTCTGTGTGTGTGATAGCCTTTTTTTGCATATACCTTATTTTACTACTACTACTGCTTATAATGATAAGAATAATTAGCTCTCTATCATTTAAGCCTTGATCAAATTAAACTTAACATCTAACTGTTGAAAAGTCACAACTATGACCAACTATACACATTTACATGCAGAAACATATTGAACACAATAAAGACCCAATGAAGACGAGCGAAGACAGTCTTTTACAAAAACATACCTCTCACTTTATTTGAAAGGGCTGTGTGTGAGAGGGAGTAGGAGACTGAACAGAACTGCAACATATTGAACCCCACTCTTATGACCATCAACGTCTCTTTCCTTCTCTCCGGGGCTGCTTAACCGGAGGCCCGGAGGCCCAACTGGCTTTCTCTACAACATCTTGTCTCCAAACTTGTCTGGTCTCCAAAACTAACTGACTTCCCGTCTTCACCAAGTTAGTTAAACTAACTGACTTCCCGTCTTCACCAAGTTCAATCGCCCATTCAATCTCTCCAAACTTGTCTCCAAACTTGTCTCCAAACTTGTCTGGTCTCCAAAACTAACTGACTTCCCGTCTTCACCAAGTTAGTTAAACTAACTGACTTCCCGTCTTCACTAAGTTCAATCGCCCATTCAATCTCTCCCCATAAATGGCCACCGGAATATGCACTTCCGCCGTCTTTGGAATGGCATGTTTGATCGTCATCAAGTGGAAATAACTGTCATGCAGTTCACAGGTCACTCTCTTCCGGTGCATCAGTCTGCGACTGTACCGTGGGATTTTAACCCTGTCCCCAATTGTCAGCCAAGCTCGCCCACGCCAATGGAATATGCACTTCCGCCGTCTTTGGAATGGCATGTTTGGCGGGGTCAGAGGTCAATATACAACATAACGTTCCTCGGTAATACCATAAATTTTCTTCATCATAAGTAAAGAAAAGTTGGCGGCCGTAGTGGAGGGCAACCCGAAGGCTCCCTTCTCATTAGCTACTACACCAAGGTGTAGGAGGGGGCACAACTCCTATCCCGGGGTTGCTCCACTTTACCCTTGATACTTACCTTATAATGCTGAGTGTTAAGCAAGGCGGCTTCTAGTACCATTTTTTGAGTCTTTGGTATTACTCGACCAAAGATTGAACCCTAGTCTCCCGGGCCATTGGTGAACCTTCTACTAATTTCATTATATTTTTATGAAATATGGGGAAAATGTATTTTATTTTCAGTTTGGTTTCTCTGTTTAATGGCATATTAATATTTGTAGGTTACTTAATGCCAAAGCCATCCCAGAAGAACAGTTGTAAGACCATTTAACTTATACCCGGGTGGGGGATAAAGGGTTTAAACCTTTCCCTTGGGTATTCGTCCGAAATTGAATGTAATAGCACCACTGGAGTTCGAACTCGCTTACTACGATTCCGTTGTCCATCGCTTTAACCATGACACCACGAGGGCAGCCTCCTGTATTTTATCGATCTTTAAGATTTAGCCGAAGTGAAATTTTTCGGTAGTTATTTACGCTAGGTTTATTTTCATTTTTAGTCCCTCATGTCTAGATTATGTTAAAAGCCGAATAAAATCGTGGCCTTCGAAAGTAATTAAAGACATAGTGAGTTAATACATCAGTGTTTTTGTTTTACAGCAGTCTAAATATCTCCAATGAAGACGTGGAAGGAAATAGCGGACGAGAAAAGACTTTGAAGAAAAGATGGATTATAAGAAGAGGAAGGAAATTGAAGAAGATAAGGTAATGCAGGGAAAAATGAAGAAAATGAATCGGAAAGGAAGAAGAATAGCGAAGGGGTGCAAAGAGGGAAAGGAAGAAAAATGAAAAAGAGTAAAAAAAAAAAAAAATAAGCAAGAAGAGGAAATAAAATAAAGAGTTAGAATGAAAAGGAAGAAAAATGAAAAAAAGAATGAAAATTAAGATAGAAAGAAGGAAGATTGTGAAGTGGGAAAAATGGTTTGGTTTGGTCTCTTTGTTTTAATGGCATATCAACCTGTGTAGGTTATTTAATACCAAAGCTATTTTCCTAGAAGAACAGTAGTGGGACTATTTAACCCGTTGCTGGGAGGATAAGGGGGTTCATATCCTTCCCAAGGGTATTTGCCCGAAAGTGAACGGAATAGCGCGACTGGAGTACGAACTCGCTTACTACGATTCGGCAGTCCATCTCTTTAACCATTACACCACGAGGGTGTAGTGTCATTCACCGAATGTGTTTTAAAAGTATTATTTATCAAATGTGTTTTAAAAGTCGAAGTTAAAAGGAAGAACTGAAATATTTTACGAAATTTCAAAATTTAATGGATAATAAATAAAGAAAAAATCATCTTCAACAACAACAACAACAACTCCTTTTAATAATCATATTTACCTACTCCTCCGCTCGGGCAGGATATGACACAAGGTCAATTTTTAAGCGGAGTTTAACAGGTTTGAATTCAGAGTTTTCCTTCTCCTAGACTAGTTGCCTCGCCACGGCTGAAGAACCAGTCTGCCCTACTATTTACCCATAGCTGGAGGGAGAATAATTGGATTCATACCGTTCCCAAGGGTATTAGTGTTATGTGAAATGCAATCAGTCTCATCCAGGATTTGAACTCGTGTCACCGTGTCCATTTCCTACGACGATAACCATTACACCACGGGCACCTCCTCAACTCCTTTTAATAATAACCCTGAAAATTCAACAAGACTTGCTATCACTTAGATTTCAGGGAAAAACAAAGAGTCCCGGCGACTTGAGGAGACTTGTGGTTACTCAAACTCCAGTGGGAAACCAACAGCTAACGCTGGTGTGAAAAACTCTCAAAAGAGAACAAATGATATTAGAAGATTAATTGTGGATCATGAAAGAGACGATTATACCCATTGTAATTGGCGTTCTTCATACAGTCACCGAAGGATTGGTAAAGGGACTGGAGGGCTTGGATATAAGAGGACGAGTGGTATCCTGGTCTCTTCTAAGTACTCTAGCTGGTTGTATTTTAAATGATGATCATTCTTCTCATCTTCAGCTACCTCAGTCTCTTTTTAAGGCCTTTGGGGATTGTCCCATTAGCTCCAACTACAATTAGTATCCCCGCCACTTTCATGTCTCACGGCTTTTTCGGCTTTTTATGAGGATCATCTTACTCATTTGAAAATTTTTCACACAAGCATTAGTTGATGGCTTCTAACTGCGGTCTGAGTGACAGCAAGTCTCCTCAAATCTCCAGGAGTCTTCTTAGTATTCCTGCCGATATCAACAATGTTGTAGTTTGGATGATCTCCACTCGTCCTCTTATTTCTAAGTTCTCCAGTCACTGTATCAATCTTTTCGGAACTGTACTGAGCGCACCGATTACTACCACCTTCATGTTCCCAATTTTTTTTCCCAGTTATATAGCAAAGTCGAGACATTTATTTCTCTTTTCATCTTCTTGTTTTACCCTGTGGTCAGCCGGAACAGTGAAGTCGACGATTCCGAAGGTTCTCTTTTGTTATCGTTAGATCTGGTCATGTGGCCGAGATTAGGTAACCCATTTCTATCTCAAAATCCCAAAGAATGTTTTGCGTCTCCTTTTCTAGGACGGATTCTGGGTCTTGCATAAACCATTTATTCGAATGATCAAATCCTAAATTCTTGCACAATTCCCACTGGATCATCTTGCCCACCCAATCGTGTCTACTCTTATCCTCTCTTTGTGCTAATTTACTGGATTCGCTTATTATGTGATTGATCGTTTCGTCTCAATCACCACGTAATCATCATCATCATGTCGCGCCGCCTGCGCGGACATCCCTGACCGTCTCTCGCCATTTCTCCCTATCATTCATCGCCTCCGGCAGGTCTTCAGGATTACAACCCGTGTCCTCACATAGCTGCTGTATGTAAGTTCGTGCTGGTCGTCCCACTCTTGCACATCCATGAGTGGGGGTCCACAGGAGTACATCGCTTATGAGCTCGTCCTTGCTTCTCCAGCAGTGTCCTGCGTGTCTGGTTCGTCGAACTTGTATAGTTTTTGTGATGGGGGCAAGTGTCCGTATAGTTGGAGTCTCGTGGGGTGTTGTCGCCAGGACTTGTTTAATACTGCTCTCAACATTCTTGTGTAATTTCCGTCCAGCCTCCTCTCCAGCCGCTTCGTAAGCGTCCATGTGGTGCATCCATATAGCAGTATCGACACAACCGCTGCCTGGAAGAAACTGCGTTTCATTTTATCTGTTAGGTCCGACTTCCATATGATCGAGAGCCTATCGATAGCTGTCCATGCCTTCGTCAGTCGTGTGTCGATGTCCTTCTCGGTTGATGAGACGCTGCTTCCTAGGTAGGTGAATTTGTCGACTAGTTTCAGAGAGGCTCCGTCTAGTGTGGCAATGTTGCCTGTTTGGTTGTAACACATATATTCGGTTTTGTTTGCATTGACATGTAGGCCAATGCCAGCTGCAGCTCGTTCCAGACTATGTAGTAGTGTCTCTGCTTGATTAGGCGTATTCGCTAGTAACGCCAAGTCATCAGCGTAGTCGGCGTCCGTGATTGTTTTTGCGGGGTACCTTTTGCTTCTTCTCTTAGTCAGCTCAAAGCCATTTTCTCTGATTTTGTCGATCGAAGTCCTAAGCACATAGTCTAGACAGATGATAAAGAGGTACGGGGCTAGTGTGTCTCCTTGTAGTACTCCTGCAACAATGTCGAAGTATTCCGTGTCTCCATCTGGTGAACGTACTTTTACTTTGGTGTTTCTGTAGAGAATCATTATCGCTGCTACGGTTTCTTTTGGTAGGCCGTAAGCTAGTAGGATTTGCTCCATCTTCCCTCTGTGTATGGAATCGAAGGCCTTGGTAAAGTCGACAAATAGTAATGTCGCCTGTAAGTTTTTTGCCCGAACGCCTTCCAGGATTCTACGGATGGTCAGTATTTGTGAGGTTGTGGATCTATTTCTCCGGAAGCCATTTTGGTTTTTCCTAAGGATGTTTTCCATTTTGGGTTCTATGCGGTTTCGTAGTAGGGCATTGTAGATTTTGGCTGCTATGGATGTAAGTGTTATCCCTCGGTAGTTCTTGGCTAGTCCGAGGTCGCCTTTTTTAGGGAATGGAAGGATGCATCCCTTCGTCCATCGTTCTATCCTATTTTGACTATAGACTGCGTTGCATTGCCGGAGCAGTATATCGTCGAATTGTCTCGTCTTCCACACTTCTGGGGGGATCTCGTCTAGCCCCGCCGCTTTCCTATTTTTAATTCTTCTGAGAACCGTGTCGAGTTCTTCTTTGGTGAAAGGACCTAGTTTTACGTCTAATTGCTTACTAATAATTCTGGTGATCGGTTCATCCGTTATTTCCGGTGGGTTTCCTAGTAGATTTTTGAAATGCTGTTCCCACAGTTTTATTCTTTCTTGTTGGCTTGCAGCTTTCAATTTTGCTTTGGCTGTGCCCTTCCTTCCACTTACTTCGTTTATTGTTTGCCAGGCTATCCTGGATTGCCTATCTTCCACCGAGTCTCTAATCTTATGTATGTGATTTTGTACGTATTCTGCCTGTTCTTTTAGGTATATTCCTGTTAATTGATGTTGCGCCTTTTCTAGTTCTCGTGCATTTGTATTTGTTGGGTTCTGTCGATAGTTTTTGGAGGCAGTCTTCACAAGTGCACGTTTTTCTCTAGCCGCTAGCGTTTCCCAAGGGACTCTATATTTAGTTCTAGGTTTTGTTGGAATACACTTTTCTGCCGCCTCCAGGTGTGCTTCTACAAAATTTTCATATTCGTCATTTGGGGTGCCTATTTCTACCTTCTCTTGTAGTGCTTCGAATCTGTTTCTTAATTCTAATGCATATTTATCTCTAATATCTCTGTTGTTGAGTAGGGCCCAGTCATAGTGCTTGGTCGTCGCTTTACGTGTGGCGTTTTTTCTTAGGCTTAGTCGTACTTTGGCCGTAACTATTCGATGATCGGAGGACACACCCTCGAAGGAGGAGTATGCCTCGCAATTCATCGCACTGTTTTTCCATTTCCTGTTTATAAGGACGTAGTCTATCTGTGCTTTACTCTTATTCGCGTATGTGTAGGTCCATAATTTCCCCTCCCTTTTTTGAAAGTTTGTATTGAGGCAGGTTAATCTATTTTCTATCATGAAATCTATTAAATGCTGTCCATTCCTGTTAGACGCGTAGTGTAGGCTGTATTTGTTGTGTCTGTTTTTCCCGATTTGTGCATTCATATCTCCGCCAATGACTAGCAGGTTGTGTCTCGGAATGCTACGTACTAGGGAGGATAGATCTTCGTAGAAGGTGGCTATTTCGTTTTCTTCGCTAACATTGGTAGGGCTGTAGCAGGAGATAATTGTTGCTTTGGGGTTGCCATTAAACGTTGCGGCCATCATCCTAGGTTGTATTCTCTCAATGCTGTTCAGTGTTTTTAACGCTCTCGGTCCTAGAAGTATTCCCACCCCTCCTACCGATGCATTGACAGAGTTTTTCCATGCCGATACAGTCACCAGCATCCATCCATTTCCAGTTTCGTGATACTTGATATCTTCGGTGTGCGTGTATCGGTGCTCTTGTATGCAAATTATATCTATCTTATGTTCTACAGCTGATGCAGTTAGCTCTGATAGTTGACCTATTCTATTTAGGGTTCTCACGTTAAATGTCGCTATCTGTATTGTTTGTTTGCATTTTAGTAGTTTTTGTTTGTGTTTGAGCTCTGTAGCTGATTTTTCGAACACCGAGGCCAGGGCTCCAACCTCAGCAGGACGCGCCCCTTTTTTACCCGCGCGAAGAGCGATGCGGTTTATGGATCTGGTTTGAGTACTAGTCATGGTTATCTTTCGATGGCTGTTTTTGTTCTCATCTATAGAAGCCACTCTTATAGATGAGCAGCAGTAGTTCCCCGATCGAACTGGCAATCTTGAGCGTTAAGCCGCAAGACTCACACGTACAGCATGCTGCTTCCCATGTGTACGCGGTAGTAATAAAAAAAAAAAAATTCTCTTTTTTTTTTATCTTAAGTTTTAACTTAGTTAAAGTCCAGGACTGCTGGATGTTAAAATTCAAAGAAATTTTGTGGTATATTTCATGGTTATCTAGTGGTGGACAGACAGAGAGAGAGAGAGAAAGAAAGAGAGAGGAGGAGTCAACTCTTTTATGGCTTTCGTCTTTAGCACGTGTTAGACTACATTTGAGGTGTTTTGGATTTTTTTTTTTCCTTTCTTTTCAGGGGGGGGGCATTTTGGGGGTTTTCTTTAGCAAATTTAGAAGTTCGCCTTCCAAAAGTAAAGTTTTCCTGAAAATTAAGTCGCATAAGTCTTCATTCTTCATTTAAACAACACATAATACAGCTGAGATTTAAGACATTACTATTTTAAATCAAATGTGCATTTTTAAATGAATAGTTTAGTAGAATAAATTTACTGACCTCTGTGAAAAAACTTCTGGAAACGGAATCACTTCCAAACGTATGCATACTATTTCAACAAATGAAGGATTAAATTATTACTAATTTTAGTATTTATATTAAAGGTTCCACTCCTATATCATGGTCAACTGGTGATGGACAGACAGAGAGAGAGAGAGAGAGAGAGAGAGAGAGAGACACACAGAGAGAGAGAGAGAGAAAGAAAGAGAGAGGAGGAGTCAACTCTTTTATGGCTTTCGTCTTTAGCACGTGTTAGACTACATTTGAGGTGTTTTGGATTTTTTTTTTCCTTTCTTTTCAGGGGGGGGGGCATTTTGGGGGTTTTCTTTAGCAAATTTAGAAGTTCGCCTTCCAAAAGTAAAGTTTTCCTGAAAATTAAGTCGCATAAGTCTTCATTCTTCATTTAAACAACACATAATACAGCTGAGATTTAAGACATTACTATTTTAAATCAAATGTGCATTTTTAAATGAATAGTTTAGTAGAATAAATTTACTGACCTCTGTGAATAGACATCTGCTATTTTTTTGCGTCTTGTCTATGTAATATAATTGCCGAGGGATTATGTTTTATATATCTTGCCTTTCAGTTTAGTTAGGCTGAGAACCTTTCGCTTAGCGCATGGGTTAGTTAGGTGCAACATTAACGCAGATGTTCACGCGCACGCGGAGAGGATGTGTCATTCAGAGATGTCATGATAAAAATCCCAGATAGGAATTGAGATCAGGGTATTTGGGTGACGTCACGCACCGGAAGCGTGGGCTGAGATTTGTGAAAAAGCAGTGAGTTGAGTCGCCGCCTTGGAAGAAGAGGGTTGTTTTCAGAGCTGGGCGAGGCCAGACGAATTTGTGCGCTACGGGCGCTGCGCGTTGGTTGGGTTGAGAGCTGACGATGTAAAAGCAGTCAGCATAGAAAGAATGTGTCTCTCTCTCCTCATGTCGAAAAACCTTTAAACTCAAAAAGGTGAATAAAGTTACGTGCCTGAACCAATTTCGTAAAGTTTCGTGCCTGAACCAATTTCGTAAAGTTTCGTGTTTTTAGATTCCCTATGTCTATTTCACACATCCGTATATTATGGGTATGTAGCATCTATACTTGCTTTGATATAGTTTGTTCTTATGGCGTTTTTTGTTGTTATCAGAAAAGATTCTATTTCTCTCTCAAAGTTTGCTAGTTTGTTTGAGCTTTAGGGCCTATCAACCTTTGTAGGTTATTTATTGCCAAGTCTGTTTTATACAAATAAACAGTTCTACTTCATACAATTTAGTTTTGCATGAGTACACTGTGTACTTGTCAAAAACACTTCTATTTCAAGATATTCAGTTTAGTCAAACTGTTCTAATTCAAATAATGCACTTTAGTATAAGTATAAATTTTGTTTACACACAGTTGAATATCAAAGCAGTTCTATTTCAAACAATTCAGTTTAGCATAAGTACAGTTTCAATTCGAAAAACAGTTCTATTTCAAAAGATTTAGTTTATCATACAAAGACAGTTCCATTTCAAACAATTGAGTTTAGCATAAGTGTGCCAAAGCAGTTCCATTTCCAGCAATTCACTTTAGCATAGGTACACTGTTTAGTTCTATTTGACCCATAGATGGGAACCTATCAGGTGCTACCACTCCGGGGTAGAGTGGACCAGGGAGTAATGGCAATGAAGTGGCCTTTCGCATTCCCCAAAGTTCTAGCATTACTGGAATCTCACCATCAGATTGTTTATTGTCATATCCAGGGCACTCGTTGGTGATGTCTTACTCCTCAGCAGAGATTCAGCCAAATGGGATATTTCTCTTGGGGTTTCCCTCTCTTTGCCATGTCCAATTCTTCTCGTGTGAGATTATTATTATTATTATTATCATTATTCCTGGCAAGTTTTTCTTACCAGCGTTCACTGATGGAGTCTGAATGACAAAAAGCTTTCTCGGGTCTCCAGGACTCTTCTCAGTATTCTGACCGATCTCAACGATGCGGTAGTTTGGATGATCTCCTCTAGTCCACTTATTTCGAATTCCCTTCCAGATCTCGTTCTAAGCCCTTGAGGATAGTTGCAAGTACACCAATTACAAGTGGCCGCACCATCACCCTTATAGACCACAGCTTTCGAAGTTCTCTGGCAAGGTCTAAATACTTATCGCTTTTTTCGTTTCTTAGATTTTCATCAGTAGTTCATCGTATATGCAACGTCGACAATTCGGAAGGTTCTCGTCTCTTTTCAATTATCACCATCGTAGGCAATCAGTCTAGGAGAAGGATAACTCTGAATTCAAAACTAAGCGCTGTGTTGACAAAAGGAAGGGGTGGCGAGAGAGGGTTAAGGATATATGTGCTGATCGGACGACATGATATATATATATATATATATATATATAAAATGAAATTTAAGTTAAACATATATATATTAAGTTAAATGTATATATGCGAATATATATGCACACACACATATTTATATTTGCCCAGTCAGCTGAGCCTGTAGAATACACCAACTGCATCAATGCAGAGCAGTAAAACCCAACCCAACTGGATATGACACACTAAATAGTCTGATAGTGAGATTCCAGTAATGTTGCCGCTTTGGAAAATACCCCTTCATTGCCATTGTTCCCAGGTCTACTCTCTCGGGATCAAATAGAACTAAACTGTGTACTTGTGATAAACTGAATTGCTCGAAATAGAACTGTTTTGACATTCAAACCGCGTACTTCATTTAAACTGCCTACTTATGCTAACCTGAATTCTTTAAAATAGAACTGTTTTGATATTTAAACTGTGTACTTATGCTAAACTGAATTGTTTGAAATAGAACTGCTTTTTATGCTAAATTCAATTGTTTGAAATACAACCATTTTTTGTTATTGAAATTGTACTTACGCTTAACGGAAGTGTTTGAAATAGAACCGTTTTGACATTTAACTTTGTGTAAGCAAAAACTATACTTATACTAAACTGAATCGGTTGAATTAAAACTGTTTGGCAAAACTAAATAGATTAAAATAGAAATGTTTTTACAATTAAATTGTGTACTTATCCAAAATTGAATTGTTTGAAATACAATTATTTATTTGTATAAAAATAGATTCGGCATTAAACAACCTACAAAAGTTGATATGGCCTAAAACCCTGACAAAGAAACACACACACACACACACATATATATATATATATTGGGTGTCTCAATACACATGGGACCCATGAGACTGCAAATAAGTCGACTAATAATGTTGTGCTCTTTTTTTTTTCACATTTGAAAATAGTATACTATAACAACTATTAATCTTTGATCATAATGCCTTGGACAAGAGAGGAAAAATATTTTGCCTCACTACTTATTAGGTGAAAAAAGGCGCCTTTGGTGGTGTAATGGTTAGCAAGCTCGACTAGCAAACCTACACGAGTGAGTTCGAGTCTCATTGGGTGTCCCTTTCATATGGCCTTGTGCCACATCTAAGCAAAAAAGAAAAGCTTAGTAAATTACCACTTACTTATTAGGTGAAAAAATCATTCAAAACTCTCAAAATAGATGCAACTTATTAATATGATAATGATTTATTACTGAGAGAACAAACTCAAAACCAGATTGCATGTTCTGGAAGCTGATATAGTAACAATTAAAAAGGCATTGATTTGATGTTTCTTGTTCAAAGGATGGAATTTTTTTCAGGACGTGTTCCAAATGACCGCCATTGCGCTTGTCTCAGTTATAAATCATTATCCTTTTAATGGAGTGCATCTATTTTGAAACTCCCTGTATAAAGGGAAACTTAATAATACGGCAATAGGCTCCAAAGATTCGAGCCCCATCCAAGTATTGTACTCTTTGATTACATTCGAGTGTGTGTGTGTGTGCGTGTGTTTTTTTGTCTTTGTGCGTACGTGTGTCCGTGATCTGATCAGGATATTGAGCATTTACTATGAAAAAATGTTCAAGTGGTAATTTTGTTTTGAAAAATATAACTGATAAAAGAGAAAATAACATTTTGTTTTTTGTAGAATGGTCAGTTGTTGAGAATCAGCTGAGCAAACCTGCAAAAGAGATTTTATAAACTATATTTAGAAAAAAAATTATTTGATATGGACGTTCTTCTTGCATTCTAAATTACGTGGTGCATTCAATAAGTTTCCAGACTTTTTGTGTAGGGGCATTTAAAATGGTTGTAAACTCTTGAAAACTAACTATGTTATTGCTATACATCTTCTAAGATGACTGACCAATTTTTCTGATTTCAAGTTGAAATGAACAGCTACAGAAGGAATTAGAATACACCCTACTAAAGCCTAAATGCTATCTGGACTTTAGAAGAACGATATGCAATAAAATTCTCTTTTAAACTTGGAAAAAATGTTATGCGATGAAAGCTGGATCTACTGTTATGACCCAGAGAACCAGAGACAGAGTTCCCAGTGGAAGCATGCTGGCTCTCCCAGACCCAAGAAGGCCAGAAAAAGCAAATCCACCGACAAACTTTTGATAATCCCTTTTTTTTGACAGCACTGGCATGATCTACATTCACTGGGTTCCCACTGGACAGACAGTCAAGAAGGAATACTATATTGAGGTTTTAAGGGAGTTCAGGAAGAGATTCCGTCGGAAGAGGCCAGCACTCATGAAATCAGGTCAGTGGCATTTCGACCAGGATAATGCACTAGTCCACAACTCCATCCAAAATGGGCATCAAAAAAATTCCTCAGCCTCCCTGTAGTCCAGACCTTGCTCCCAGTAACTTTTGATTATTCCCTAAGCTCAGAGGCTGTCGTTATGAGACAATTGAGAAGATGATTGTCACGCTCACACAAGAGGACTTCCATGGGGCCTTCCAGAAGTTGTTGGAATCGTACAACAAGTGCATTGCACCCAGAGAAGATTCCTGCGAAAGGGACTAGAGTTTCATGTGTAGACTATCAATAAAAGTGCCCATACGAAAAATATTTGGAAACTTATCTAATGATCCTCGTATATATGAAAAAAAATTACGTTTAAAAATATGAACCCAAATAGCATTGATGACTTAGATTCGTCACAATTAAGTTTGCAAATGAATAATAATTTAATATGGCATGCAATAAATAATTGTTGGCTTTTTAACTTCCCATCTTGAGAGATTTCTCAGATGATGGAATACTTGTTAAATCCCCCCCACATACGTACATATATATACATTATAAACAGAATTACCATGACTAGAAAATCTGGCAAGCACTGCGTACAACACACGGAAACACTAGACTGCCGATTCCACCTCATTAGGTCTCATCAGCAGTGTATACCATGAACTCCCCTACTAGAGATCAAACCACTACTGATGAGGCCTAGGGAGGTCGAAACAGCTGCCCAGTGTTTCCGTACGTTGCACGCAGTGCTTGCCGGATTTTTCTGGTCATAGCAATTCAATTTATTATTAATTTAATTTCTCTCTCTCTCACTCACTCACTCTCTCTCTCTCTCTCTCTCTCTATATATATATATATATTATGGAATTGATACTCATGCAATCATTATCGTAGTTTGAAATGCACACAATGACCCAGGTTCAAATCCTGGAAGATTGGTTTGGTTTGGGCTGTTTTTATAGCATTGTAGGCATTTAATGTTAAATCCAATTTTATAAATATAAAGAGTTCTATTTCAAGCAATTCATTTTATCACAAGTACACAGTTTAGTTTTATTTGACCCATAGATAAAACCCTCTCAGGTGCTACCACTCCGAGTCAGTGTGAACCTGAGAGCGATGGCAATGAAGGGGTACTCCGCATTCCCCCTAAAGCTCTAGTATCACAGGAGCCTAACCATCAGATTGTTTTCTGTCATATCCAGGGCTCTCCTTGGGGTGAGGGAGTCCTACCATTTTGCAGAAATGCAGTCGGTGTTTCCTTCAGTACCGGCCGACTCGGCCCAAATCCTGGACAATGCTGCTTGCATTTCACATAGCGCAACTACCCTCGAGGAACGTATGAATCCAACAATATTCCCTCAAGCAAAGGGTAAATAATAGGGCAGATTATCTTCGTTAGATATTGTAAGGCTAACAGTCTAGGAGAAGGAATATTCACATTTATAACATGTTAAACTCCGTTTAAAAATTGACGCATCCTGCTCGTGCAGAAAGTTTGTATATATATATATATATATATATATATATATTGAAATAAACAATTTTTTATAAAACCTTTTTCTTTAATCAGAACAGTGCTAAAATACTTTCGAGTAGAGCAGGAAAAAAATCTAAAATAACAAATGTTTTCTTACAATTTTAGGTCACTTTCATGGCTATAGGATCCATGTGTTAAAAAAGGTCAAATCTTTAGATGAAACAGAGAGAGAGAGAGAGAGAGAGAGAGAGAGAGAGAATGAGACACTCATATATCTATCTATCTGATATATCAGATAAAAAGTAAGTAAAGTTGGCGACCGTAGTCGAAGGTGACCCGAAGGCTCCCTTTTCGGTAGCTACTACACCAAGGTGTAGGGGAGGGCGCTTCTCTTTTCCCTGGATTGCTCCATTTTACCCTTGATACGTACCTTAAATTGCTGAGTGTTAAGCAAGGAGGTATCAAGTACCATTTTTAAAATCATTGGTATGACGCGAACCGAGATTGAACCCAGGTCTCCCGGGCCATTGGTGAACACTCTATCCACTGGGCCAATGAAAACTCAAAACTCTGACTTTCACGCTATCGTTTTTCGGCTGAGCTTGTCTGAAGTCTGAAATTAACACATTTGAAATCGACTGACGATACTTTATATCACAAGCTTACATGAATATTAGGCATATGAAATACAGAATTTTGAGGGTTTCCTTGTTATATATATATTATCTATATGTATAGGGGTGTGCGTTTTGTGATTATCGTCGTAGTAAATGTTCCCAGCAATCCTGGACGAGGCAGTTTGCATTTCATTTTGCGCCAATAACTTTGGGAAAAGTATGCATCCAACTTTTCTTTCAGCTATGGATTAATTGTAGAAAAGACTGCTCTCTTTAATTTTGGTATAAACAACCGACGTCGGAGAAGGAAAAGTCTGATTCAAGCCTGTTACACTCCACATAAAAAATGACCTTATGTCACATTTTACTTGTGAGGAGGGTTTGGTGTGTATATATATATATATATATATATATATATATATATATATATACTATAATAATAATTTATAAACAATACAGTCTATAAACTGTATCAAGGAACGGTATAAAATGTAACTCGTCTGCATGCTTGGGAATATATATATATATCAGGCTGTGATACTTAAAGATACGTTGATGGAAAAAGCAGATTAGATTGGGAAGACCACATGTTCTCGTCCAAATTTGGAAAGTTGGAAAAATAAAATCTAATGGCTTAAAATAAAACGTATGTCTACTAAAGAGGAAAAAAATATGAGTCACATCTTAGAAAATTATTTAATCAAGAATGGCATCAGTTCAAAATGTCTACTTGAATCTAAGAACTCGAAAGTTTTCAAAGATCATACGATTGCCACATGTACGAGTTGAAGTACCCATCTTCGACGGGTGGACAACAAAAACATGGATCATTGGCAATATGAAAGGTTTTGTTTGATTTCTTTGTTTAATGGTATATCAACCTTCATAGGTTATTTAATGTAGAGCCTGTAGTGGATTAGGGAGTTTATACGTTCCCCAAGGCTATTTGTCCAAAAGTGAATGTAACAGCATGACTGTAGCTCGAACACGCAGCCCCGCACATTAACCACTACAAAATGGGGACACCTGTCAGTGTGAAAGTTACTGGTAACGGTCAAAACTTTTAGTTTGCAAAGGCCGGCGAATGTATGAGCAAATTGCTATAAAAAGTATACATCTAAAAATGAAATAAAATACTTAAAACTCCCTCCCGTCCTGCAAGACGTATATGAGTTCAAAAATTCAATTAATGTTTTAACAAAGATGGGGGCAAAATCATATTTCCTGAACGCGATATCAACATAGTCCTAGAATAAGCATAGACTGTTATTTTCAGGTAATCATCGATATGAAAAATAAAACGGGACTTCTTTTAAGCTGTAAACGTCTCAGTACTATTGCATTGCTGTATCAAGCGAAATCTAACAAAACACCTTTGGAAAAAGCTAGATGGGAACTACATTAGGAGAATGAGGACTGTTTTGGCACGGTGATTGTGTTGAGAAGTAGGGATGAGGACTGTTTCATTTTGATGTATGATGCATGTTCCTGTGTCGGTTATTATTCCTGTACTGAATAACAAGGTATTATCTATGACTCACCTTCGGTCTCTGTGAAGCTAGTTTTTGGATTAACACTCTGGTTATTAAGTCTTCGTTGATTTTATTGTGTATAGTGACAAAATGGAACATTTACTATTAGAACTTACTGTTCCCCATACCCTGGTTTGGTCATATAGCATGACTTGTGCAGGACTAGCAACGCAGAAGGCAATTCTCTAACAGTTTCCTAACTCTTTGACAAGTTGCCATACCAAGATTACAGTGCACATGCCTTTCCCAAAGGTATTAGCATCATATAAAATACAAACAACATTCGTTTAACAAACCCACCTCCGACGATAATAACCGATACGACTCAAGTGACTCCTGTCAGAAGATGCTGTTTAGATAAACATGCGTTGGGATTAAAAGTTTGTGATGATATTGTGTTGCTATGACATAAGTGAGAGCTGTTCAAAGGCACATCCATCTCATTATATATATATATATATATATATATATCGGCATATTTGCATAAGGGTTAGAGTGTTGACCAACAGCCTGAGAGACCTGAGTTCAATGCCAGATCTAGTCATACAAAAGACTGAAATTGAACAAGCTCTATCTGGTCAAATCTATGATGGAACCGATCGCAACCATCTACCCAAACGATTTTTGTCAAAACCAAATAACCCCTACCACCATCCCTCAAACCTTTGAATCAGTTACGAAAATGTCTTATTTTGATTGCATACAATTTCCTGTCAGTCATCGAACAACACGAAAGTGAGAGAGACAGGCAGAAAGGTCTACTGTCTCTGTATGTAATATAATTGCGGAGGGATTTCTCTTTGTATATCTTGCCTTTCGGGTTAGTTAGGATGAGAACCTTTCGGCTCAGTGCATGGGTTAGTTAGGTGCAACATTATCGCAGGTGTTCACGCGCGCGCGGAGAGGATGTGTCATTCAGAGATGTCAAAATAAAATTCCCTGATAGGAATGGGACTATGGTGGTGAATGACGTCATGCCCGGAAGCGTGGGCTGAGGATTTTAGGATTTGAGAAAAAGCGGTTAGTTGAGTTCCTGCGTCCGAACGGGAAGGTTGAGATTCAGACCTGGGCGAGGCCAGACGACTTTGTACGCTACGGGCGCCGTGCGTTGGTTGGATTTACAGTTGACGATGTAAAAGCAGTCAGCATAGAAAGATTGTGTCTCTCTCCTCAGGTCGAATAACCTTTAACTCAAAAGTAATAAAGTTTCGTACCTGAACCAATTTCGTGAATGTCGTGTATTTCGGTTTCCTTATGTCTATTTCACACATCCGTATATCTGGCTATGTAACATGTGGATCTCAACTTAGTAATTTTCATATTTTCTCATTTTTATACACTCTAAAATTAAACACTTCGTTGGTGTGACTCTATCACACTAAATGGTTTTGCCCAGTTGGCTGGGGCTGTAGAATACACCGACTGCACCTCTGCAGAGGGGTAAGACCCCCACCCCAACGAGTGTCCTGTATATGACACTAAACAGTCTGATGGTGAGGTTCCAGCAGTGCTGGAGCTTTGGGGAATGCCGAGTACCCCTTCATTGCCATCGCTCCCAGGTCCACTCTGGCCCCGAGTAGTAGCACCTGATAGGGCTCTATCTATGGATTAAATAGAACTAACTGCATACTAATCCTAAAATGAATTGTTTGAGTAAACTGAATAGCTTGAAATAGAAATGATTTTGACAATTAAACCGTACTTACATTTAAACTGCGTGCTGATGCTTAAATGAATTATTTGAAATAGAACTGTTTTCGACTTTAAAACTATATTTACACTTAACTGAAATTTTTACATATAACTGCTTGAATAGTTTGAAAAGGAAATGTTTTTGACAATTAAACTGTGTACTTATGCTAAATTGAATTGTTTTAAATAGAACAGATTATTTACATAAAAATAGATTTGGCGTTAAATAACCTACAAATGTTGATATGCCATAAAACCCACCAAACCAAACCAAACTAAATGAGTGTATCATGTCATCATGTTCATCAAACGTGCCCTTAACTTGCCTTATGTCTTTATTTAATTTCAATCAAACTTATGACTCGCCATGGATTCATTTTAGTAAATTTGACCTAGCTGTCCCGAGATGACAGGTGTCCTTTGTCATATCATCGCACGTGCACATGTGCACAATCCGACCACGGCGCCGTGTACAATTGAACTAAAAGATCTCTGAACAGTATCGACCTCACCAAACTAAGTAATAAAATAATTAATACAATCAATTGTCAATAAAATAATTATAATGATTAATTACTGTCCCGATGATTTAAAATTTTTTTAAATCTGTAGTCGGCTGGGATAGCAAAATCTACTCGACGGCAAAATCTCTCGTTTTGGGGGGGTGCTGTTTTATAAGCTTTCGATCGGTCTGTATCTCAGATTTTTTCTATCTCATTCTCTAGAACAGGTTCTGGTTTATTATCACTATTATTTATTTATATATCTATTTCATTTTGTTGTTATTTAGTTTTTGAGTGAATGTTTATTTCAGATATGTCAGTAAAGTTCGCCCGATGGTGAGGCTCCAATTCTGAAGCTCTGAGTAATGCTAAGTTTTCTTTTCATTGCCATTTCTACTTGGTCCACTTTGACCTTGAGTGATATAGCTATAGAAAAGGAAGCCTTCTGGTCGCCTTAGACTACAGTCGGCCAACTTGGCTCTTTTTCTTTCTTTTTTCTTTTAACAGGTTTGAATGATGGTGGAAGGGGTTATTTGGTTTTGACAGTAATCGTTTGGGTAGATGGTTGCGCTCGAAGGCATCAAGTATAACAGGTTTCATCATCGATTTGACCCGATAGAGCTTGTTCAATTTCAGTGAGAAAGAGGGAAATATGAGGGGGGAGATTTTTTCAGAGGGCATCAATGGAGACAGGCGCCCAGGCGTATCACGTTTCATCAAAGACTATTAGGGTCCCATATATGGGTCAAATAGGGTCATTGGGAAATCTTTAATATTAAGAATATTCGAAACTATATACCGTAAATTGTGGTGTAATTTTCAATCTGGCATATAAGTTATAATGAGAACCGTTAGCTCAAAATCCTTGGTTATATCTAGACCTACTGTATAGGTCGACCCCCAAATTTACAATTGATCACCGAGAGAATAAGACTTACCGAATTTGCCTAAATGAGGATCGGCTATGATATCCTGTTGCCGAATCATACAAGTTTATCGGGGTTTATGAATGTGTATGTGTACATACTTTTAAAATTAACGTGCGGTATCTTAGAATAAAGGTTTTAGTCATTAATGAAATAATCTTTAAATAACCTTCATTTAAAATATAGCGCCATACAAGGATAACAATAATCAAATTACCATTATGTCTTATTAGATTGTCCGTACTCCTTAATGTACTTAATTTTTCTCAGATTTTCATCAGCCATGTATTTGTCGCTGCCTCCCACCAGACACGACTTGACACAAGGTCAAAAGCCCGAAGGCCGATTAAAGTGGGGATAAAGGGGAGGGGTAGGTCGGGAAGGAGCCGAGACTCGAACCCTGCTTGTCTGTGCTGCTCATCGGCTCACTTAGTGCAATGTGAGCCTGATGAGGCAAGCAGTTTCACGAACCCAAATGTGGGTCCGGGCACGTATGCCAGTTAACGGCTTAAACTAGACGCTTGGTCTAGTGCCGTACAAAGGGGACAAAAGCGCAGCTCGCCCACCCGAAGGTTGCCCAGCCAAAGCTGGGGGCCTATTCGGCCCCGAGTCTGCTCTTGGTTTCGAGCACCCATCCGGCACGAATGCCAGACGGCCCAGCTAAAAAAAAAAAAAAAAAAAAAAAAAGCCGGGGGACATTTAAATCTTAAACATTACAGCTATTATTCATAAGACTTCACTATCTACTGCGCTATCTTGAAATTAATCAGAAAAACAATACAGTGTAGTTGTCTGACGGGCCAACTGGGTGCTGTGAAGTTCAGGTAAATGTTAACAAACCGTGCATTATCTGTTGGAAATGGTGTATTTGATGTATCGTTCATATTGTACTTAATTTGCATGACAGATTTATCATTTTATATTAATCCCTGTGTTACTTTGTTAAATAAGTTCACGAAACAAGAGATTAAGTTGGAAATATTTGTGGCAGTCTGCTGGAGTGTCGGTAAGTGGTGTAAATCGATTGTTAGGAGGAGTGTTCCACTGGTGTACCACTCTGTGATAACATGTGTTTAAGCTGGAAATATTTGGGGCAGTCTGTTGGAGTGTTGGTAAGTGGTGAAAATTGATTGTTAGGAGTAGTGTTTCACTGGTGGAGCACTCTGTGATTAACATGTGTTTAAGTTGGAAATATTTGTGGCTGTCTGCTGGAGTGTCGGTAAGTGGTGTAAATCGATTGTTAGGAGGAGTGTTCCACTGGTGGACCATTCTTTGGGTTTTAGTCCAGTTGTTTAAGTCTAACCCTAGTTTTGTACAGATCTTCTCAGGCTTAAAAGTTTACATGTATGCTGTAATTTACAGTAATTGTATACCAAGTAATGATTATTGGTAGTAAATAGAAATAGTTACTTGAAACCATATAATTGCTAAAAAAATCGAATTAAAGTACGTATTCTAGATAGAATTAATATGCATACCAAATCTACAACAAAACGTTTAGACGTTTATCAATGACAAACATTTCTGTTATATGTATATATATATATATATATATAGATCTAAAGGCAGAACAGTTTATAGACCTTTGCTAAAAAAAAAAAACGTCAAAATTGGACCTATGTGTACGAAGCTCTCTCTTTTTCAATTCTGACATTTTTATTTATTCATTTATCTATTTATTTCACTCACTGCTCATTCAAAGTGTGAACGTAGCTCATAAAACTAATTTACGTCTTTCACTGTTGAGGTAAAGTCCGCGCTGGTTTCAATTTAGCCTCGTGCTGTTTGAGCAATTACAATCGATGCAAAAATCCTAATTCGATTTGTGCCAACAAAAATGAAAGCTAAACTAAGTGAATTGATTATTTTATCTAATTAATTATTTTACGCTTGTAACAATTCGACAATAACATTTCGACGTAAATACATTTGCTCAAATGGATCGAATGAAAACTTTGTTATTAGTTTTTGTTTTTAACTTATATATATATATATATATGTGTGTGTGTGTGTGTGTGTGTGTTTGTTTATATATGTGTGTTTGTGTGTATGAGTGTGTGTCTGCGAGTGTTTGTTTGTTTGTATGTATTTTTGTATTCGAGCGGGTGTTTTTGTGTATGTTTGTGTGTGTGTTCTTTTCTTTGTATGTGTTTGCGTATGTAAGTGTTTACGTGTGCTTGGCAGTGCATGTTTTGTTCTTTTGTTCTTTTGTTTGTTTGTGTGTGTGTGTGTGTGTGTGTGTGTGTATGTGGGTAATTTAGTGTTTGTGTGTTTATGTGTGTGTGTTTACTTGTGTTTGTATGCATATGTTTGCGTTTGTGGGCGTACAATTATGTGTGTGTGTGGGGGTCTTTATGTGAGTGTTTGTGTGAGTGTGCTTTCGTTTGTGTGTTTATATGCGTTTGTGTGTGTTTTTTGTGAGGGTCTTTTGTGTGTGTGCGTGCGTGTATGTTGGTGTGTATATTTATGTGTGTGCTTTTATATGTGAGTAGGTGTGTGTTTTATGTGAGTTTATGTGCGTTTCTTTATGTGTATGACTTTGTGTGTGTGTGTGTGTGTGTGTTTATATATGTGTTTGTGTGTGGGTGTTTATGCGTGTTTATATTTGTTCATGAGCGTGTGTGTGTTGTTGTATGAGTGTATATATGTGCTTTTATATATATGTGTGTGTGTGTGTGTGTGTGTGGTATGTTTTGTGTGAGTATGCTTTAGTACAGGTCTCTTTATGTTGGAATATGTACGTGTAATTGCAACCCAGCAAGAACCGCTAGAGAAATAACTATCCAATTAGAATTCTAGAATTCTAAAGGATAAATTTTCGGGGTCTGTAGCCGCGCTGGACATCATTTTTTATTCCTTAAATTTCTCTATCTTGGAGAAAGGATTATGTAAAGATGACAAGAATCCTCTGCACAAACATCAGATGGAAATATGAAAAAAAAAAAACGCGATTCAACCATCTATAGATAAAATGAATGAAAACGGTTTCAAGCTAACAAAGGAAAGAAGCTGAAGGTACCCCGCACAAACAATTACCGACGCCGACTACGCCGAGGACATAATGCTTCTAGCAAATACACCTGCCCAAGCTGATACCTTGCTACATAGTCTGGATCGAGCAGCTGCAGGCATAGGCCTCCATGTCAATGCAAATAAGACGGAATATATGTGCTTTAATCAATCAAGCGACGTCTCCTAACTACACGGTTGCTCCCTGAAACTTGTAGACAAGTTCACCTACCAAGAAAGCAATGTTTCATCAACCGAGACTAACATAAACACGCAACTAGCAAAGGCATGGACAGCTAACGGTAGCCTATCGGTCGTATGGAAGTCAAACCTGACCGATAAAATAAAACACAATTTCTTCCAAGCATCGGCCGTATCAATACTGCTATATGGACGCACTACATAGACGCAAACTAAACACATGGAGAATCCTGAGTGCAATATTGAACAAGTCATGGAGGCAGCACTTATCACCCATCACGCAAACTATCCAAGCTAGACGAACCAGACATGCAAGACACTGCTGGAGAAGTAGGGACAAACTCATTAGTGATGTACTCCTATGGACCCCTTCACAGCTTGAACCTACGTACAGCAGCTCTGTGCCGATACGGGATTTAGCCCTGAAGACCAACCGGAAGCAATGGACGATAGAGAAAAATGGCGAGAGAGGGTCAGGGATATTCGTGCTGATAGCGTGACCTGTTGATGATGATGATTAGTCACGTGGTAAGATTTTAGTAGACGTGACACTCACACGAGAAATATATATTCCCTGCTATGGCATCGAGCACTTTTTGATACGAAAGATTTTCTCATTTGAATTTATTTCATATTATATTTATTTATACATATAAATAGCCGACGAAAGATTTTGCATTTCTTGTAAATACACATGCATACACCGAAAATCTGTTGCATCGCCTGGAACAGGCATCAAGGGGCATCAGTCTCTACCTTAATTTTGATAAATCATACTTCATGTGTTTTAAACAAGATGGTACCATCTCCACATCAAAGGACAGGCCTCTGAAATTAATAGACCAATACATATACATTAGTAGCAATATCTCATCTATAGAAAGCGATATCAACATACGCATTTGAAAGACATATACTGCTATCGTCAGTTTCACAACAATATGGAAAACTAATCTCTTCCAAGCTGTAGCCGTGTCAGTGCTATTGTTTAGCTGCACCACCAGGACTTTACAGAACAGCTAGGAGGAAAAGCCTAATGGGAATCACACAGGAATGTGGCATACTTTTTTTTATATATAAATAAAAAAAAAACACACAAAACAAGTTGTACAACTACCTGCCAGCCATCTGACGAACCATTCAAGTAAAAGGAACATCTGACCATCTACAAGGATGGCTTTGGCATTAAATAATCAATGAAAGTTGATTTACCATTAAACAAAGGAAATGAACACAAGAAGGTTATGAATATTTTGTTGTCTCCACGAATAAGTTAGGTTTCTTTCTTTTATGACATATCAAATTTTATTGGTTATTTATTGTCAAAACCTCAGCCCAGTAGGCTAGAGCTGTATTATACACCGTCTGCACCACTGCCGAGGGATAAGACTACTCCGACTAGTGTCCTCGATATGAAATTAAATAACCTGATGGTGAAGCCCAAGTCTTGGACCTTTGGGGAATGCGGACTACCCCATCAATGCCATTGCTCCAACGTCCACTCTGGCCTGGCATGGTAGCTCCTGAAAGGGTCCTATGGATCAAATAGAACTGTTTGACATTTTAACTGAGTGCAAACAAATGACTTCTGCTAAATTGAATTGTTTGAAAAAGAACTGTTTGATCATTTAACTCTGCGTTAATAAATGATTGATATTTACTTGAATTGTTTGCAAAAATTAGCAATACTTGAAACCATTAAAATTTTTTTTCATCATACAACGTGTGAAAGCACGTGTGATACCCTGACCTCATCAACCGCCAACCAGGGTGAGAACACAGTTGGCGGCTGATGAATGTTTGAAATAGAATCGTTTGATTATTTAGCTGAGTGTAAACCAATGACAGCTGTTGGTAATACATAGCAATGATTGGAACTATTTAACTTTGTTGACTTATGTTTACAATATAAACCGGATTTGGCATTAAATAATCAACAATATGCCAAAAAACCAAATTAAAGCAAATCGAAAACCATCTTTATGGAATAACAGTTGTGGTGTGATTAAACGTATAGTTAGTGGGATAAGTTGCGCAATCGGCTGAGACTGTAGAATACACTGGCTGTTTCTCTGCAGAGGGGTATGACCCCCCCCACACACACACACCAACGAGTGTCGTGGATATGACACTAAACAATCTGACGGTAAGGCTTCAGTAATACTGGAGCTTTCAGAATGCGGAGTATCTCTTCATTGCCATTATTCCCAGGTCCACTCTGGCCCGGAGTGGTAGCACTTGATAGGGTCCTATCTATGGGTTAAACAGTGTGCTTATGCTAATCTGAATTGTTTGGAATAGAACTGCTTTGACATTTAAATTGCGTACTGATGCTAAACTGAATTGTTTGAAATGTTAGAATGTACTGAGAGAGAGAGAGAGAGAGCAAAAAAAAAGCCTGACGTGAAAGGACTATGGTCAAGCTAGTTCCATCGATGATGACGTCTTGGGAATTAAACACGACAAACAGAGTTCAAATACGGGATGAATTAGTTTGCGTTTCAATTCGTTCTAATGTCCTTGTAACAGACATGGATCCATCTATTCTCTGTCTAGCTATGGCCAAATAAGAGGTCAGATTAAGGCTTTGAACGAGAAAACTGTGCCAGTGGCCTAATGAGTAGAGTGTTCGCTAATGGTCTCGGAGACCGGAGTTCAATCCCAGGTCAAGTCATACCAAAGACTCAAAAATAATGGTTGAAGCTGCCTTGCTTAACCCACAGCATTATAAGGTATGGATCAAGGGTAAAGTGGAGCAATCGTGGGAATTGTGTAGCACTCTCCCCTACACCTCAGTGTAGTAGCTATTTAAAATGGGGCCTTCGGGTAACCCTCGACTACGGTCGTCAACTTTAATGTTAGACGAACCAGACATGCGGGACACTACTGGAGAAGTAGGAACAAACTTATAAGTGACGTACTCCTATGGAGCCCTTCACATGGATGAGCAACGGCAGGTCAATTATCTAGAACCTACATACAACAGCTCTGTGCCGATAGAGGATGGCGTGAGAGGGCCAGGGATATCCGTCCTGATGGCGCGACATGATGATGATGAGAAAAACTAATCTAGAAGAATGAGCTGAATTCCATCCAGCAGTACTTCATGGAAAAATTGAAATCCTGTCACATCTCACACGTTGGGTTATATATTGGCATAATGGTTACAGTGTTCGCCAATTGTCCCGAAGACCGGGGTTCAATACCAGGTCGAGTCATACAAAAGACTCAAAAATGGTACTTGACACCTTCTTATTTAACCCTCAGCATTATAAGGTACGGATGAATAGTAAGTGAAGCAATCCAGAGAAAGGAGTAGCCCCCTGCTCTACACCTCAGTGTAGTAGCTTTTGAAAAGGGAGACTTTGTGTCACTTTTGACTGCGATTAGCTAACTTATGTTATATGTTCTTTTCTTCATTTTCTGTCACGTCAAAAATTTTGACCTAGGAGTGAAAAATAAAATCCTAGTTTTTCAAAGTATTTGTATAAAGCTTCACCGAAACACCTTCCCCAGATACTACCAATTGTTTCTATTAAATCATTTTTAGAAATAATTTATTGATGTAAATCTTCATGGAAATTGACAGACGCCTAATGCCAGTTACTTGGGAACTTTAAAATCTAAATTTTTTAAAAAAATTATCTATCTTTTTTTGTGACAACAATTACTATATTAATAGGTAATCATCGATGAGTAATATATTTTTGGTTTTTGAGTTTTACGTCATGTCAACCCTGATCGGGTAATTTAATGCCGTGTCAAAGATAGCCTTTTTAAAATCAAGCAGTTATATGGTTTTAGTTATCCGTATTTCTAAGGTTAATCTTTTTTTTAATGTTTTTTGCACACTGTTATATTGTTTAGAAATTTTCTCTCTAATACGAATAATTTTCAACCAGCTCTATTTGACCCTTACAACAGATGGTACAAATACTCTGAGTCAAAGTGTGTACTATAGGATCAACGTGTTGTGCTATAAAGAAAGAAGTCCGCAGAAAAAGAAATACTCAAACTCGAAGGTAAGGGAAGAAAATATAGCAGTCGTTTATTATTCAGCTATGATCACTGCAACTCTAAAAGTTCATGTTAGTTACGTTCTTCTTCTCCCTTCCTCTTGGTGGTGACGGCGGTGTGGGTGAGAGCTGGCTATTGACACACGCCTGTCATAGCATACTGGGTAGGACGGGTCGGGGCCTCGGAACCTTTGACTCGCCTGTTTTGAAAGCTGCCTTCAACTCTGCCAAAATCTCGTTACTTGTTTTCTTATATGGAGATATTGGAGAACAAATCGAAGATCCCGCAATGTTCGATGTCACCAGTGAAACACGGGATGATTCATGTGTGATTATTTTAAAATCACGTCTAACTTTGCAGGTACGCGCTAGTCTCGTGACACCTTCACTGATTGACGACAGCGTCCGTCTGTAGACCTGGGAGTAATGGCAACGAAGGCATGACTCCACACTTTCTATGGTGGGGCTAAGAATATGCCGAAAATGCCAAAAATGGTGTTCTAAGAAGAAGATAAAATGCACCCAGTGGTGAAACTTGGATTTTAGATCACTGAAGAGTGGGGAGTTATTCTTTCTTTACCATTTCTCCCTGGTCCACTTTGAACCGAAGTGGTAATAAAGGTTAATGTCACATTTAAAGGTCAAACAACTCTATTTGAGATTCTAAACTGTTTATGGAAGTGCATATTAAACCAGAAGAAAGCCGGAGAATATATCGGTAGAAACGTCGTTCGAAGATCAAAGAAAAAAGATTTTAATTGCCCGAACAATTGTAATATAATGGCCTAGGGATTTCTTTTTCGTTTTATATATTTTGCCTTTCGGTTTAGTTAGGCTGAGAACCTTTCGCTTAGCGCATGGGTTCGTTAGGTGCAACATGACCGCAGGTGTTCACGCGCGCGGGGGGAGGATGTGTCATTCAGAGATGTCAAAATAAAAATCCCATGTAGGACTTAGGGATATGAATGACGTCATGCACCGGAAGCGTGTGCGGAGGATTTTGGGGGATTTTGAAAAAAGTAAGTTAGTTGAGTTTTGCCGTTGGGAGAAAAAGGCTGACTTTCGCTTGCTTGCCGAGGCCTTGTGTCGGGTGCGCACGTGGTTTGTGGGAGATGGAAAAGACAGCATAGAAAGATGGTATCTCTCTCCTTATTTCGAAAAACCTTTGAACTCAAATGTAATTAAAAGTATCGTACCTGAACTAAGAAGTCGTAAGTGTTTTTCGTGTTTTGGAATTCCTTTGTTCTATGTATATACGTTATGAACATTCTATGTACATTTCGCATATCCGTATACATATTTACCAACCCCTCCGCTCGGGCAGGATATGACACAAGGTCAATTTTTTAAGCGGTGTTTAACAGGTTTGAATTCAGAGTTTTCCTTCTCCTAGACTAGTTGCCCCACCAAAGCTGAAGAACTTAGTCTGTCCTACTATTTTACCCATAGCTGGAGGGAGAATAATTGGATTCATACCTTTCCCAAGAGTATTAGTGCAATGTGAAATCAGTCTCGTCCAGGATTTGAACTCGATAGGGCCCTATCTATAGGTTAAATAGAACTAACAGTATACGTCTGCTAAACTGAATTGATTGAGTAAACTGAATAGTTTGAAATAGAAATGTTTTTGACAAACCGCACTTTCATTTAAACTGCGTGCTTATGCTTAACTGAATTATTTCAAATAAAACTGTTTTTCGACTTTAAAACTGTATTTACACCTTACTAAATTGTTAGATATAACTGCTTGAATAGTTTGAAATAGAAATGTTTTTGACAATTAAACTGTGTACTTATGCTAAACTGAATTGTTTTAAATAGAACAGATTATTCACATAAAAATGGATTTGGCGTTAGATAACCTACAAAGGTTGATATGCCATAAAACCCACCAAACCAAACCAAACTAGACACTTGCCGCAAATAAAAAAAAATCAATACAAATTAGTATAAAGCAAAAAAGAAAATGCTAGCCACATTCTTCACCGTATCTTTTCACTCCTACCTCTTGTGCAGGACTTTCTATTTTACGATTGTATATGGTTCTCTTATGGGATACACATTTTTTCTAGTCTTAAAATAAGCAATTAAAACATACTTAAGAACATTCTAGAAATTTAGGATCAAAACCGTATTAGCATTTAAATTACATTTTTATATTTTTCAACCAATCAGCTAAAAACATAGAATAGAACATTCTAGAAAAATAGGATCGGAAGTGAACTAACAGAAAATATTTAGGCTCGAAAATAAAATAGTAAAATACAAATCTGATTGGTCAATAAATGTCTACGCGCCAAAATTTTAGGGCGATTCTTTGATCCACCTGTAGGATATAAATAACACAGAGTTAGGGAGCCATTGACACAAGCTTACACACAGACGAAGACAAGCCACTAAGCCCGTAAAGCAGTAGCCGATAGTATGTCCGAAAAATTCCTTTCCTTCCTCAACTAAAGTTCATGACCTCTCTTTAGATGGCCGAGAATCACATTCAAAAGAAAAACCCGACAAACTTTCTTTCATCAACGCGACATGCTGTCGCCACAATCATAAAACCCGCTATGAACTTAATGTAAGTAAGAACGACTTATTTATGGACTCCGTTAACATGAACATACACACATCTTTAAACAAATTTATTTTCTTCTTGCCAAACTTTATTTTCCAAAAGGCCATTTACACATCATGTATTTTGTTTGTTTTCATATTTTGTTATATGCATATTAAATTGTTTGTTGTTTAATGTTCGTTGTGTTTTATTCCATTTCCTTTACGCGATTGTAAAGTTTTGTGTTGTATTTGTGGTGGGAATAATTTAGAGAGCAATACCTGGAAATTACGGACGCACATCTACTGAAATAACCAAATTACATACAACGCCCACACTCTAATAAAAATGTATACTTATAAATAAATTCTTATATTGTTATTCTTACAGGGGAACTGTATTATTCTTGGAGTTGTTAAAGTCTTTGGCAACTCGTTACTACAAACCTCTTGAGCCATCACAAGACGTTCGAATAAAATTGGATCAATTACAAACCAATCAAATGGAGAACAATGAGGTCATCCAAGTAATAACACCACGAATAGATCGTTCTTCCATCGATTCGAGAATACCACTTCACATCTTTCTGCTTTTGAAACCGATCAAGAGGGAATTTGTATCATTGGGGTTGAAATGGGTGGTATTTCTCCTGTAACCACGTGTCTGATATTTCCTTTCTTTTCCTCGTCGTCATCTCTTCGTCTGTTTTTTTTCTCGGACAATTTTCTTTAAAACACGCAGCGCCAAACATCTCTAGTCTATGGATTCAATACAAATAGATTGGGTGATTTTATTCTAACGGCATGTTGACACATGTATGGTTATTTTAAGCTTAGAGGTTTGGGAATCAGTAAATTGATAGATAAATCAAACCAATAGTACTTTTAGCTCAGTTGGCTGGGGCTGTAGAATATGCTGACTGCTCCCCTTCAGAGGGGTAATACTCACCCAACAATCTGAGGGCGAGGCTCCAGTCTTGGAGCTTTGAAGAACGTGGAGTACCTCTTCATTGCTATTGCTCACAGGTCCTCTCTGGCCTGGAATAATAGCACCTAAAATGATCCTATTTTGAGGTCAAATAGAAATGGTTAACATTTAATATGACTAATTCCAAATTGAATTGCAAGAAATAGAACTGTTAGATCAGTTAACTGTGGAAACAAATTACCGATGTTTCATTGAATTGTTAGTGAGACATAGAAATACTTGGAACTATTTAAGTGTGTGCAAAGGAATGAGTGTGACGTTACCCCTTCGCCCACCATACGTCAACCTTCTTCTAACCATTTCTCTTCTTTACGGTCGGTGATCAACTAGTGGTTCCGATAGGGGCAACGCTCATTTCTTTACCGCTACATCAAATACAATCGAGGGAACGGGAGGAAAAAGAACAAAAAGAACAAAACGAACAAACGCTTGGGGTTAACTCAAGTGCAGAAGGAGAGTTATGTAACACCTTGTGCATGTGCAGACTAACGCAGACTAGCGAAACTTCCACAAAGCAACTGGAATGCCGACTCATCTTGACTCGATCTTCTTTCACTGGTCTGGACCCCATCTCCTCCGACTGGTCTCACCGCTCCGGTGTCCGGTGTCGACTGCCCCTGTCTATGGTTCCACTCCAACTCCCTTCTCAAGCTCCTTTTCCAACTAACTCTCTTCTCGCATCCCCTTCCACTTCCGGTCACGGCGAGATTTCAAGTCCAAAACACTTTGTCTGGTTTCGCGCCAAAACAGAAAAATGAATCGTCTGCTTGGCGGGCCACCTACATAGTGTTACATGAGTAAAGTCGAATAGAATTATTACTGTTAAATAGCAATACTTGAAATTCTTTAATTATGTGCCTTAATTGAAATATTGTTATAACATAGTAATACTTGGTACCATTCGACTGTGCGCAAATGAATGAATAGTGTTCAATATAATAATAAGAGTTTAATAGCAATACTTTTAACCACTTCCCTGTGTACAAAAAAATGGGTAATATTGATTAGAATTTTTATTCTTAGCCAACAATAATTGAAACCATTGATAGTTGTATAAATAACAATGACAGTACTTCTGCGTAACAATTAGTTTTGACTCATTTAAAAATGAAATTACCTAAAAACTATTCGCTAAAAAATCATAGGTATATCCCTTTAAATATGGGCAGACGACTGGTGTTAAATGGTTAGTGATGCATAGCAATAATTGAGACCATTTAACATTGTGCCAGTAAATGTTTGATAGAAAATATAAATATTCGTATCATATAGAAATAATTGAAGCCATCGAACTGTGTGAAAAAAATGAGCCCTAAAAACATGTTTAAAAATGTTATCCACAAAATGTGTTTACGAATCCTACATATCTTAGTAAGTGGTAAGTAAAGTTAGCTACCGTAATCGAGGGTGACCCGAAGGCTCCATTTTCGAAAGCTACTACACCAAGGTGTAGAAGAGGGTGCTACTCCTTTCTCAGGACTGGTATACTTTACCCTTGATCCCTAGCTTCTAATGCTAAGTGTTAAGCTAGGAGAGATCGGGTACCATTTTTCGAGTCTTTGGTATGACTCGACCTGGGTTTGAACCCCAGTCTCTCGGGCCATTGGCGAACACTCAAACCATTATGCAAATGTCCGGTCAAAAAGCTTAGTAAATTACATATTTAACCTATATATATATAAACAGGATTAGGCATTGAATAACGAACAATTGTTGATATACCATATAACTTAACCAAACCAATAGTTTTTTTAATTTTTCTTGTACAAATCTACTTGTGAATGCTTTTTATATATGCCTTTGTCAATTGTTTTTCCCCACCTCTCTCTCTCTCTCTCTCTCTCTCTGGCTTCCCAGACATCCTTGACTGGATAGACTGATAAATTACACTATTTTCAGTTGGCTACTTTATATTCAAAATTGTTCGTAGCACAGTGTTGATTTAAGGTAATAGAAAAATGTTACAAGGAAGTTATTGGGACTGGTATCGCAGGAATATTCTCTTGTCCAAAAACTTATTCTTAGAATTTGTTAGCATAAAGCTGTATGATACTCTTGTGTTTAGTGAACCACCAAGCACCCCCAAAACAAACTGCAACAAGAAACAAACAAACAAGCGAACAAAAAACTTGCATTAATCCAATTATAATTTGCGGAAGGTGAATTCTGAAAGGCAAAATAAACTGATTTTTCCACACAAGTTTAAGGTCAACGTTGGTCGGCTGATTTTCAAACTGTGTTCCCAGCCTGAAAAATAAATCAATTAGATTTATTATAATCTAGAATAGAGCTTCTCAAAATTTCTGCTTGATAGACTCAGTGTAACCAAACATAATTTCCACTCGACCCTAAATAAATTAACTGAATCTTGTCAAAATTTTTTTCTCAGTTTCACTTGACGCCACGATGAAGGGTGCTGATTTTTCAAAACGTTTTAGCTTTCAAGATTAAATTTTTTTACAAAATATAGAAAAGTTATTCTAGATGAAACATTGATTAGTTTGGTTTGGATTGGTTTCTTTGTTTTATGGCATATCAACCTTTTGGGGTCAATGTAATACTGAATCACATTAAAATACCTATATCAATAAAATACCCGATAATACTGAAAATGGCTTAACAAGCGAAGATTTTGATCCCTGAAAACAGAGCAGGAGTTTTATTTAATAATAATTTAGTTTTAACCATTATCATCATCATCATCATGTCGCATCACCAGCACGGATCCCTGACCTTCTCTCGCCGCTCTTCTCTATCGTCCATCGCTCCCGGCAGGTCTTCAAGGCTACATCATGTATCGGCACACAGCTGTTGTATATAGGTTCTAGCTTGTCGTCTTACCTCTGTCGTCCATGTGAAGGGGTCCACAGGAGTACGTAACTTATGAGTTCGTCCCCAGTTCTCCAGCAGTGTCCCGCATGTCTGGTTCGTCTAACCTGGATAGTTTTCGTGATGGGTGATAGTTGGCCGAGCAGCTGCCGCTTTGTGGAGTGCAGCCTCCAGGAATTGTTCAATATTGCTCGCAGCATTCTTGTGTAATTGCCGTCAAGCTTTTTCTCCATGCGTTTAGTCAGCGTCCATGTAGTGCATCCATATAGCAGTATCGACACGACCACTGCGTGGAAAAAACTGCGTTTTATTTTATCAGTCAGGTCTAACTTCTATATGGCCGATTTCTATTGTTAGCTGTCCATGCCTTTGCTAGTGGCGTGTTGATGTCTTTCTCGGTTGATGAGACACTGCTTCCTAGGTAGGTGAACTTGTTCACTAGTTTCAAAGAATCCTTCCGTTACTGCGGACATGTCGCCTCTTTGATGAAAGCACATGTATTCCGTCTTGTGTTCGTTGACATGGAGGCCTATGCCAGCAGCTGCTCGTTCCAGTCTATATAGCAATGTTTACTTAATTTTAATAGAATTTTTATTAAAAATCAGTTACTATAGAAAAGAATTTAATTTTCGTCCATTGTATTTTAAATCTAAATCCTTTTTCTATCTTTTTGAAATTTTCATTTTCCTTTTTATTTTAAATAATCTTTTTACCTTTCAAATACATCGTGTTGTATAGCCGCATAAATATACATAATACCATATTTACCATATTTACCCAACCCCTCCACTCGGGGGGGGATATGACACAAGGTCAAGTTTTTTAAAGCAGAGTTTAACAGGTTTCAATTCAGAGTTTTCCTTCTCCTAGACTAGTTGCCTCACCAAGGCTGAAGAACCTAGTCTGTCCTACTATTTACCCATAGCTGGAGGGAGAATAATTGGATTCATACCTTTCCCAAGGGTATTTGTGCTATGTGAAATGCTATAAGTCTCGTCCAGGATTTGAACTCGTGTCGCCGTGTCCATTTCCTACGACGATAACCTACGTGTACCTACATATACATAATACAAATATGAATATATGCGGAAACATAGTCAAGCATAATGACGACTTCAATGAACGAACGAACACACTTCTTTATAAAAATATATCTCTCACGCTTTATTCTCGAAAGGGTTGATGCTTCTTGTGTGTGAGAGGTGAGTTGGAGACGGGGACAAACTGCTACATATTGACCCCAAGTTCTTCTGACCATAGCAGCACTTCTTTCGCATTCTGGCTGGGCTGCTCAACCGTGGGTCACTGAGGGCCCAAGACCTCAATCTGCCGCTGGCTCTCACTTCGGCATCTTGTCCCCAACTGACTCCAACTGCAACTGGAACTCGAACTGACTGACTGACCCAAGACGTCTGTGGAACCTGGTTATATTTTTGTTTGACATTCACCTGCTTCCTGTAGGCGTACGCATTTGCCACCATCACCGAATTCAACCACGTCCACAGGTCAAGGTGATATTCCGATATCTCCGACCGGATTCACCTGTTTTGTTGTTCTTCCGCATATTTACACAGGTGCATCTCTTGATTGACGGCTCAGTCGAGGGTCTATATGTAACACATCTCATGGCCTATTATTTAGAGGGACATTTTAGAAGTAGATATTTTTTATAAAGTAATTCGTCAAAAATGTAATTGTTCATAAGGTTTTCTTTCGTGCAAATGTCATGAACATCGTTGAAAATGCATTAAAGATCCGGCTCTTTTCTGCCATTCATTCAAGTGACATGTTTTTTTGAATAGTTCGTATATGATCGATGTATCACTAATGACCTGGCCCAGCCGGCTGGGGCTGTAGAATACACCAACTGAATCTCTGCAGAGGGGTAAGACTCCCCAAACAATTGTGCTGCATATGCCTCTAAACATCCTAATCGTGAGGCTCCAGTAATGATGGAGCTTTCTGGAATGCGGTGTACCACTTCATTGCCATCGCTCCCAGGTCCACTCTGGCCCGGAGTGGAAGAACCTGATAGGGTCCTATCTATGGCTCAAATAGAATTGTTTCACATTTTAACTATGTACTTTGACATTTAAACTGTTTGTAAAGAAATGACTGATGTTTAATTGAATTGTTAGTGGTACATCGCAATTCATGGAACTTGTAACTTTGTTGACGTGCAAAATTGAACTGTTCGAAATAGAACTGTTTGATCATTTAACTGTGTGAAAACAAATGACTTATGCTTTATAGCATAGTTAGTTATTAATAACAATACATGAAAACATTTCCCTTTGTGCAAAAAAAAAATGATTAATTATAGATGGATCTATACATATTAGATAGAAATAAGCAAAACCATCAAACAGTAGGCAAAAAATGATCTCAGGCTTGTTTAAAAATGTTATCAACAAAATCTGTTAAGAAATCACATATATAATATATATGCATAAAAAGATTTGGCTTTAAAGAACTTACAACGGTTGAGGAGGTGTCCTCGTGGTGTAATGGTTAAAGCGATGGACTGTGGAATCGTAGTAAGCGAGTTCGTACTCCAGTCGTGCTATTACGTTCACTTTCGGGCAAATACCCTTCGGAAAGGTATGAACCACCTTATCATCCTAGCTCTGGGTTAAATAGTACCACTACTGTTCTTCAAGGATGGTGGCTTGGCATTAAATAACCTACAAAAGTTGATATGCCATTAAACAAAGAAACCAAACCAAACCTTACAACGGTTGATATGTCATAAAACGAAACGGAACCAAACCAAACCTTGATACCATTACACCTTTTCATGTATTCTGCTTGGTGTACGATATCTGTCAACTAGTCAACATAATCCAGTGATTTTTTGTTCTCTTGATATAAAGGTATATAAACACAAAAAACAAACTTGTAAATTCCCCCTTTTTGATGCCTATGCTTTTATTTCTTCTGTCAAAATTTTCTTTACTCACAGAGGTCTATATAGAGCACTTTGAGAAGCCCTGTTCTAGACTGATCTTGTAGATTGCGTATGGATTATACAAGTGAATACATAATAGTTTTGGTAAATTTATTTCGAATACGCTTTCAAAGATTCATGTCTGACAGCAAAATGTGTAAGAATTTTTTTTCGTTCGTTGTCTATCTTTCACGAAAAAAATTAGCGGTGTGCTCTTCGTACGCAGTGCGGTCAAAAAGTTCCGAAACCATTCCTGTTGTGAACAACCTGAGAATGAGACTGTCATGCGTACACAAAAGGAAGTATACATTGATTGTCTTGAGACATTATGTCACGTGTTATCAGGCTGCAATCATTCAGACTTTTGTTACATATACTTATGACCACCTCGAGAAGGCGCACTTAGTGTAACGGTTTGCCATCTAAGAAATGGAATGAGTGACGCCAGTTCAAAATCTATCTGCATACTAGTATCTCTGGGAAAGGCATGAATCCATCTGTTCTTTCCCCACCCAGCCATTGATAAATAGTTGGACAGATTGTTTATTTTAGCAAAGGAAATCGAATTCAAAACAAGCTTTATTTTGCTAAAGAATTGACCTTGTGTCACATCCTACTCGTTTCGGAGGGGTTTGGTTATATGCATACTTATGATGACGAAACCAGCATGATGCGAGTACAGGACAATCCATAACAAGCACTGCTTCTGAAGATGTCGAAGAAATTGAACGAATTGGATATCCTAATGATCTGATAAATACGCTGATATCCTTTACTCGTCATTTATATCGGTTCAGGTAATCTTCACGCCCAGAATGACAACGCACTTGTTCACAGTGCATTTTTGTGCTACACTAGCATGTTTATCGCTCTACACAAGCTATGTGTCTGTGTGCTACCCAAGAATGATCGTTTGTCTACCCAAGCCCGTGGTGTAATGGTTATCGTCGACGGAAATGGACACGGCGACACGAGTTCAAATCCTGGACGAGACAGATTTTATTTCACATAGCACTAATACACTTGTGAAAGGTATAAATCCAATTATTCTCCCTCCAGCTATGGGTAAATAGTAGGGCAGACTAGGTTCTTCAGTCTTCGTGAGGCAATTAGTCTAAGAGAAGGAAAACTCTGAATTCAAACCTTTTAAACTCCGCTTAAAATTGACCTTGTGTCATATCATGCCCGAGCGGAGGGTTCGTCTACCCACGCCCACTCAATGCATTTTTGTGCTAAATCAGTGTGGTCATCACGCCACACCCACCCACTTGCAGGGCATTTTGTGCCACACCAGTATGATCAACACTTTACACCTGCCCATACGCAATGCATTTTTGTGCCATACTAGCAGGATCTTCGCTCCCCACTCTCAATAATGACAGAATTTAACTTCTTGCGACGTCTTCCCTCTTACAAATATAAGGTTTGCAGTTTTAATTCAGTGCAGGAGGACCAGATCAAATAACTTATGGTGCTCAAGATGAATAAGAGACTGGATTTTCAAGAAGAATTCCAAAGGTTGTAGGAGCACTGGGAGCAGTGAATCACTTCACAAGGCAACTAGTTTTTAGGCTATGGCATCTAATTTTAAAGTATGAATAAAGTTTTCGAAGAGGAAATCGCAGAATTTTTTGACCGCACCACGTACAACATAATCCTTGTCTACTAAAGTTCTGTTAAAAAAAATTATAAAGAGAACAGAGTTTTTGAAAATAAATAAATGAATAGATAAATAAATAAATAAAAATAGCGACTGACAGGGTGGTTAATAACTTTAATAAGTTTATTTATTTATTTATTTTTTCATTTTCATTTATTCATTTTGAGGGACATTTATATAATCACATGCAGTTTTTTAAAAAAATGTTCGGATATTGGGGTTTTGCAAGGAAATTATTATTTACTGATCATGTCCCGTAAAGATAGTTACACGTGTTTTTTTTTTTTATAAACCTAGGTAAAATAGATTACACGCCAAAAAATAAAACAAAATAAAACACAGAAAAAAAATCACAGGGAAATCTCAGAAAAAAATGGATTTTAAACTAAAAGTTTTTACTCGATTAATCATTTGCGTTTCACTCGAATTAAAAATATATTTCTTTTTAAACTTTAACTCCTAATTCATTAGCCTAATGAATGATCCTAACTGACCACCATAAATTGTGACTTTTTTTCCTAACCGGAATTGTGATTTACCTGTAACTTTTTTCCTGTGACATTACTACCGGATACAATATTTTATACAGCAAGTGTAACATGTATTACGAGACAAGGGTAGCATTATTTTTTTTTGTTCTGTTTTTTTTTTTTAATAACAAGTTTACTCAAAGTTTTCCGTACATTTAAAATCTTTCTTTTTTATCGCAGAAATATACCGACTCAGATGTTTTAAAAATTGTATGACATTATGACGTGGAAGAGTTCAAAAAAGTTGTTTTACAATAATTTTTGAGTGAATTTTACTGGAGGGATAGAATACACTAACGATTTATTAAAGACAAAATCTAGAAAATAAGTAAAACAATACAGAGTGACCCCTTAAGACGTAGAGACACATTAACCAGTAACTGTGTTTTCAAAAATGAATGGTCTACTTATATCCAACACTGATAATCCACACCACACTGTAACCCTTGGTAAGTTTACGTATTGTTCAACCTTAACATGCGGGTTTTGTGGTACCCAGTAAAGGGTGGAACGATAAAATTGTCGCCCTAGAAAAGAAAAGGGCCACATCATACCACCTCACATCTTCGAAGTCGGCTTGAAAGTCAACGCCAAAGTGTACCTGGATGTGCTGAAGAGAGTGGTGATCCCCTGGTGCAATCAGGTGGCCGGTGGCAGACCCTGCGTGTGGCAGCAGGACTCGGCGCCGGCCCACAAGTCCAAAGAGACCCAGGCTTGGCCTCAGAAGAAGTGCCACGACTTTGTACCCTTCTCTCACTGGCCCTCCTCCTCCCCGACCTGAACCTGTTGGACTACTTCATTTGGTCATACGTCGAGAACATCACCAACATAACCTCCCACAACACCAAAGCCAGCCTGATCGCCGCCATCCGCCGATTATTCGCCGAGCTCCCGCTTGTGGAAAAGGCATGCTCCCAGTTCCGGATCCGTACCGAAGGCAGCTTCATTGAATAGATGTCAGCTCTACTACATAATCAAGTTACCTGAATTGATTTTTCAAAAAAAGTTTTAAAATAAAGCTGTAGTGTTGTTTTCTTTAGGACGACAATTTTATCGTTCCACCCTGTAGATGCAATTGAGACATTTAATTGACCCATTTAACTTTATTCCACAAGACCTGTAATGATCAATGAGTTGAGAGCAGCAGCTGAATCAGAATGCATCCAAATACCAAATGGAACGACTCGTGAAGTTTGCAACAGTCCATCTATTCGCATTATCAACAGTGTTTTTGTTGTTTCGTGGTAAGGAAATGATACACGGTCAAATAGAGTTAATTATTTATTAACTCAAGTGGTACAGTTCGACTAGTATTATAAGTCTCGCGCTGTTGGTGTTACGTCCGAAGTTGGTCTTACTAATGACCGACGTCCTTTCAGAGCTGTCTCTCTGCTTCTCTTTCTGCTTCTGTTTTTGCTTTTACGTGCTTAAGAGACACGGCTTCTTTTATACTTCAGCGATTCAGAAAGTCACGTGGTACGAGCCGCTATACAACAGCCTTAAAACAGAATGGTTATCAGATTAAACACCTGCAAAAAATGAGTGACAGTTGCAGTAAGGTATGTTCATATATTCAGCAGAGCCTCGATCAGAAGGATCAAACGTTCGAACACCTATGACATTACAAAATAAAATACTTGTCTTCTTTAACTTGGATATTAACGTTCAAATATTTCTTAGTAAACACTGCATCAATTATCAATCAAAGTATGTTTTCTTTTTTTTTTTTTCTTTTTTTTTTTTTTGAACATCTTGAATATTCAGGTTTGAAATGAAAAAAAGAAATGCCAAATGAATGTCATCATTATTTTTACAAATTAGCTTTTCGATATTAAGAAATTGAATGTTATAATTTTAGTTCATTTAGTACGTTTTTCACTCTCTCTTTCTCTTTCTCTTCCCCCTCTCTCTCCCTCTCTCTTTCTTTCTCTCTCCCTCTCTATCTCTCTTTTTCGCTCTCACACATTCACTGAAACACGCGCAGAGTGGTATAAAAAATTAAACCAGCTAAGAGCTTTCATCTCTTGCAACACCCCCTCTCCCTCTTATTGGGGGAAAGGATTGATTTTTTTCCTGGCACTAGATGATCTATTTTTGGTACCGTCTGTCAAGAAGTTTGCTCTTTTTGTAAGGTTTATATTAAAATATATTACACAGACCAAATGCTATATTCCGCACCGTGGAGAGGATAAATATCTATCTATCTATCTATCAAGATTCATATTCATCTGATGAAAGAAAAATTCAGGGTGTCTCAATATACCTGGGGCGCAAGTGACTGCTAATAATTCTATTAAGAATAATGATGTGTTCTTTTTTGTTTTAGATTTGAAAATAGTATACTATAACTACTATTAATCACATTGCATTGAACAAGAGAAGAAAAATATCTTTCATCACTACTTATTTGGAGACAAAATCAAGTCTCCATGTCTCAATATACAAAATCAAGGCCCCATGTCTCAATATACATGGGGCCCATATAACTACTAACTATACTAATAATAATATTACTTATTTGGAGACAAAATCACTCACAACTGTTTCAAAATAGATGGAACCTATTAATATGATTAAGATTTATTACTGAGACAAGAAAGATGGAATGTTCTGAATGCTGATAAAATAACAATTAAAAGAACGCTTTGATTTGATATCTCAAGCAAAAAGGATACATTTTTAGTGGGCATGTTCCAAATGATCGCCATTGTGCTTGTCTCAGGAATAAATCATTTATCATATTAATGGGGTGTATCTATTTTGAGACACCCTATATATATATATATATATATATATATATATATATATATATATATATATATATATCCATTCCCAAGCAATGGATTCGGCAATTGGTGAGCATCTGCTCACTATAAATAATTGCAGAACTCGTTATGAAGATGATTGTTTTTCAGTCCTGCACAGGGCAAGAAATAAATCCCATCTTAAATTTCTAGAGGCGATTTATATCTCTATGAATCGCACCTCTTTCTGTAGGCAGTTAAACAATCACATTCTTAATATAATTGGGGAACTCCTGGATACAGGGGTTACTGAGGGTTTTTCCCCTCTCTCTGGCCATTCTGCTTATATATTACATATATATACCCCGGTTTTAGTTAAATATTCCTTGTTCCCAACTTGAAAAGAGCCGGACGAAAAGGGTCCTTCGTTGGTTTATAGTTTTACTTAAGTTCCCCGACTACAATTACCAGTGGTGTCTCTGCTTATTATACAGTACAAATTTTGCTGTACACGTAATTTGATTATATATATATATATATATGTGTGTGTGTGTGTGTGTGTGTGTGTCCATATATATATATAATGTATGCATAAATATAATTTATGCATGCATTTGTTTTCTACCAAACTGTCGGTATGAATCTATTTCAAAACCTGGTCGGCATTAAATGATCCATCATGGTTGATATGCCGTAGAACAAACAAACACGCAAACTGAAAACGCCCGATCACTGGCGAAAAAATAATCAAATTTTCCCAAATGACTCATCTTTTTTGTTTTCATCGGATTTCATTGCAAATAGTAGGCTATGGCATGTTCTTCAATTTATCAGATCTCTACAATATTCGTCCTTTCTGGCATTGTCATACCTACTTAAGACCACCTTCCGGTGCTCTTTTTCAATTTCCAGATCGATGAAGAAAATGAGCCGAGGGAAAGTATCAAGTTCTTGATCAAATCTGCTAAATCAATCCCTTGAAATAGTGAAATTAGCATACGTCAAAAGAAAAAACTGAGTCAGGTGTCTTGAGTGGCATTTGAGCTTCAAGACAGGTAAAGCAACACTCTAGATTGATGTGAGTTAAATGCAAAACACAACGAGTACTGCCTCGAAAATCAGCCAAGAACCTTCATCCCCGGCAACACCTGTCCACTCGTCTGAGGTTAAATTACAAGTATCAGTAGTTAAATATGTAAGTTTTGCTAATATTTTGAGACTTCATGGATTTCTAATGAAAGGGTTTCCAGAATTATTCTCGACCAATAGAAACAAAACATGTTAAATATTTCATAAAACCCGTGAATAGATCTAAAATCGTAGACAGTTAGGCACCAGACTTAACATAGATTAACACTGACGCATACCTAATTCTGAAGGGTCACGTAATTCGTCCCACCCCAAAAGAAATACTAGATTTTGAGAACGATAATGATTAACGGTTGTCTGGGGCTATAGAATACACCAACTGCATCTCTGCAGAGGAGTAAGATCCCTCCAACGAGTGTCCTGATATGACACTAAACAATCTGGTGGTGAAGTTCCAGCACTGCTGGAGCTTTGGGGAATAAGGAGTACTCTTTCACTGTTATCGCTCCTTGGTCCATTCTGGTGGTAGCAACAGATAGGGTCCTATCTATGGGTCAAATTGAACTAAACTGCGTACTTATGTAAAACTGGATTGTTCGAAATAGAACTGTTTTGACCTCTAAACCGCGTATTTATGCTAAACTCAATTATCTGAAACAAAACTGTTTTAGAATGCTAAACTGAATTGTTTGAAATAGAACATCTATAGCTTTGCCCTGTCGGCTTGGGCTTCAGAATATACCTACTGAATCTTTGCAGAAGGTAGTATTCACTGTCGTAGTCAGAACAGCCTTTTGTTTAGGTAAGCGAGTCTTTCCCCTAAGCAGGAGCAATAACGCATTCTAAAACTCGTCTAAAGAGTGGTCTTTCTAAAGACAAAACTATAAAATAGTATAAGATAAAGAAGATATATACATATATATATATATATGTACAAAAATTGATTACAAGGCAATCCAAGTGGAAGAAGAGATTTATTGAGAAGTCGACACTATAGCGTTTCGGTTGCACTGAACCATCATCAGAACCATGAGGGGTGATATATACGCTCCCCCATGGGGATTGAGCACTCTGGCGAAGGAATTTTCGCTCGCATAATGCAAAGCTCTTCGAAAAAATTGAGCACTCTGGTAGCCGATAGGGTATAAAAATGTAAACAAACGGACGCTGCTGCTGCTGTTGCTAGATAAATACCTTAAAAATTCCTTTATCCAACGTGGTACTCTTGTTGGCCGAGCGGTCTGAGACTTAGTCTAACGTAAAGTTGGATGGGTTTCGATCCCGGCTTCGAGCGTCCTACGTGTCTAGCCATACTGAAGAGTTCTGATAGATCGAAACAGCCTGTCTGTGGATGAAAATATGTATTTTTATATCACTCTGGTGGCATGAAAAAACAGATAATGCAATTTGTAAATTAAAAATAAAACATTTCAAACCAGTATGTGGAAAAAAAAAATTAATAAAAAAAGAAGAAATTACTAGAAACATTCGTACTTGAAAATTATCTATAATTAGCGCAATGTCTAGCCAAAAGAAGAAAAATAAAAACACCGGCAGAGTTACCTAAGCAAATACGTAAAAATACTCAGTGCACCTAGTAGAACCGAGCTAGTATATTTACCGTACCCAAGAACACTAATGAGTATTTCCCATTCCTCACGGACGCTATTGTAATGGTGGGGTAATATGCTGCTTAACTAGTCACCATGAGCAATGGTTTACCTTCTTCACGCCGCTGTCGAGTATTAGATTTTGTTAATGTTATAAACATTTCCATTTCATTTCCAGTGTCCGTTTTGGTTCTTTTTCATTCACTAACATTTTGTTAGGTTACAATAACTAGAATACCAAAAATATCCCAAAGAGCCAGAAACTACCTATCTAGTTTTCACCTGATGATCTTCAGGATAATTCTGACTAATGACCTTCGGCCAAAACGGCGTTTTATTATTAAAATGGCTACTAGAAAGAACAAAAAGTTAGCCTAAAAGAAAAATATTGTCAGAATTATCCTGAAGATTAGTTAGGTGAAACTGAGGTTGGTAGTTTCTGGCTTTTTTTTTGTATATATATATATATATATATACGCACACACACACGCGCACATATATATATATATATATATATATATATATATATATATACATATATTTGCGTGAATGTGTGTGTATTTGTATTCGTAGGTGCGTGCGCTTGCAAATATGCGTGGCTAACTTACTTGTATTTAAGTTAAATTTTATCCTTTTTATACTTAATGTTACATACATAATAATGTTATGTTTACACGATACTATATTCTTTGGTTTCTGTCGCTATATCTACAAAAAAAAATTGTTTAATGTAATTTCTGATGAGATTATTGTATAAAATGCTCATTTTTTACCCCAAAAGAAATAGAAAAGAAAGATATTATCGTCTATTATCGTCTTAAATACAAAGGAGATTTTTCTTACAAGAAAAATCGAAGGGTTATTCTAAAGAATATTTTATATCCCTTCAAGATTTTTAAAAATTCTTTCTGAACGTAGGAATGTGTCTTCCGAATCGAAAAACAATATATGCAGTAAAAATGATAGTAATAGTTTAATATATTTGCAGTAAAATATTACTTATAATATATCACAAACTTTGTGTGTGTATCTCTGTGTGTTGACATCCAGTCATGAATATGAACTCAAGGGTAAAATAGCATAAAATAAATAGGATCCTTTACTCAAAACCTATCCTATTAATTGATAGTAAATTACATTTTTCTACATCTTTGATATCTGCAAAAAATGTAATTGCCCAGTTGACTGAGACTGTTGAATACACTGACTGCACCTCTTCAGAGGGGTAAGACTCATCCGACGAGTGTCCTGGTATGACTCTAAACAGTCTGTTGGTGAAGTTCCAGTTATGCTGGAGCATTGGGGAATGCGGAGTACTCGTTCATTGCAATCGCTCCCATGTCCACTTTGGCTCAGAGTGGTAGAACCTGATTGGGTCCTATTTATGGGTTAAATAGAGCTAAGCTACGTACTTATGCTAAACTAAATTACTTGAAATAGAACTGTTTTGATATCTACACTGTGGACTTATGCTAAACTGAGCTGCTTGAAAGAGAACTGTTTTTGACACTGAAACTGTACTACGCTAAACTGAATTGTTTGAAATAGAACTGCTCTGGCATTTATCTGAGTCTGGAGAGAAACTATTCTTAGTCTGAAATAAATTGTTTGATATAGAACGATTTTTAATATTGAAAATGTCCTTAGATTAAACGGATTTTTTTTTTGTAATAGAACTATTTTGAAATTTAACTGTGTGTAAATAAAATCTATACTTATACTAAACTGAATTTGTTGATTTTGAACTGTTTGACTAAACTGAATTTCTTGAAATCGAAATGCTTTTGACAATTAAACTGTGTATTCATGCTAAACTGAATTGTTTGAAATAGAACAGTTTATTTGTATAAAAATGGATTTGGAATTAAATAACCGACAAATGTTGATATGCTATAAAATCCAACCCACCAACCAACCAACCAAAAATTTAAACATATCTTACTTTAATTCTTTTACAACTATAATTTTAATTATCTAGCAAATACACTAACTAAATCCAAATCTCTGCTGGATAACCCGAAACAGGCAGCAAGAAGCAGTGGTCTCAATGTGAACTTCGATAAACCAGAGTCCATCCATTATGATCAAGATGGCAACGTCTCATTCAATGGCAAACCACTGAAATTAGTAGAGCAGTTTATATACATTAGAAGCAATGTCTCCTCTACTCACAGCGATGTCAACATGAGCTCATATAAAGCATGGACAGCTATCTACAGGTGATCGATCATGGGGAAATCAGTTGAAATAAAACTGGAATTCTTTCCAGCTGGAACTGGGTTTGTACTATTGTATGATTGCGAGGAGAAAAAGCTAGATGGGGAAAGTACGAGTATGCTGCATGCTTTTTTCGACTAAATCCTGGAAGCCGCAACCCACAAAACTACAGTTGTGCGGTTATTCCCCTTCCATCTCGTAAATCATCCAAGTAAGACGCGCCAGACATGCTGGGCTCTACTGGGGTTGTAAAGACGAACTCATTAGTGACGTTTTCCTTTGGATCTCGGCATTGGACACACTAGTGTTCGTCGACTAGAAAAAAATTTATATTTATCAGTTCTTTGTGGACACTGGGTGCCGTCTAGATAGCTTGGAAAGAGTGAGCAAAAGAGAGTGATTCGTAGGATTCCATGCTACGCATTGAGCAAGATGAAGATAATAATCCTTTATCGTTAGTTTTTGCAATTTTTAATCGCTACATACTTCCACTAATGTTGTATATTGACCTCCGACCCGGACCAGAGATTGCGTTGGCGAGCTTGGCTGAAAATATGGGACAGGGATAAAATCCCACAGTACAGTAAAAAACTGATGCACCGGAAGGGGGTGACCTCTGAACTGCATGACAATTATTTCCGCTTGATGATGATTAAACATGCCAGTCCAAAGACGCCGGAAGTGGCATATTCCAGCCTGGCTAGTCATGAGAATAGATTGAGTGGGCGTAAAACAATAATATAACTCGGCATGAGAATTTTGAGTTAGTTGGAGATCAGATGAGTTAGAGACAAGATGCGGTAGAGAGAACAGCACCCAGCGGAGAGGGCCCCCAGGCCTCCGATTGAGTAGTCCAGAAGAAGAACGACACACGGCTATGTCCGGATGGGCTGGGGAGGTCAATATGTTGCAATCTTTGTTCGGTCTCCAACTCCCTCTCACACACAACCCTTTCAATGAAGTGAGAGGTATATTTTTTTTAAATAAGTTTTCGCTCGTCTTTATTATTGCGTCAATATGTATTCTGCATGTATATATGCATATTTATTGTGTGGCTATACAACACTAAGACGAAAATCAGCAGGCACCAGAAACAAGAATAAAGAAGAAACGCTATCATACCGTAAAACCAAGCAAGCAGCCAGCTAACCACTTAAACGTAGAATATCGTTAACTGCTGAAAAAAAAAAAAAAAAACACTAAAAGATTATAAAGTTAAGAAAATGCTTCCACTTTAACTTACCGAGAAAAAATCCCGACAGCGTATTTTGCTACTATTCATTAACCAATTTTATACGAATTGGTGAATGGCAATAAATATGTGAAGCTAACCATTGACACAATGGTAACAGCTGACATTGTAAACAGGGATGTTTATATTTAAAATGGATTTTGAAAGACAACATTTCTTGATATTTAATAAATTCCTAAATGCAAAGCAAAATATAGTCTTAATATTTGTGATCGTGATTCTATGTCACTTTTCGAAGTAATCGCAAGCGAAATAAACAAGAAACCCGTGTTTTATGAAAAGGTTGTTTCCTGTAATTGATTCGCTTATCTCTTTACCTTTGAGACAATTTGTGTGTTTCAATTCTCTTTCGCTTCGGGAGGAATTCATTTTTGACGAAATATTCAGTTGGCGTTAAAAATAAGTTCATTGAATAACTTACGGGAAAAAATTGTCCGGTCTTAAGAATTAACCAGTTTTGTATGCCTAAACCCATGGTTAAAAAATGCATGCCATGTTCACCTGACAAATAGTTAATATTGTTAACAAGGATGTTAATTTGCCCTGTTGGTTGGTAAGAACACCCCCCCACACACACACACACACCAACGAGTGTCCTCGATATGGCACTAAACAATCTGATGGTGAGGTTCCAGTGATGCTGGGGCTTTTTGCCATTGCTCCTGAGTCCACTCTGGCCCGGAATGGTAGCACCTGATAGGGCCCTATCTATGGATTAAATAGAACTAAAGGCATACTTATGCTAAACAGAATTGTTTTATTAAATTGAATAGTTTACAATATAAATGTTTTTGACAAATAAACTATATTTACATTAAAACTGCGTGCTTATGCTAAACAGAATTATTTGAAATGGAACTGTTTTTTGACATTGAAACTGTACTTACACTAAACTGATTTGTTTAATGTAGAACTGTTTTGACATCTAACTGTGTGTAAACAAAGTCTGCACTTATTCTAAACTGAATTAGCGGAAGTAGAACTGCTTAACTAAACTGAATAGCTTGAAATAGAAATGTTTTTCACAATTAAACTGTACTTACGTTTAAACTGCGTAATTATCCTAAACTGGATTGTTTGAAATAGAACTATTTTATGAAAATGGATTTGGCGTTAAATAACCCACAAAAGTTGATATGCCAACCAACCAAACAACCAACAAGGGATGTTAATATTCAAAAGGAAGTTTGAAACACAAAATCAGTATGTCTCAATATTTTCAATATAGATATCTCATTATGTTTATAAATCAATCAATCGAAAAGCATGAAAGAAAAAAAAGAAAAAAAAAGGAAAAATACATTATGTCTATATTAATATATTTTGGAGGGCACTTGTGATTTAATAGTTATAATCGTTAGATTTGGATACGGTGGTAATTTACTAAGCTTTTTGCTTAGATGTGGCACAAGGCCATATGAAAGGGGCACCCAATGAGACTCGAACTGTTAGATTTGGATACGGTGACCGAAGTTCAAATCCTGGCCCGGGTTGATTGTTGCATTTCAAATTTTGCTAATAGCCTCGAGAAAGGTATGAATCCAATATGCTCCCTCCAGTTATAAATAGAAGTCAGGGAATTGTATTCATTGTATATTTATGATTACATTTTTTTGTGTTGTTGTTTCTTAAGAATTTTTAGCTTTAGTTATGTGATTTCAAGTATTCCTATCTAATACAAATAATTTGCACACATTTGTATAGTTTAAGTACTGTCTAATTTTAATAATTATATGATTTTAAATGAACATTTCTATTTAAAATTGTCATTTGTTGGTACACAGTTATTTGCTTTCAAGTAGGCGTTCGTGGTGCAATGGTTATCGTCGAAGGAAATGGACATGGCAGCCCATGTTCGAACCCTTGACCAGTCTGTTTACTTTTCACAAAGCGCTAATACCCTTGGGAAAGGTATGAATCCATCTATGCGCCATCCAGCTATGGATAAACAGCAGGGCAGACAGAGTTCTTTAAACCTTGATGTGACAACTAGACAAGGTGAGGGGAAACTCTGGGTTAAAATTAGTTAAACTTTGATTAAAGATATTGACACGTTCTGTTCGTGCGGAGCGGGTTGGTAGTAGTAGACGGGGAGAAAAATCACGGACATGAAAACAGAGGTAGACTAAGGCATTCCTCTTCCCCTCTCCCCAAAACCGAATAACACCTGTCGCTTCTTTTCTGCCAAGAAAGAAGCAGAAGAAATCCCGTACAAACAAACTACGCCGATGACATAGCGCTTTTGGCAAATACACCTGCTCAAGCCAAATCCCTGCTACATAGTCTGGAACGAACAGCAGCAAGCTTCCATGTCAATGCATACAAGGCGGAGTGTATGTGCTTTAGTCAAGAAGGCGATAACTTCACATTAAACTGTATTTCTCTGAAACTAGTTGACAAGTTCACCAACCGAGGAAGCAGTGTCTCATCAACCGAGACAGGCATCAACACGCGACTAGCAAAGGCATGGACAGCTATCGATAGTCTATCGGTCATACGGAAGTCAGACCTGACCAATAAAATGAAACTCACTTTTTTTTTCCAAGCAGCGGTCGTATCGATACTGCTGTATGGATGAACAACATGGACCCTAACTAAATTTATGGAGAAAAAGCTTACCGGTAACTACACGAGAATGCTGCAAGCAATATTGAAAAAGTCCTGAAGGCAGCACCCTACAAAGTAGCAGTTGTACGGCCACTTACCGCCCATCACGAAAACTATCCAAATTAGACGAACTGGACTACGGGACACTGCTGGAGAAGTAAGGACGAACTCATAAGTGAAATACTTCTGTGGACCCCTTCACATGGACGAGCAAAGAACATACATACAACAGCTCTATGCTGATACAGGATGTAGCCTTGAAGACCTACCGGAAGCGATGAACGATAGAGAAGGGTGGCGGGAGAGGGTCAGGGATATCCACGCTGGTGGTGCGACATGATGATGATGACAATTATCCTTGTTTATAAAGGTATCAATTGTTTTTTTTTGTTTTAATTTTAATAAAAAAAAAGCCAACGGATGATTTGATCAAGATAGTTTATAGGTTCAATGTCATTTAAATGTCGGACGATGAGGACAGTGCATAGCGATTTTGAAACGAATTAATACGTCAGTTATATAGAAATTACTCATCTAATTACTGAACAGGCTGATCGTTGTTTAACGTCTTCCTTTCTATATTAACATTCTCTGATAAGTGAGGTACATAGCCTTCAGATTGTATTCAGTTCTTGTAACTATTACTGTGTCTCATCTAAGAAGTCAACGGGTAAATTATGTTACCTTTGGTGTAATGGTTATCGTCGTAGGAAATGAACACGGCGATACGTGTTCAATCCTGGACGAGACTGATTGCATTTCACATAACACTAATAGCCTTGGGAAAGGTGTGAATCCAATTATACTCCCTCCAGCTAGGGTTAAATAGTAGGGCAGACTAGCTTTTTCAGCCTTGGCGAGGCAACTAGTCTTGGAGAAGGAAAACTCTGAATTCAAACCTGTTAAACTCCGCTTAAAAATTGACCTTGTGTCATATCCTGCCCGAGCGGAGGGGTTGGTAAATATGGATGGCTTAACTTTTTTCTTTTCTTATCTAATAAGATATGATTATTTGGTCACGCATGCTTCTAGTTGCTTATAGTACTAGTGGTAGGTAAGAGGACAACCATCTCAAAAATGAACAGGGTCATTGTTGCTCAACTTGATATTTTCAAAGCTTTACTTAATCTGGGACACAGACCCCTGATTTACTGTTCTTCTGGGAGAATGGCTTTGGCATTTAATAACCTAAAAAGAGTTGATATGCCATTAAACAAAGAAACCAACCAACCAAACCAGACCCTTGATTGCTTGCAAGACATATTGCAACTCGGAAAGCGGCTAATAGGCTGGACTGAAACATGATAGTTATGGAGTTTAAACCCTTGGGAAAAAAATGAACACCCTTATCCCTCCAACTATGGGTTAAGTAGATCCACTGCTAATTATTAACAAGAATGACTTTGGCATTAAATATCCCAAGAAGGTTGGTATGCCAGTAAACAAAGAAACCAAAACTTACAGTAAATATGCGTCACCCATCTTAGAAGTGAAGTGGTTTATCACGGCTTAACTTCTTATTTATAAAGTTTTGACAATCATTAGATTGATTACAGTCCCTGCAGAGACTAAGTGGTTTCCCATCCGGGTACTGAACTGGTTAATGCTCGCTTAACTTCTTTCTTTTTCTTACAAAATAAGCTTTATTTAGTCTGATACACAGGCCTCAGTCTACCCAAATAACTTGCTGTTACGACGTTGTCACTGCCTTACTGATCAGGAAAAGGGTTGTTTAAATGTGGCGATGTACCAGGAACCAGTGTGGTGACTTGACAGTAAGTTAGGTAGCCGTTTACGATGTTACTATAATGAATAGATTATAATTTGGTTTAATGGCATATCAACCTATGTAAGTTATTTATAAGCCAAAGCTATTGTCCTAGAAGAACAGTAGTGGTATTATTTAACCTGTAGCTGGGAGGATAAGGGGATTCACACATTTCCCATGAGTATTTCCCCGGAAGTGAACGTAATAGGGTGACTAGGAGTACGAACTCGCTTACTACGATTCGGTAGTCCATTGTTTTAACCATTACACCACGAGGACACCCCCAATAAATTATGGATGTCAAATGCTCTATATAGATGGACAATGGGATCATAATCGTTAAAAGTAAGTTCTTGACTTTTCTTAAAATTTCAAACCGAAATTCGAAGAAATGTCTTCAATTTTTGGTTTATTTTCAAATAGTTTATATATATATATATAATGAATTTAATTCCTATAAGCCCAAGAGTGAGTCTAATTAGGTTTCACCAAACGGTTCTTCAGGATTGCTCAGGTGGAACCTGGGTAAACTCGCATGTAGGAATTATTTTCAAAATATTAGCTCTATCTCTGTTTCCACTTGTATTGAGCCATCTATTAAGGTAGAAAAAAGCACTTTATTAAGAAAGAAAAAACACCGGCAGAATTTCCTAAGCTAAAACAGCTTCGGAAATTCTGTCGGTATTTTTTCTTCTTACTAGATATACGTACTGCGTGATTATTTTCAAGTAGCACGTCTGTTTGTCGTCTTTTCTTTTTCTATAGCATTTTTTTCCCCAGATATCAGTTTGTAGGATTTGCAAATCGTACAATCTGTTTTTTTTCTCACACCAACAGAATTAGAGATTATATATATATATATATATATATATATATATATATATATATATATATATATATATATATATATGTATGTATGTATATTTGAGGAAATCTGTACTTTAGAAGCATGAAAATCAATTTTATATATCTAAATATTTTATATATCACTTCGATATATCACTTTTATATATCTAAATATTTTATATATCACTTCGACATTTATATATCACTTCGACATTTTATATATCACTTCGATATATCACTTTTATATATCTAAATATTTTATATATCACTTCGACATTTTTTTATCAATATACCTGAAAGTGAATTTTTAAAAATCACTCACACACACGCACAAACATATATATATATATATATATATATATATATGTGTGTGTGTGTGTGTGTGTGTGTGTGTGTGTGTGTGTGTGTGTGTGTGTTATTTACATATGTATCTATATATGTATATATATATGTATGTGTATGTATGTATGCATGTGTGTTTATGTGCTGATGTCACTGTATTATAAAAATCCGGACGTAAGTTGGTAAAAGACTCGTGAAATTTTTATGTATCGTAGTCGTGATAAATTGCGATATTTCTATTATCAAAAATCAATTTAATGTCAAAGTAATGGTCAAGGCTGTTATATTGATGAACTATTAAATTAAGTGTCTTGTTGACTTTCAGTTCTTTGAAACATTATGCCACATCATCGTAAAATCTTTTCTACTATTTTTGACATAAAACACTAATTTTTGATTGAAAAATAAGACAATTTAATTCGAATTTAGCCAATGGCCCGAGAGATTAAAAGAATGGTACTTGATGCCTCCTTGCTTAACACTCAACTTTATAATATATGTGTAAGGGGTAAAGTGACACAATCCAGCAAATGGAGTTGCGCTATTCCTCAGTGTTGTAGTAACTATTAAAAAGGGAGCCTTCGGGTCATCCTCGACTACGATCGCTAACTTTACTTTTACAATAATGGATAAAAAGCGTTTTTATCCACGATTCCTCTACAGGCAATTGGTATGAATTTTTACCATATATCTTCTTTCTTCAATATTTATATAAGTGTATTATTCAAAATATTGTAAATAGTGTTAAAAAAGCGAACCATTGCAACCTTTGGGGGAATTCATATGAGACCATTGAATGGTGTAGGAGGATAAAAAATAAGAGTAAAGCGACCGTTATACAATTTGACATCATTGATGCCCGTAAATATATAGATATAACTAATGAACAATACGAAATAATATTAGCTTGTAGGAAAACAGTTATAAAAAATAATGATTCAACTTGGGTAAAAAATGGATTAGATAATTTCGACGTTCCAATGGGGGGGGGTATGATTAAAATAGTCAATTTCTTGGATGTGACTTTAGATCTATCAAATAATTCTTATAAACCTTTCATAAAATCCAATCAGAACCCATCGTACATTAATGTTAATTCAAATCACCCCAAAAACATAATTAAGCAAATCCCAAAAGCAGTAAATTTAAGAATAGGTAAGCTATCTGCAAATGAAAAGATTTTCAAAGAGAGTAGTAAGAGATATATAGATGCCCTTAAAAATAATGGTTTTAAGGAGGATTTTAGGTATTTAAAAAAAGATATAACAAATGAAATTACCAAAGAAAATAATACTTACGATCAAAAAAATAAAAATAGAAAAAGGAAAATTATATGGTTTAACCCCCCCCCTTGTAAACTAGCAAATATAGATGTAGGTAAATATTTTTTGAGACTGATAGATAAACATTTTAAACAAGATAATATATTACATAAAATATTTAATAGGAAAACCTTGAAAATAAGTTATTCTTGCACTAAAAATATGTCTCAAATAATGAATAGTCATAATAATAAATTAATTAATAAATTTCATAACCGAGTAAATAATAATATTTTTTACTAATTAATAGTATTAATAAAAAAATAGAATGTAATTGTAAATCTCGAAGTGATTGTCCAATGAATGGTTTGTGCAATTTACATAATGTAGTATATCAAGCTATTATTAATCCAAAAGAGGACATAAGTGATAAGAAATATTATATTGGCGTTTCGTCTACTAGTTGGAAAATTAGATATGGAAATCATAAATTTTCCTTCTCCCATGAGCATAAAAAAAATCAAACTGCTCTATGAAAACATTATTGGGGATTAAAAGATAAAGGGTTAACCCCTGACATACAATGGTCCATATTGAAAAGATCTAGTACCCCAAAATCTTTCGATAGTAGGTGCAACCTGTGTCTTGAAGAAAAAATCCACATTTTGCTTTTTCCTGAGCCAAAAAAATTATTAAATAAGAGAAATGAACTAATAGCTAGGTGTAGACATAGGGCTAAATTTAAACTATAAATATTTAACCAAAATTTTAAAAAACAAAACATAGAGTTAATTTTGAGAATAAATAAAATAAATTGTTAGATAGAAAATTGTGAAAAAGCATATAATACATACGTACTATGCATAAAAAGTGGAACTGATTAATGCTTTCTAAATAGTTTTGAAATTTTAAAATATAGTAAATAAATTAAATATTTGTTTTTGTTTTTAGTTTAATATATCTATTACTGTATCTTTACGTGAGGTTATTAATTAAAGTTTAAATCTAATTCAATAAAAAAAATCTGTAATTTAGGTCTAAATGTAATTAAAAAATTATTAATTAAAGAAAGTTTTTTTAAAATAATTTTACTACATTGCTAACCGAAATTTAAATTTAAAACGGAAGTGGGCTTAATGAAGAGGTAACTTTTCGCCCCTCTTCTATCCCCTCCCACTCTGATGTGTCTATTCTAGTTTTTTTTATCAAAAAGATCTGAAGAAGTCTCGTTAATTTTTTTTCGTGTTTTTGGAAATTTCAAAATGGGCGTAACAGGATAGAAATAAATTTATAATCCTATGAGACCTGTTTCGTTGTTTTTTCTTAAAGAGTATATATATATATATATATATATATATATATATATATATATATATATATAACGATGTACAAATACAAAAAAACAGGGTCTTCAGAAGAGGGTTTTACTTGTAGATTGGATTATTTGTAAACTTTTCGGTGATTTTTTTTTACATTAAACCTTCATTAGTGCGTTTGCGTATGTGAAGATGGATCTTCGGTATTTTATTTAAATTAATTTTTATATTTGGTAATTGAAACGAAAAAAAAAATCAGAAATTTTTAAACATTATATTCCTGTAAGTGGCGTTTGTTTAAAAAAACTGTGGGATGTAATTAGTGTTCGAAATTTATCTTAAAAACGTACCATTTTTTCTAATATATATATATATACACACACACACATATATATCCTTGATATATATATATATATTCACTATCCTTGATACACACACACACACACATATATATCCTTGATATATATATATATTCACCATCCTTGATACACACACACACACACACACACACACATATATATATATATATATATATATATATATATATATATATATATCGAGGACTGTGAATATCCTAAAAATAAGTGCTCAGGGCTTGGCTATGTAATACAAAATATACCTACAGAGCAAAATATCTATCTTTTGTTTAAAAATTTGTATATTACTAAATTTCGTTTTTTTTAATATATATATATATATATATATATATATATAAGTAAAGTAAAGTTGGCGACCATAGTCCAGGGTAACCCGAAGGCTCCCTTTTCGATAGCTACTACACCAAGGTGTAGGGGAGGGCGCTACTCCTTCCCTCGATTGCTTCACTTTACCCTTGATCCATACCTTATAATGCTGAGTGTTAAGCAAGGAGGCATCAAGTAACATTTTTTGAGTCTTTGGTATGACTCGACCTGGGATTGAACCCAGGTCTCCCGGGTCAATGGCGAACACTCTAACCGATAGGCCAATGTCCGGTATATATATATATATGAAGGATCATCTCATTTTAAAAAAATCTTTCTTGAATCCATAAAGTACTTAGATACTGGCCTCTAGAGCTAAATCAAATCTGCAATAAATAAATGTTCCTGCAGCTTTTCGTGTCAGTGTCATGACTCTAAGTTTCACGTATTATTGTAAAAGAAATACGATTTTCAGATGAAACACGCACATTTCATCAGACGATTGGATTTTTCATATAAAAATACATAGACATGCTTCTGAAATAAGACCAGGCTAAAAATTATATATATATATATATATATATATATATATATATATATATATATATACATATATATGTGAGTGCTTATGTGTGTTTATGTGTAGGTTTGTGTGTGTGTTCGTGTATGTGTGTATATGTGTACGTTTCTGCGTTTGTGTTCATGTGCGTGTGTAAGTATATACGTGTGTGTGTACGTTTTCGTGTGTCAATGTGCATGTGTGTTCGTGTGTGTGCGTATGTGTGTGTGTTTCTATGTGTGTGCTCGTATGTGCATGTGTGTATTTCTATATATATGCGTGTGTGGGGGGGATAGGCTGATAGATTGACTGATACGATTGCGTTTTATTGTTACACTTATAAACATCAAGAGGCTTATTATATATATATATATATATATATATATATATATATATATATATATGCGTATGTGAGTGTGTGCGTGTGAGCGCGCGTGTGTCTGTTCATATGTGTATGTGTATGTGTTGATAGATTGGTAGACCTATTGATATGGTTAAAAACAACTTGCCTTTTATGTCACACACACACACACACACACACACACGCGCGCGCATATATATATATATATATATATATATATATATATATACGAGGATCGTTAAATAAGTTTCCAGACTTTTTTCGTATGGGCACTTTTATTGATAGTCAACACATGAAACTCTTGTCCCCTTCGAAGTAATCTCCTCCGGCTGCAATGCACTTGTACCGTTCCAACAACTTCCTTCTGGAAGGCCCCATGGAAGTTCTCTTGTGTGATCGTGTCAATGACCTTCGTCACAGCCTCTTTCATCTCCTCAATTGTCTCATAATGACAGCCTCTGAGCTTAGGGAATAAGCAAAATCACTGGGAGTATGGTCTGGAATGTTGGGAGGCTGAGGAACTATCTTGATGCCCATCTTGCTCAAATAGTCTGTGACAAGGATGGAGTTGTGGACTGGGTCATTGTTCTGGTCAAAATGCCATTGACCCGATTTGAAGAGTGCTGGCCTCTTCCGACGGCACCTCTTGCTGAACTCCCTTAAAATCTCAGCATAGTAACCTTAACCCAAACCCTTTGGCCAATCAACTCTGGTGTACTGACTTGCCTACTCCTCCCACATCTCTCACCATCACTCACAGACTCCCTGCCTTCCTCGTATCTCTTATGCCACTCAAAAACTGATGCTCAATCGATGCAAGATGGTTGAAAAGCAGTCTGAAGCATTCCATACGTTTCTCTGGCATTTTTCCAAGTTTAAAACAGAATTTTATTGCATATCGTTCTTTTAAAGTCCAGATTGCATTTTTGAAATTCACCAGCAGTGACAATCAGGCTTTAGTATGTTGTATTACAATTGCTGCTGTAGCTGTTCATTTGAACCTGAAATCATAAGAATTGGTTAATCATCTCATAAGATGTATAGCAATAACGTACCGAATATTCAAGAGTCTACGACTATTTTAAATGCCTGTACAAAAAGATTCTGGAAAACTATTGAATGCACCACGTATATAAAGATGGTTGTTGTAGGTCCAAAGAAAGAATAAAAATATATTTCAAGATCAGAAGGTCTATGAAGAGATTTGTATTTTTTTATTCATTTTTTTTGTTCTTACATATGTGTTATATAAATGTATGTTTCCAGCTTGTTGCTCTCGTCAGAAAACGTATGTGGCACAAGGCCTTGTTATTGGGGTACTCAATGAGACATGAACTCACTCTTTACCCCATTAACAAGGCTTTGTGCCACATATGATCTCTGAAGAAACCAACAAGCTGGAAACATACACAATAATAACACGTATGTAAGAACAAAATAAATAAATTCAAAAAATAGACACCTCTTCGTGGACCTTCTTATTTCAATATATATATACATATGTATATATATATATGAACTAATAAATAGTCTGATCATTTAACGTATGTTTCACCAACTGGATCTTCAGAAAGAATCTGACTTAGGAAGGTTGGGTCTAACTACATTTCTACTTTTATATATGAAAAATAAACAACAACAAAAAATTAAAAAGTTTAAATTGAATTAATACAAACCCCGTAAATTTAATTTTGTTTCTTGGTAGCCAAATAAAGATATTTTCTTTTTCTTTTTCTTTTTTTTTTAATTTTAAGCATAAAGCAGTTTGACCGAAACTTCCTTTGTCAGATTCTTCCTGAAGATCCAGTAGGTGAAACCTTGGTAGTTTGCTCTGACTCTGTACACTTTATTACTTTAAATTCGCTCTTCATTGTGTATCGAGCGCTTTCATAACGAGAGAAAAAGCTCCGAAAAGGAACCAATGGCGGACTTGAGGCGGTAAGGCCTCCAATCTCGGCTGGGCCACCTTCAGGTGGGTGAACTGCATTATTGACTCCTTGGGATAAGCTGGTCCCATCAGGCTCACATTGCACTAAGTGGGTCAATGAGCAACATAGAGCAGGAGGGTTCGGGCCTCGGCTCTTTCCCGACCTTCTCCTCCCCTAATCTTCACTTGAGTCAAGCCATGTCTGGTTGGAGGCATAGGCGAATAGGAGCTTAGTTGATTCTGCTAATGTTTTTTTGGAGGGTGGGGGTAGTAGCACTATTTGATAATTTTCAAATAGTATGGGTGCCTTTACTCTTTTCTTTTCTGATTGATTCATTCTGTATAATTTTTTGTTAGCAAATTGTATCATCGGGGTTCGTTTTTCACTATCAGAGTCTTATAGTTTAATTATGTACCCACACACACACATACACACACACACACATATATATATATATATATATATATATATATGTGTGTGTGTGGTTAGGCAGTAGTCGTTCATTTAAGCATGTTCCATTAAATAATAAAGACAATTTTTTTTGCTGAAAAAGTTTTTGAAAGTTTTTGATAACATAACAAAAATATGCGAACACTAAATAATTCTAAAAACAACACAACAAACAAGCAATGTCTGATAATGGCCTATGATGGGCCCGAAAGCACTCGGGACAATTTGGGGAAATTCATCTACCAATTCCAACGTGAAACTAAAACACTGATCAGGAAACTTGAAACTTAAATAAATTATACAGACAAAATTTGTCGTTATTACTTAATGAAACACACACACACACACACACACACACACATATATATATATAGATATATATTTAATTTAGCTGTTTTTACGGTTTTTCTTGATAAGCATAAGTTTTGATTGTCTGTTGGACACCATGAAAGACTCTGTCATACGCAAAACCATGAAAATAAGTTGAATTATATATTTACGTTATATTAAAAGTAACATTGATTATTATATTTAAATTGAATATAACAGTTTTTCACATATTGAGCACTTGAAAAATACATAGAAAATCATAAAACAAAAATCAATATATATATACATACATACATACATACATATATATATATATAAAGGCAACTCTGAAAAGCATGCGATAATTAAACAAAATTCATGTTTTCTTAGCATTCCAGTGATTATATTTTTTGAGGATACATTGAAATATGAACAAAATATCACCCAATATCAATATCTTTTTATATCAGAATATTGATTACCTACAGAGACACACGTTTTGAATTTATTTTCAATCATTTCCTATCGACTTAGGGGTTGCAACTACAAAATATATAAATATGTCCATTGGTATATGTGTAGGAACATTATTGTGCATATGTGAATATATATATATATATATATATATATATATATATATATATATATTTATATATATATATATATAGAGAGAGAGAGAGAAAGAATCAGTGATTTGTATTTTGTCTGTCTCACAATAAAACCATCTTTTTTACAGGGGATGTTTCACTCGGTAAGAAGCAAGGGTATGACTCTTGATAGAAACTAACGTCTGTCCATGATCTTCCAGGACGTTTCTGACATTTTTTCTGTTTTTTCTTTGGTTTTTTTTTTTTTTTGTTTGTTTTTTTCAGCTTGAGTTGCTCAAATCTTATGAGTTGTGCAGAAATATGAATGTTGTTTTTTTCCCCCAGTGGAATTGATTTCTCATTTAGCAATGAAAAAAAGGACCGTTTGTGTTGTAATCGGGTGTAATGTCAAAGGTTTCTTTTTTCGTCCTTACATGAGCGGTCTTCAAAGACCCTCGGTGCAGATTTATTGACGTTAGAAAGTGAAAACATAAATCTGTCTCTGACGACGACAGCCTAATCCAGAAATATCATAATGTACATATGAAAAGATAGAGTACGTCAGTCCGAAAATATCCTTAAAGTCAGGTTAAACAAGGCGGCGTCGAGGAAGATGGGAGAGAGGGAAAGGAGGAGAGAGAGAGAGAGAAAGGGAGAGATATAAAGGGAGGGAGGGAGGTAGGTTGAGAGGTGGAAGAGTCTCTATGCTGTTCCAGAAAATTGACTTCGAGTAAAATCATGCCATCTTCACAAAAATTCTATCGACAAAAATACAATAAATTCATTCAGAACTTTTAAAGAGATTCGTCGCGTTCCGTTTCTGACTTTCCTTCCACAAAGATGCTCATACTACAGCAGCACTTCTAGATGAACGTGGATCTGTCTCTTCACAGAGTGGGAACTTATTCAGGTAATCTCTCTTGGTCACTTCGCCAAGTGTCCAAGTTTAGTTTCAGAAAGTTTCAGCTGTGTGACGTCCGCCAAACCAACATTCATCTCTTACCAAATGGGTTTTATAAAATAATCGGAATTAATTCTACGCTTTTTTATTTCTGACAGTCTGTTTCGTGTTTTCGATTGAGTTCTATACAGAGCTTGATTTTTTTTAAGGGATTAAAAATTGACTAGGGAATTCACCCGACCGCACCGTTATCGAGCATCTTGGAGCCAGCATATTGAAAACATGGGGTTAAAAAAAAATTAAAAAAAATAAGCGGATTTCTTGAAAATATTTGATAAGTGTGACTGGAAAACTTTTGGAGAAATTTAAAAGCGAAAAATAAATATTCAGAAACTTCTTAAGGTCAATAATAATAAGTTGGATTTTGTGAAGGCTTTTGTGAGTGAGAAATCAATATTGATATATTGATTTTGTGCTATTTTGCCAAAAAAAAAAAAAAAAATGAAAAGAATAGAAAAAGAAAGAAAAAGGAAAATAAAATAGGTTTGGTAATGAGACATACTTTGGTATTATTATATTATGTATAACTGATACTTAATTTATAATATTTATACGATTATATACATTTATATTATTCAAATTTTATTAGAGTAATGACGTATAATGAGACCTAATCTTTCCAGTGTTGGGAAATATGAAGGTCTTTTTTCGATTTATTTGGCTAATGTATTCACATCATTGATCATAAACAGTCATTGATTCTTTTGTTTTCTTTTTTAAAGTATGAACCGTACAATTCTATCAACATTTGAATAGGGATTCTTGATATTTTACATCGAAAACAACTGAAATTTCCATTGGCCTAATGAGTAGAGTGTTCACCAATGATCCGGGAGACCGGGGTTCAATCCCAGACTTAAAAATGGTACTTGATGCCGCCTTGCTTTACACTCAGCATTATAAAGTAAGGATCAAGGTTAAAGTGGAGCAATCCAGGAAATGAAGTAGCGCCCTCCCCTACACCTCGGTGTCGTAGCTACTGAAAAGGGAGCCTTCGAGTCACCCTCGACTAACGTTGCCAACTTTACTTACTTGAATTTATAAAGAGCGGAAAAATTTCAATTCATTTTTTTCTTTCTTAGTACGATACAAATAATCAAATATCATAAAGGTTTTTACATAAACTTATATCTAATTTTTTAATGCGTTTCTAAACCTTTTTTTTTTATTTTCATCGCAAGGATACGGTCGCTTCACTTCCTCAGACCTTTGTGCAAACAGCTTAGATAAAAAAAAAAATAAAAAGATTTAAAAAGAAACAAAATTTAAAAAAAATCGTGTTAACACATGTACAAGTGGATCTCGCGTATAAGACAATCCTTGATTTACGATTTGAAAATAATTAATTTATAGAATTAATTCATGAAGCTAAGATGCTTCCTAGTCTTTCCACATTATGTTTGAATACTGTATACAAAATCACATGTCGATTTCACATATAGTTCGACTGTTGATTTATGGTAAGAAACCATTTATAGCGTTGATATATGGTAAGAAACCATTTATAGCGTTGATATTTGTGGCCAAGGGTGGCTCCAAGTCCTTCCACTTTTTTTTTATTAAAATCAAATAATTCATTGTCTTTCGGTCGTATTATTATTATTATTATTATTATTATTATTATTATTATTATTATTAATTAAATATCACATCTTTTTAGGTTTAAAGATAAACTGTAAAAATAGGTTTTCAAAATATGTTATTCATTTCTTTCTTTTACTCGTTTGTATCTATCTACCTATCTATCTATCAATCTATTCCAGTTCATTCTTTCTCTATCTTCATTTGCTTTCTTTTTCCCTTTTTCTTTTTTCTCTTTTTTCATTCTGTTGAAGCAGATGATAAGCGTCTGATGTATAGTGTTATCGTCTTCCCTTCCCTTCATTTATTCAGTCTTTCTTTCTTTCTTTTTTTCTTTTTTTGGAATTTTTTCTCACTTGCGTATAGAGCATTCTTTTTCTTCATTTTTTGTTTTGTTTTTTTACTCAAAATCGAATCAGATTGGTCTATTATTATTTATCTAGTTTGATGACAGGGCGAATGATTCGAACCAATATGTTCACATCTTATTCTGTTAATATAACTGATTTTTCCGAGGTATGCTGCTTGCTGAAAGGCCGTAGAATGTAAAACGACTTTGAGATAAAAGTTGAAAAAAGAGCAACAAAAATAATAAGAAGAGATAAACTAGTCAAATAAAACAAACAATAATGATAGTGCTTCATCTAAGAATTTAGCACAACTTATTACTAATAAATTTCTAAATTTACAGAGATTTTATGGATTTGTTATAAGAAAATCAAAGTGACAAAAGGTTTGTTAAGACAACGCCTTCCGATCGGGGATCATATAAGGGTGGTAGCGATAAAAACCAGGGTGGTACATCCCGGCCGTCATTGGAGTTCCTGATTGAGATTGTGACGTCGTGGGCGAAGCGCTCAGCATGTCTTTTGCTACAGAAGACGTGACCATTCGTCCTTGGCTGACATTAGCCAGAGCCACGGATGATTGTACAGCGGCCGTGTGAGCCAGCCCATAAAAGCCACCATAGATGGAATAGATTGAACGTTCTCCGGAGGAGCTGGAGGCTGCCGCTGCTGCTGCCGCTGCAGTCATTAAAGGGGAAGTAATCGGTCGCCAAACTGACCATGCAGCTGGAAGTCCAGGGAGAAGTCCGGGCTTGTCAAGAAAAAAGTGCTCATCTGTAAGAAAGAAGAAACAGAATTTTTTTTAAATGAAAAATGTTATTTTTGTGTTTATAAACGATTATATGTCGAGGAGTGTGAATTTTATGTTTAGAATGTGCATTTTACATGTTGGAGAATGAATTTCATATGCAAAGAGTGTGAATTTTGTATATTAAGGAGTGTGAATTTTACTGGTGTGGAAGAGTGAATTTTACATGTTGAGGAGTATGGATTTTATATGGTGAGGTGTGTGAATTTTATATGTTAAAGGGTGTAAATTTTTCATGGTGAGGTATGTGAATTTTACATGTTCAAAGGTGTGAATTTTACATGGTTGAGTCAGTAAATTCTACTGGTGGGGAAGAGTGAATTTTACATGTTATGGTGTGTGAATTTTACATGATGAGTGGTGTGAATTTTATATGTTTAGGAGTGTGAATTTCATATGGTTAAGAATGTGAATTTTACACTTTTAGGAGTGTAAATTTTATATGTTGAGGAGTGTGAATTTTACATGCTTAAGCATGTGAATTTTATATGTTTAGGAGTGTGAATTTTATATGGTTAAGAATGTGAATTTTACATGTTTAGGAGTGTGAATTTCATATGTTCAGGAGTGTGAATTTTATATGTAGAGATGTGTGAATTTTATATGTTGAGAAGTATGAATTTTACATGCTTAAGAATGAGAATTTTTCATGTTGAGGAGTGTGAATTTTATATGTTGACGAATGTGAATTTTATATGATGAGATTTGTGAATTTTATATGTTGAGATGTGTGAATTTTGTATGTTGAGAAGTATGAATTTTACATGCTTATAGAATGTAAATTTTATATGTTTAGGAGTGTGAATTTCATATGTTGAGGAGTGTGAATTTTATATGTTGAGATGTTTGAATTTTATATGTTGAGAAGTGTGAAATTTACAAGCTTATGAATGTCAATTTTACATGTTTCAGAGTGTAAATTTATATGTTGAGAAGTGTGAAATTTATAAGCTTATAAATGTGAATTTTACATGTTTAGGAGTGTGAATTTCATATGTTGAGGAGTGTGAATTTTATATGTTGAGAAGTGTGAATTTTTCATGCTTAAATAATGTGAATTTTATATGTTTTGGAGTGTGAATTTCATATGTTGATGAGTGTGAATATTATATGTTGAGGAGTGTGAATTTTACATGCTTAAGAATGTAAATTTTATATATTTAGGAGTGTGAATTTCATATGTTGAGGAGTGTGAATTTTATATGTTGAGATTTGTGAATTTTATAAGCTGAGAAGTGTGAATTTTATATGCTTAAAGAATGTGAATTTTATATGTTCAGGAGTGTGAATTTTACATGTTGAGGTGTGTGAATTTCACAAAATGAAGTGTGTAAATTTTATATGCTGAGGAGTATTAAATGTACATGTTAAAGAATATGAATTTTGCATGTTGAGGATTTTGAATTTTAACTTGTTTAATTTTAAATTTTTCAACAAATGGAAGTGGATAATGAATTTTCATCAACATAAATTATCATTTAACAAATAAAAAAGAATTTTGCCCCAGGAGTTGTCAAAAGGAAACACTGTTTACTGGTGCGTTTTTTTTTTTCTTGGAAATTAATTATGATGAGTCTTTTCATGTCTTACAAGAGTGTCCCCATCAATTTTTTCCTGACTGCTGTTCTCAAAACTTTTTTTTTACCGGAGAGCCTGTGTGCTTCCAAGCCGTCGACTGTCTTTTCGACTTAGGCTCATTGTGACAAATTTATGTCTAGTCCATTTGTATACATTTTTCGACAAAAACATGCTTCTTCATACACATCACACATTATTCTGTAAATTTCACATAGTTTGCACTTTTCAATCACCAAACATTAGATGAAAGACCTCTGTTCAAGCCTGGAGTGCTTCGTTTGATCTTTTTTTTTTTTTTTTTCGTTTTCAATAGTCTCAAAACAAATATTTTTGCGAGTTTATTATAACTTTTTCTATAAACCAATTCCAGACAATTCAGAGTACATGTGCATGGAAAAGAATTCTGGAAAAAATTGCTTTAAAAAAAATTACCCTGACTTATTGAGTGACCTTTGCATTTTGAATTCTAGCAATTTTTGAACTTTTACTTTCTCTCCAAACCTGAAAAAAAATATGACGAAAGATGAAAAAGAAAAAGAAAATTCTATCTATAAAATAATGCTATCGTTAGAATAAATCTTCTCAGGGAGTTATCTCCCTTGATCAAAAATTCAAACATAGTATTCGGTGAGCTTGAATTCGAATTCATCAGTGCTTCTCAACGTTTTTCTATTCATGGCCCCCTTTTGATCTTTTTTTTTTTATCCCTCACTATCCGTTCAATCCAACAAAAGCTCATTTTACAATTTCCAGAGTAAATAAATGGTGATATTTCTCCATGTGCTTACTAAAAAGAAAAAAAAAATGCAGTTAGTTTGTATTATAATGGAAGAATATTATTTGCTGACGTCTCGATGACGTAACACCCCCAGCTTATGAATATACATATTTGCACGCTCATACACGTACTATGCAAATATGACTATACAGCACGTATATAGAAGAGATCATAACAGTACGGCAGTTTATGCCCAGAGTCCAATTGCCAAGGGAGGTCCCCCGCGGACTTTCTCGAAACTTATGTATGGCACTAGACCTTGGTGTCTAGTTCAAGCTATAACCCGGCATACGTGCCCGGACCAACATTTGGGTTCGTGAAACTGCTTGCCTAATCAGGCTCACATTGCACCAAGTCAGCCGATGATCAGCATAGACCAGCAGGGTTCGAGTCTCGGCTCGTTCCCGACCTTCCCCTCCCCTTTATACCCACTTTAATCGGCCTTCGGGCTTTTGACCTTGTGTCAAGTCGTGTCTGGTGGGAGGCAGTGTCAAATAAACAGAGTCTAATTGCCAAGTAAGTGTCACGCTGTATGTTCTGCTAATACTCTAATCCGAACACTGCTGACCTCAAACAACCCAATCCAACCCAGTTGAACGAAATAAACTTTTATTTCGGTAAAAAGTCGTACATTTAAATGCACACAAAAATTTTAAAAGTTCTGCAAGATAGAAAAAAAAAGTTTTTAAAAAATATTATACAAAATGAAACACATAAAATACCAAACTCTGCATAATTAAGAATGAAAATCAATAAAGAAAAAAAAAAAAAAAAGAAAGAAAAAAGAAAAAGAAGGGGAAATGCAAATTGCACCGAGATGACCTTGGAGAATAATGGCTAAAGTGCTGAGCTATAGCCCTGATGTAAGCGAGTTCGAACTCCAGTCACGCTATAGACATTCACTTTTGGACTAATACGCTCGGGAAAAATAAGAACTTCCTTATCCAACCAGCTATGGCTTGAATGGAGGGGATTAGAAAAAAAAGTTGCAGTTCCCAGAAACCTCTGACAGGAAGCGCAACCTGCGCATGCCTTAAAACAGATTTACAGGCACGAAAAAAAATCTTTCTCATTCAGCAGTGACCACAAGGATTGAAAAGACATCCTCTTTTGCAGCTGGTGGGGAAAACTAGTGTGCCGCCGAGCGGACACGTCTTTTTCCCATCTGCTTATTAAGAAGTATTTTCTTTTTTGGGCCAGTATGTTTTTCAGGAATGGGTGAATTCTGCTTCTTGTTAGAGGTTTCTGGGAACTGCTACACTTGGATTAATTTTTTTCTACTGTTTTTCTGCGATTATGACTTTAGCATTAAATAACCTACGAAGGTTTATATGCCATTAAACAAATAAACTGAAAACATCACCTTACACCTTGGAAAAAGAAAAACTGATAAGAGGATATTGCATGAGGAGGTGCCCGTGGTGTAATGGTTATCGTCGTAGGAAAAGGACACGGTGACACGAGTTCAAATCCTGAACGAGACTGATTGCATTTCACATAGCACTAATAACCTTGGGAAAGATATGAATCCAATAATTCTCCCTCCAGCTATGGGTAAATAGTCGGAAAGACTAGGTTCTTCAGCCTTGGTGAGGCAAGTAGTCTAGGAGAAGGAATACTCTGAATTGAAACCTGTTAAACTCCACTTAAAAATTGACCTTGTGTCATATCCTGTCCGAGCGGAGGGGTTGGGTAAATATCATATAGCGCTACGGACTACTAGAAAAGTGCTTCTAAGTAAAATAATCTGGGAGTTGTAGTTTCAATCCTAATAATAGAAAATCATCATCATCATGTCATACCATCAGCACGGATATCCCTGACCCTTTCTCGCCACCCTTCTCTATTATCCATTGCTTCCGGCAGGTCTTCAGGACTACATCCCTTATCGGCACAGTGCTGCTGTATGTAAGTTCAAGCTGGTCGTCCTGCCTTTTCTCGTCCATGTGAAGGGGTCCACAGGAGTACATCACTTATGAGCTCGTCCTTACTTCTCCAGCAATGACCCGCATGTCTGGTTCGTCTAACTTTGAAAGTTTTCGTGATGGGAGGTAGGTGGCTGTACAGCTGCTGCTTTGTGGGGTGCTGCCTCCTGGACTTGTTCAATATTGCTCGCAGAATTCTTTTGCAGTTGCCGTCAAGCTTTTTCTCCATACGTTCAGTTAGCGTCCATGTTGTGCATCTATACAGCAGTATTGACAAAACCACAGTTTGGAAAGTTAAGCAATAGATAAGAAACAAAAATACTTACAATAGGTTAACACTTGTACCTGGTCATGCTTAAAGGTATTTGATCAATCCACCCCTGTGGATTAAATGATACTTTTGGGAATGACGGGCGTGTCTGGGCTACGGCCCTGCGCTCTGACCCACTTTAAATAGGCCTTGCACCACACTCGCCCATTGGGTGGGGCGAGTAAGAAATACCGTTAATCTGCAGATTAAATCGGCGGTTAATCCGTCAAGGCAGCCTAACGTAGGTACTGGGGAAGTCTAACATTCACGTCACGCGGCCGACCATCCTCGAGCCTCAGGAGGTCGTCTTCTCTGGCTCTAACTCTCCTAAGAGGGGTTTGTTTTATTCGCTGTTGCCTGAGGTGCCCATTTTTAGGGGAACGTTTACTGGGCCTGATGCATTTTTGAGAATACTGGGTGTGTCTGGGCTATGACTACCCACCTTTAAAAGGCCTTGTGCCACACTCGTCCGTTTGGTGGGGCGTGAAATGAATACCGTTACTCGATCAAGGCAGCTTGACGTGGGTGCCAGGAAAGCCCAGAATTCACGTCGCACGCCTAACCCTCCTCCATCCTGAGGTAGCCGTCTCCCCAAGGCTCTAACCTTCCTTTTTAGGAGAATGCTGACGGGACCCAAGACATTTTTGGAGACACTAGGCATGTCTGGGCTACGGCGCTACGCCCGTACCCACAGTAAAATAGATTTTATGCTACACTCGCTTATTTGCTGGGACGCGCGACGAATATGTTAAAATGCTGATTAAGTCGTACACCACTAGCAGTTGTTTACCTTCTTCACGCCTCTGGCAAGTATTGTATTTTGTTAATGCTATAAAGATTTCCATTTCATTTCCAACCTCCGTTTTGGTTATTTCTCATTCAGTAACTCTTTGTTAGGTTACAACAGCCACTAAACTATATCTGATGATGAGGCTCTATTTTTGGTGCTCTTGGTTTAATGGCATACTAACATTTTTGGCTTATTCAATGCAAAAACCATCCTTGTACAAGGACAGTAGTAGTACTATTTAACCCATTGTTAGGGGAGGGATCAGGAGATTCGTAGTTTTCGCAAGTGAACTTTATAGCCAGACTAAAATACGCATTCGCTTACTTCGAGGTCGCCAGTATGTCACGAGAACGTCTACGGTGAGTTTAGAGTACTTTACCATTACTCCCAGATCCACTATGATTTGTAGTATGAGAACCTCTGAGGGTCCTATCTGTGGAGCAACGAGATCTGTTTGGATACAATTATTATTGGATAGAAATACTTGATATCATATAACTGTAAATTATTTATATTGTGAATACTTACTATAAACTATAATTGTTTTCAGCGGATTATTATCATTATTTGTACTTACTTTAAACGGTATAACTGTGGGCAAGCGAATGATTTTTATTAAATACAAATAATTACTTGAAACCATGTAATTGTATATAAATTATTTGTATTAGATAAGAATACTTGCAAAACCATGCAAATATGTGCAAATCATTTGTGTTTGATAGGAATATTTTATCTCTTATAACTTTTGGCAGAAAAAAAAATTTAAATAAACTTATGAAACAAAAAATAAATAAATTTATCATACGCGTGATCTCTTACCTCTTGACATAAAATAAACTTAGACAGATTGACATGCAATAAGAATCAATCAGTTTAACGTTTTCATATAAGATTTCAGTTGAGAATAGCAAACAGTGGCCACTCATGATAGTTGAGCACTCTGGCGAAGGAATTTTCGGCTGCCGCTCGCATAATGCAAAGCTCTTCGAAAGAAATGAGCACTCTGCTAGCCGATAGGGTATAAAAAATGTAAACAAACGGACGCTGCTGCTGCTGTTGCTACATAAAGACCTTATAATTCCCTTAGCCAACGTGGTACGTTTGTTGGCCGAGCGGTCTGATACTATGTCAAACGTAAAGTTGGATGGGTTTCGATCTCCGGCTTCAAGCGATGTGCGTGTCTAGCCACACTGAAGAGTTCTGATAGAACGAAACAGTCTGTCTGTGGATGACAATATATATATATATAAGCATGAGTTAGTTTCGAATTTAAATTTACAGTTTCTGAGGCATATCAGTGACATATTTTATTTTGACCAAAAAGGTGGTAAAATATTTGATCAAATATATAAGTTGTTACCATGTTATATAAGTTACGCTAGAGGTACTTTCGAGAAAATAAATTGAAACCAAAAAAAAAAAAAAAAAAAAAATAAGAAAAAAAAAAAAGATAAAGAAAAGAAAAGAAAAGATACATACTGAACTTTAACATGATATTTGATCCCAAATCAGCGTTCAGTCTTAGCAAATTTTGATCTGGGTCATGTGATTGGCTGTGATTAGTAAATTTTTGAGTCCAGACAGATGCTATCGTCATGAGACATTCATTCACTCATGATTTCTTATCAAGAAAAGAAAGAAAAATAACCATGTGGGTGGGGGATAACTGATATTTTTGTTAGAAATTCAGGATAATTACTTCGTTATTCAAGCTCTCAAAATTGTTCTTTTATTTGTTAAAACCTGTAATACCTGTGGAAATTATTCTTTTAATTAGTTATCATTTTCTTATTTTGTTCCAGATATTCACAAAGAAAAAAAATTCTTAAATGCACCTAAGAAATTACAAACGTTTGTATTAAATTATGATGTACACTATTTTACTCCTATGAGAGTTTTTTTTTACACCAGTATTAAGTGATAGTTTCACATTAGACTTTAAGTAGCATCAAGTCTCCTCATGTCTCAAGGACTCTTCTCAGTATCCTGGTCGATCTTAATGATGAAGTAGTCTAGATGGCCTCCACTTGTTCTCTTATTTCCAAGTCTTCCACTCCTTTTACCAATCCTTTGGAGAGCGTTTCAAGTGCACTATCGACAACTGGTTCCTCCGTCATCATCATGTTCCCCTATTTTTTGTTCTCTAGCAAGGTCGAGATACTTATCTCTCTTTTCGCTTTCTTTTAATTTTATTCTCTGATTTGCCGGGACGGCAAAATCTACTATTTGACAGGTTCATTTATTTTATGTTGACTGTCACGGGGTCTGGTCATTTGGTGATTCGTTTGTATCTCAAAATCCCAGAGAAGTTTATGCGTCTAATTCTCCAGGACGGATTCTGGTTTATGAATATACCACTTGTTCGTATGACCAAATTTAAATTGTTTGCATAATTCCCAGTGGATTACTTTCCCTACCCAGTCGTATTTAGTCTTATACTCTTTTTGTGTTTTGCCCAGTCGGCTGGGGCTGTAGAATACACTGACTGCACCTCTGCAGAGGGGTAAGACCACCCCTAACGAGTGTCCTGGATATGACAATAAACAATCTGATGGTCAGGTTCCAGCAGTGCTGGAGCTTTGGGGAATGAGGAGTACCCCTTCATTGACATCGCTCCCAGGTCCACTGTGGCCCGCAGTGGTAGCACCGGATAAGGGTCCTATATATGGGTTAAATCGCTTACTACGATTCCGCAGTCCATTGCTTTAACCATTACACCACGAGGACACCCCCTAGAACTGTTTTTGACACTGAAATTATACTTAGGCTAAACTAAATTGTTTGAATTAGAGCTGTTTGACGAAACTGAATAGCTTAAAATAGAAATGTTTTTGCCAATTAAACTGTACTTATGTCAAACTGAATTGTTTGAAATTATTATTATCATTTCATTTCTCGTGAATTTTTCACGCCAGCTAAGTGATGGCCTCTTATTGGAATCTGAGTGACAACAAATCTCCAGGACGTTTCTAAGTATTCTAGCCGAACTTAACTATGCAGTAATCTTGGATGGCCCCGATCCTTCCTCATTTCCAATTTCTAAAGTCTCAATTGGTATCACCTTCACCTTCATGCTCCATGAGTCAGAAAGTAGTGTAGTCTACCGATTTATTATTCGAGAAGAAATCATTGATATATTATTATTATTAGGAAAATTCAAGTCAGATTATAAATATATATATATATATATATATAATGTTATTATAAGAGTTTGGTTTGGTTGGTTTGTTGTGTTTTATGGCATATCAACCTTTGTGGGTTATTTAATGCCAAATCCATTTTTATGTAAATAATCTGTTCTATTTAAAACAATTCTGTTTAGCATAAGTACACAGTTTAATTGTCAAAAACATTTCCATTTCAAACTGTTCAAGCAGTTATATGTAACAATTCAGTTAAGTGTAAATACAGTTTTAATGTTGAAAAACAGTTCTATTTGAAATAATTCAGTTAAGCATAAGCACGCAGACGAAGCTTCAGCACTGCTGGAACCTCAACATCAGATTGTTTAGTGTCATATCCAGGACACTCGTTAGTGAGGGGGCCTTACCCCTCTGCAGAGGTGCAGTCAGTGTATTCTACAACCCCAGCCGACTGGGCAATTTCTGGTATGATCTGATTATTTTTTCTAGCTTTTACCTTTTCTTATTTTTACATTGTGGTCAACCAGAAGAGCAAAATACACAAATGACTAAAATTTATTTTTTTCTTGGTTAACACTATTGTATATGATAAGTTCCATTTCAAATAATTCAGTTTAGCATAAGTTCGCAGTTTAAATGTAAGTACGGTTTAATTGTCAAGAACATTTCTATTTCAAACTATTCAGTTTAACATAAGTATGCCGTTTGTTCTATTCAGTTTAACATAAGTATGCCGTTAGTTCTATTTAACCCATAGATAGGGCCCTATCAGGTGCTACCACGCCGGGCCAGAGTGAACGTGGGAGCAATGGCAATGAAGGGGTACTCCGTATTCTCCAAAGCCCAAGCATTACTGGAACCTCACCATCAGATTGTTTAGTGTCATATCCAGGACACTGTTTGGGGGGAGGTCTTATCTCTCTGCTGATGTGCCGTCAGTGTATTCTACAGCCCCAGTCGACTGGGCGACCAAATGGATATGCTTTGGTGTAATGGCTACGGTCGTAGACGACGGCCACGGTGAAAGGAATTCAAATTCTCGACGAGACTGCATTTCACATGGCGCTGATACCTTTGGGAAAGTTATTAATCTTACTGTTCTCCCACCAGCTTTGGGTAAATAGTAGGGCAATCTGGGCTCTTTTGTCTTGCTTATGCAACCCGCGCAGGAGGAAAAATCTCTGAATTCAAACGTGTTAATTAACTTTGTGTCATATTTTGCTCGTGCAGTGGTGTTAGTAAAAACATACACAAGCGAATAACAGGAAATAATTCTTAATGTTATATAACATATGCCATGTATTTTCGGTTCGTTCCTAGTGACCCCGTGTGCTCTGGCAAGCTGTCACATTTTTATTAGTAAACAGCAGCACGATCAGGGCACACGGGTACATCACGTGTGTAACCAGAAAGGGATCGTGTGATGAGAACCACGCGGTCAGATTTAGACAGAGTGCAGAGAATCGCAGTCGAGCGAAGGACACGCAGCCGATCAGAGGCGTCTCTGACGAGCTTGCAAGGGGGTTGCAAGCGTTGGCACCCCTGGCTCCCGGTAGAAGATATGGGAAGAAGTCCTCTCTCTGAGTATATGTCTCTCCACCCATCTCCCACACACCACAGAAACATCAACTCTTTCGAGAATAAAGTGTGGGAGATATATTTTTATAAAGAAGTGTGTTCGTTCATTGAATTGCGTAAATCGTGGGTATACAACATTAATATTTGACGCATCCTCGGTATTTGATAACGAACATCACTAGCTAGGCACCAGAGACAATGCGTTATAACTCATGAAGGAATAGTTTGACGTTCCATTTTATTCCTCATCAAAAATTTTGCCCAAAATAAAACAAGGAATTCTTTTTTTCGTATAAGCTTCACTTTATCCGTTTTTTTTTTTCTTCTGCTATCTGTTTGATATAGATCTACGAGAAATCTTATCTGCAATAAACATATTCAAGCCATACCCACACTTCTCAGGACCATCGTTTTTGCCAAACCCTCGAAACGCTGGTTACAATACCAGAGATGCTATCCATACCGACCGCCCATTTTAACAAGACCCACCAGACAAGCGAAGTTATTAGCCCTCCCCACAAAAAAGAAACCGAAAAAAAAAAGAAAGAAAAAAAAGCCACCCACTTGACTGGGAGTCCCGCTTAAAGTTAGATAACCACGTCTTAATTGCAAACTGGTCTGTGGTATTAATGCTGGCGCCTCTAGTTATATCAATAGACCATATAATTATAAACAGTCTTTTCCATTTAACTGTGGTGATTGTAAGAGCTCAAGTGACACGAGGTTGTCACAAGGCTGAACTCAGCACGAATCCACCGTAAAGGAAACGTTTGAAGACGAGCACAGTAATGATAATAATAATAATAATAATAATAAGAAGAAGAAGAAGAAGAAGAAGAAGAAGAAGAAGAAGAAGAAGAGGACGAGGAGGAGGAGGAGGAGGAAGAAGAAGAAGAACAAGAAAAAGAATATCCTAATACATCATTAAAAAGAATATAGCTATTAACCCACCATGGAGGTGCCCTTGGTGTAATGGTTATTGTCGTAGGAAATGGACACGGTGACACAAGTTCAAATCCTGGACGAGACTGATTGCATATCACATAATACCCTTTGGAAAGGTATGAATCCAATTATTTCTCCCTCCAGCTATGGGTAAATAGTCGGAAAGACTAGGTTCTTCAGCCTTGGTGAGGCAACTAGTCTAGGAGAAGGAATACTCTGAATTGAAACCTGTTAAACTCCGCTTAAAAATTGACCTTGTGTCATATCCTGCCCGAACGGAGGGGTTGGTAAATATGATTAACCCACCATCTCTGTCTAGAACAAGGCTATATAGATATAGTTATTGAAGGATAGATAGATCCGATTAAATAAAGCGTAGACACAGAGTCAGCGGCGCTTGGTGACTGTCTCTTTCGATATAATGCGATCATCAGTTCAGGATTTAAAGCAGAGCAAAATGATAATAAGCTACGAATTCTATTTACTTAGAATTTGACACAAGGTTATATATATATATATATATATAGAGAGAGAGAGAGAGAGAAATCTAAGTATATCATAGACATTGAATCAGTTGTGCTTGCTCTCAATTTTTTTTTTATCTATGTGATCATTAGGTAAAGGCGATGATCGCATAGACGAGAAAAATGGACAGTTATCTAGCACCACTGACCTTTTGTCTATGCTATCCTTTAGGCCAACAAATGTTTCATCAATGATATTCATCATCACCATCATCATGTCGTGCTGGTAGCTCGGATATCCCTGACCCTCTCTCGCCACTTTTCCCTATCGTTCATCGCCTCAGGCAGGTCTTCTGGACAACATCCTGTATGTTCGTGTTGGTCGTTCTGCTTTTGCACGGCCATATGTGGGGGTCCATAAGAGTACATCACTTATGAGTTCGTCCCTGCTTCTCCAGCAGTGTCCTGCATGTCTGGTTCATTAAACAGATTAAATACATACAACTATGGACAATACCTAAATCAATTCCCCCCGAATACGATAAAAGTAATACGGGAATTCGAACGGATCCAGAAGAAAATATGTAGACATAAAATGTCTATTATGTTTAATGAAATTTGTATTAACGAAGAAATGCTGCCAAAATATACATATTTTAAACTCCATGATCCTGCAGCTCATAAATATAACAGCACCTTGGAATACAGACGTGATCTCGTGAAGAGACAAATTACACTGTGTAATAGATCCTCCCCTGATGATGGCCCAAAGTCGGGCAGAAAGTACAAGGGATACATACAACTATGGACAATACATAAATCAATTCCACCTGAATACGATAAAAGTAATACGGGAATTCGAACGGATCCAGAAGAAAATATGTAGACATAAAATGTCTATTATGTTTAATGAAATTTGCATTAACGAAGAAATGCTGCCTAAATATATATATATATATATATATATATATATATATATATATATATATATATATAACCCTACTACTCAACATAGTCACCGTTTCTCTCTATAGCAATGTTCCATTTTCGAATGAGAGCATGCATCTCTGCCTTGAAAAATTATGTCCACTATTCTCTGAGCCACTATATCATTGCAGTTTTAACTTCTTCGATACTGGCATAATGTGTATTATGTCTTCATCCAAATGAAAGTGGGTTTAAAATGCAAACATTATAAATATATAATCTATATAACACGATGTGTGTGTGCATGTGTGTGTGTGTGTGTGTGTAATGGAATAATATATATATACAATATGGAAATATATATTTCTGACTGTATATTGTGTAGTATTTATGACAAATAAGAAAAAAGTTGGTAAAAGATGTTTATTTTTTACCGAAAATGTTTTGCTACATTACGTAGCATTTTCAACGGTAATATTGAAAAAGGAATGTTTGTTTTTATGCTATGTCGTTGTTGTTGTTGGTATAAAAGTTGCGTTTGCGTTTGATTGAACGTAAATGTTTGTTGATGTTGTTTTTTCTTGATCAATTGAGCCAAGATAAATGAAAATTTCCAGATATTTGTATCATTGCTTCGGTTAGAAGAATAACTGCCAATTCTATGGTTAATCATTTATTTTTATTCGGCATATGTTTTATAATTTTTGCTCCCTTTAGATTAAAATTATGTATTTCTTTGTTTTTGTGTAGGTCTTGTGTATAGCTAGTATCATTTTTTTAAGAGACCTTGTTTGTCCTCATAAATCCTCTTTCTGAGAGGTCTGTATGGTTCTCCAATATATATATATATATATATATATATATATATATATATATATATGTGTGTGTGTATGTATGTATGTATGTGTTGTTTTAAATAGTGAGTGCATGGTATTAAGAACGTTTTAAAATCATAAAAACGAATTAAAATCCTTAAAAAGTTACCCTTTCATTCGGTCACTTCTCTTTGGAGAATTGTCAGAGACAATCGATTTTGCACTGGTGGAAGTAAGCATGGTATTGTAACCAAAGGAAAATTCAGGAGGACTGAAGAAAACATAATTGAAAAAAAAAATATGTGTATGGGAAAATGGAAGTAAAACGGACAACGAAAAAACAAGGTATTCAGTGGACGATTTTATTTGTATTGAACTATTTGCCAATGTTAAACGTTTCAGTTTTTACATTAAACCATCATCAGGAAATTTAAAAATGTGATATGTTGCGTCTTTTGGACTATATTTAATTTCATTTTTTATTTTTTATAATGAAACGAAAATTTTTAAAATGATATTTCTGTCAGCGGCGTCCCGTTTCCCCCGTTAATAATATAATTAGGGTTTGAAATTTATTTTCAAAATGTGATGTATTTCCTTTTCAAAAAATACCTTAAATACTATATGGCAGGCATACACATATACACACACACACAACCGACCAATTGTTCTAGTGGGTAGAGTGTTAGCCGATGGCCCGGGTGATCGGGATTCAATCCCAGGTCAAGTTATACCAAAAACTTAAAAATGGTACTGGAAACCTTCTTGCTTAACACTCAGCATTTTAAAGTACGTATCATTGGTAAAGTGGAGCAATTCAGGGAAAGGAGTAGCACCCTCCCCTATGCCTCGGTGTAGTAGCTATTGAAAAGGGAGCCTTCGGGTCGTCAACTTTACCCTTTAATTTTATATATATATACAGTCACACAGCCACACACTCTTGAATAGATAGATAGATTGATTGATAGATAGATTTATTGAAATAGTCGATTGTTTCGGAAATAATGCTAACTCATTTAAATAATAAATCAGCCATTTTTCCTTAATGCAATCTATCTATCAATCTATCTATCTATCAAATGAAAAGTCAAGAAGATTAACGTATCTTATAGATATAACTTAATGTACTTGTAAATCAGCATTTATTTGACCTATCTGGACTTAAAAGAAAAACTGAACACTATTTAACATTAAATAATATTATTTTAAATTCAGTAATACTATTTCACATTTAGTGTATTTTAATAAGAATGCTGAACAATAGTTCGGGAGACCGGGATTCAATCCCAGGTCGAGTCATACCAAAGACTCAAAAATGGGACTTGATACCTCCTTGCTTAACACTCAGCATAATAATGTATGGATCAAGAGTAAGTGGAGCAATTCAGGGAAAGGAATAATGCCCTCCTCTACATCTCAGTGAAGCAGTTATTGAAAAGGGAGCCTTCGGGTCACCCTCGACAAAGGTCGGCCGACTATTTTAAATCAAATACTTTTTTGATACCATTAGTTTAGATCTAATAATAGTATTTTAGATTCAACAATGCTATTTTTTGTTTAATAATGCCAATTTAAGTTAATAATACGATTTTGCTTTCAATGAATTTAATAATTCTGGTTTAAATTAAATAATCCAATTTTGAATTTTATAATTCTATGTTAAGTTTCAAGATAGCACGATAAAATTAATGATACTGTTTTAAATTTACTACTGCAATCTTAAGTATAATGATTCTATTCTAATTTTAATAATAACTATTTTTGATTTAATGATACTAGTCAAAAATTATTCATACTATTCTTTGATTTAATAATTCTACTTCAAGTTTCATAATATCATTTTTGATTTAATAAGTAAAGTTGGCGACCGTAGTCGAGGGCGACCAGAAGCCACCCTTTTCAATAGCTACTACAACAAGGTATATGGAGGGCGCAACTCTTTTCCCTGGATTACTCCACTTTACCCTCGATACGTACCTTAAAATGCTGAGTGTTAAGCAAGAAGGTTTCCAGTACCATTTTTAAGTTTTTGGTATAACTTGACCTAGGATTGAACCCCGGTCAGCCGGCCCATTGGCTAACACTTATCATATTTACCAACCCCTCCGCTCGGGTAGGATATGACACAAGGTCAATATTTTAAGCGGAGTTTAACAGGTTGGAATTTAGAGTTTTTCCTTCTCCTAGACTAGTTGCCTCACCAAGGCTGAAGAACCCAGTCTGTCATACTATTTTACCCACAGCTGGAGGGAGAATAATTGGATTCATACCTTTCCTAAGGGTATTAGTGCTATGTGAAATGCAGTCAACTTCGTCCAGGATTTGAACTCGTGTCACCGTGTCCATTTCCTACAACAATAACCATTATACTACGGGCACCTCCTTTTTACCAACCCCTCCGCTCGGGCAGGATATGACACAAGGTCAATTTTTTAAGCGAAGTTTAACAGGTTGGAATTTAGAGTTTTTTCTTCTCCTAGACTAGTTGCCTCACCAAGGCTGAAGAACCCAGTTTGTCATACTATTTTACCCATAGCTGGAAGGAGAATAATTGGATTCATACCTTTCCCAAGGGTATTAGTGCTATGTGAAATGCAATCATTCTCGTCCAGGATTTGAACTCGTGTCACCGTGTCCATTTCCTATGACGATAACCATTACACCACGGGCACCACCATTCTAGTCGCGATATTACGTTCACTTTCGAGCAAATACCCTTGGTAAAGGCATGAACTCCCTTATCCTCCCAGCTATAGGTTACATAGTAACACTACTGTTTTTTTAGGAGAATAACTTTATCAAACAAAAGAAACTGAATTTTACAGTTTTTAATTGCATTTCATTAATGCAACTTTTTCTTTGACAATAGCCGATTCAGTGATGCCTATAGTTTTTTACATTTATTTATCAAGACTCTCTCTATATAGAAAAGTCCAATTCTTTTGAAGTCCAATTATCAATTAGTGTGTTAAAATCTTCTTCCAAGTTACTATCAGGGAGATCTATCTGGTATCTATATGAATATCATGACTACATTATCTTTCTCCTTAGATATCATGACAACACTGAAGACATATTGATTGTTTGATTTTAACGTCATGCCAACCAGTTTTGGGTTATTTTATGCCCCTACCTTTTGAATTGCGTATATTATACATTTATATTTTCATTTTGAGAAGTTAAAGTTTTTTTTCACATGATTAAATGATATTGAATATTAGCAAATACATCAGGTGCCCGTGGTGTAATGGTTATCGTCGCAGGAATTGGACACGGCGACACGAGTTCAAATCCTGGACTGGTTGCATTTCACATAGCACTAATACCCTTGGGAAAGGTATGAATCTAATTATTCTCCCTCCAGCTATGGGTAAATAGTAGGGCAGACTAGGTTATTGAGCCTTGGTGAGTCTAGGAGAAGGAAAACTCTGAATTGAAACCTGTTAAACTCCGCTTAAAAATTGACCTTGTGTCATATCCTACTCGAGCGGAGGGGTTGGGTAAATATGATTAGCAAATATATCTATTCGACCAATAGATGGAATTGTAACGATTACTCCGGGTCAATGAAGGAGTACCCCAAATTATACAGATGTCTAGAAGTCAAACCTCACCATGGCATACAGTTTAGTTTCTTACATAGGACACACGGCAAACAGGTTCACAGGCTGTTTAGATATTTTTTATTATTATTTTATTTCGATTACTTTCGATTGTCTAATCATTTTTTGCAAAGTCTCCACAGAATAATCACAAATGATTTCGAATTGCAAATGATTGGTAACTGCGAATGAATTGTCTGGTAAATGACCGCCATAATCGGTTAAACATTAAAAATCCTCTTGTCTTCGGCCGTCATAACGGAATATTATTTGTAGATTGCGCGAATGGCGTCTGAACGTCGAAAGACCGATGCAAGAAAAAAGAGGTTTTTGCTTTTCTGTTTTACTTTTTTCTCCTGTTTTTCTTGCTGTAAAGAATTTAGATTAGGTTGGTGTGAAAAAACTGAAGAAAATAGCGAATGAAAAATAAAAAATAAAGGAAGAAGATGAAAATATAATTAGGTTTAAATGATAATTACAAAGAGAAAATTTCGAATGAATGATGATTGAGTGAGGATGGTTTTAGGGCAAAAACATGAATGGTTGGGAAAGGGTGATGAATTAAAAAAAAAAGAAGGGAAAAATCAGACAGAAAACAAATAAAAAACGAAATATTGGAAGATGGCTGAATGAGTTATTCTAAGAAAGAAAAAAAGTAAATAAAGAAAGAAGAGGAAAGAATGATGAAGATTAAAAGGGTGCATTAGAAAGAAAGAAAGAAAGAAAGAAAGAAAGAAGATAGTAAAGAATTATAAGAATAAATTAAAAAGACACGAACTGAAAGAAAGAAAGAAAGAAAGAAAGAAAGAAAGAAAGAAAGAAAGAAAGAAAGAAAGAAAGAAAGAAAAAGGATAGTAAAGAATTATATTGATAAATTAAAACGATACGAACAGAAAGAAAGAAAGAAAGAAAGAAAGAAAGAAAGAAAGAAAGAAAGAAAGAAAAGAAAAGAAAGAAAGAAAGAAAGAAGAAAAAAGAAAGAATAAGAAATAGTGATAAGAATTAAACTAGAAAAGATAAAAAAGGAAAGGACGAGAAAGAAAGAAAGAAAGAAAGAAAGAAAGAAAGAAAGAAGATAGTAAAGAGTTATAAGAATAAATTAAAACGATACGAACAGAAAGAAAGAAAGAAAGAGAAATAAATAAATAAATAAATGGTGGATAGGAAAGAATAAACACAAAATATTTTTAAAAATGAAAGAACGCTTAAGAAAGAAAAAAAGAAACAAAAAGAGATGAAAGAAAGACGAGGAAAAAGCTGGACCAAATAGAAAAAAAAAGACAAAGGAAGAAAAAGGAAAGGAAAGAAAGATGAAAGCAAGAACAGAAAGTTTTAAAAAAAGAAGAAAAAAAAGAACGAATTAATTGAAGACACTGGATAGATTTACAGAAATTCTATGACTGGGGAAGATGCTTTTATACCTGCCATCTCCTTACCCTTCTCTCTCTCTCTCTCTCTCTCTCTCTCTCTCTCTCTCTCTCTCTCAGGTCGTCGCTATGGTACATACGTTTTTTTATTTGTCTATGAATTAACCTCATGAATATTCAGGAGTCTTGATGTTTCTTTGTTTATTGACTCTTATTTTCGTATTCATTAATGTACAAAAATGACAACTACATTATATATTTGTAAAATATGGCCCACCAAAAACCTTGGCTTCAAATTCAGGAAGGCGAATTATGATAGTTTAATTTGAGAAGAAGAAGAAGAAGAAGAAGAAGAAGAAGAAGAAGAAGAAGAAGAAGAAGAAGAAGAAGAAGAAGAAGAGTTGGCTGTTTGGTTGGGTTTCATGGCATGTCAACCTTTGTTGGTTATTTAACCTCAAATCCTTTTTTATACAAATAATCAGTTCTATTTCAAACAATTCAGTTTGACATAAGTACAGTTTAATTGACAAAAACATTTTTATTTTTAGCTATTCAGTTTAATCAAACAGTTCTAATTTAAATAATTCAGTTTAGCCTAAGTACAATTTCAGTGTCAAAAACAGTTCAATTTCAAACAATTCAGTTTTGCATATGTACACAATTTAGTTCTATTTGAACCATACATAGGACCCTATCAGGTACCACCATTCCGAGCCAGAGAGGACCTAGGAGCAATGGCAATGAAGGGGTACTCTGTATTCCCCAAAGCTCCAGCATTACTGGAGAGTCACCATCAGATTGTTTAGTATCATATCTAGGACATTCATTGGGGAGGGTTCTTACACCCCTACAGAGATGCAATCAGTGTATTCTACAGCCCCAGTCGTCTGAGTAAAAGAAGAAGAAGAAGAAGAAGAAGAAGAAGAAGAAGAAGAAGAAGAAGAAGAACCAAAGGAAGATACCGAGTGAAAGAGTCAGCCGTGCAGACAAACAAACTGAAACTTTATTGATAAGTTAAAACAACGAACTAAATTTTTGAAAAAGAAAAACAGAAACTAATTCTGTTGTTCAATTTACAATACTTAATCTTGATAGTTATCTTTTAAAAGTATTCGATTTGGTTTGGTTCCTTTGTTTAATGGCATATCAACCTTTGCAGGTTATTTAATGCCAAAGCCATTCTCCTAGAAGAACAGTACTGGTAGTATCAGGGGGTTCATACATTTCTCAAGGGTATTTTCCCGAAAGTGAACTTAATAGCGCGACAGGAGTACGAACTCGCGTACTACGATTCCGCAGTCCATCGCTTTAACCATTACACCAAAAATTATGGAATCCATATTCGAAAAAAACTTAGAATTGATACTTATCACATTTAGTGTCATATTCAGGACACTAGTTGGAGGTAAAGTCTTACTCCTCAGCAGAGAACCAGTCGGTGTATTCTACAAGCCCA
>OY757934.1:22563509-22601823 GCA_963585895.1 Sepioteuthis lessoniana
ACCAGTACTGTTCTTCTAGGAGAATGGCTTTGGCATTAAATAACCTACAAAGGTTGATATGCCATTAAACAAAGAAGCCAGAACCAGATCTTCTTTGAGACAACGAACCTAAATGATCAATATTTACAGAGAGTTCTGAAGAATTAAAGCGACTTGCTATCACTTGATTTCCCGTAAACAAAACCAGAACATTACTGGTTAAAATTTATGAACGTATAATAATATTTTTTTGTTGTTTGTACTGTTGTCGTTTTTAAGACCATTCGAATCATTTTTTGTTTTTGTATTTGCTATTTGAGCGTGTATGTGTGTATGTGTGTATATGCGTGTGCGTACACGTGTGTACTCTTACACATTATTTCTTACATTCGCGGTTGTATTTGATATAGATTTTACGTACTTTTCGTTTAACTCAAATATCAAATTTAAGATTTCCGCTCTGTGGAATTGGCAAGACGCAAAACAAAGGAATGAATTCAGTCGAAAAATATTTATTTAATTGTGACTTGGAGCCTTTTTTTTTTTACAGATAACAAAAGGGAGAAAAAAATCCTTTACCCCCAACTAAGAAATAGATAAATAGATATAAAGTGAATAAAAGGTTCCCATCGTGAGTGAAAATAAATTGTATTAAAGATTGCAAAGAAATTCCATGGATCGTAAATCCAAAGCAAATCATATATATATATATATATATATATATATATATATATATATATATATATATATATATATATATATATGTGTGTGTGTGAGTGTGTGTGCGTGTGTGTATCTATTTATATATATATTCACACGCATGCTCACACACACAAACACATACACACACACGTATGTAAATAGTCGTAAATCCAACGCAACAAATACATACATACATACATTTATATATATATATATTTATATATATATATATTCACATGCTCACACACACACATATATATATATATATATATATATATATATTCATATGCTCACACACACACACATACACACACACGCGCATATATATATATATATGTATATATATATATATATATATATATATATATATATATTCGCACACAGAGGATATTGAAGAAGATATATATATATATATATATAACGCAAACGGTGAAAAAAACCCGTCCCCCCCCCTTAAAAATGTTTTTTCCAATATTAAATACTTTAGCTCTCTCTTTAGGACCTTTCATTTCAGAATAGCAAGATTCTTAATATGATTTACTAAATTTCTTCATCCTTGACAGAAAAATGTCCTGATGAATCAGGAATTTCTTTAGATCTGCATAAATTCGAATTGTGTTCGGAATTCTGCTGCGGTATTTTCAGTTTTAGAATATGTAGTAAGATTTTCAAGAAGAATGTTTTTTTTTAATCATATCTAAATCGATATGTTGTCATGTAAAAGTTAACAAATATATTTATTTGTAGTATTATGTAGAAATGCTTTAAAGTGTGTAAAATAAGCATTATAAGATACAAATAATTACTTGAAGCTATAATCGAACACAAAGGTTTATTGTTAGTTATTAGAAGCTGAATTATTGTTTGAAATACTTGAAACCATATAACTATGTGCCAATTATTAGTATTATATAAAAATACCTCAAACCATATAACTAGGTGCCAATTATTAGTATTATATAAAAATACTTCAAACCATATAACTAGGTGCCAATTGTTAGTATTATATAAAAATACCTCATACCATATAACTATGTGCCAATTATTAGTATCATATAAAAATACCTCAAACCATATAACTATGTGCCAATTATTAGTATTATATAAAAATACCTTAAACCATATAACTAGGTGCCAATTATTAGTATTATATAAAAATACCTCAAACCATATAACTAGGTGCCAATTATTAGTATTATATAAAAATACCTCAAACCATATAACTAGGTGCCAATTATTAGTATTATATAAAAATACCTCATACCATATAACTAGGTGCCAATTATTAGTATTATATAAAAATACCTTAAACCATATAACTAGGTGCCAATTATTAGTATTATATAAAAATACCTCAAACCATATAACTAGGTGCCAATTATTAGTATTATATAAAAATACCTCAAACCATATAACTAGGTGCCAATTATAAATATTATCGTTACCATTTGTAAATATGCATACATACATACATACTAAAAAAAAAATATACATACATACCTACATACATATGAGTGTGTGTATATCTTATTAATATTATATAAAAACACTTGAAACCACCTGCCAATTATTGGTATTATATAAAAATACTTGAAAGCATATAACTGTTTACCAATTATTAATATTATATAAAAGACATGAAAGTATATAATTTTTTACCAATTATTAATATTATATAAAAATACTTGAAACTATATAACTATTTACCAATTATTAATATTATATAAAAATACTTGAAACTATATAATTGTTTGCCAATTATTAATATTATATAAAAATACTTTAAACTATATAATCATTTAGCAATTAATTATATTATATAAAAATACTTGAAGCAATATAATTGTTTGCCAATTATAAATATTACATAAAAATACTTGAAACAATATATCTATTTACCAATTATTAATATCATATAAAAGATATGAAAGCATATAATTATTTACCAATTATTGATATTATATAAAAATACTTGAAACCATATAACTATTAACCAATTATTAATATTATATAAAAATACTTGAAACTATATAATTATTTACCAATTATTAATATTATATAAAAATACTTGAAACTATATAATTATTTACCAATTATTAATATTATATAAAAATACTTGAAACTATATAATTATTTACCAATTATTGATATTATATAAAAATACTTGAAGCAATATAATTGTTTGCTAATTATTAATATTATATAAAAATACTTGAAACTATATAACTGTGTATTAATTATTAGTATCATGTAGAAATACTTGAAAATGTGTATCAGTTTGTAAATTATTTGCGACAACAAAAGATATTGAAAGCATATAATCATTTAACAATTATTAATATTGTATAAAAATACTTGAAACCATATAACCGTATGCTAATTATGAGTATTATATAGAAATACATGAAATCATATCACTGTTTACAAATTAATTCTTGAAATTATATAACTGTAAAGAAATATATTAATCAATTAGAATAGTCACTTGAGACCATATAATTTTGTGTGAATTATTAGTATTGTATAGGAATACTTTAAACCACAAAACATCGTGTAAATTATTTCTTGAAATCATGTAACCGTGTAAACAAATCTATTATTAAATGCGAATAGTTATTTGAAACCATATAACAGTGTCCTAATTATTTATATTTAATAGAAATTTGAAATCATTTAATTTGTGTGCTAGTTATTGATATTTGTTAGAAATATTTGAAACTATATAACTGTGCAACCGAATCTATTATGAAAAGCGAATAGTCCCTTGAAACCATTTAGTAAGTAAGTAAATTTGGCGACCTTTGTCGAGGGCGATCAAAAGGCTCCCTTTTCAATAGCTACTACAATGAAGTATAAGGGAGAGCGCTACTTCTTTCCCTGAATTACTTCTCTCTACCCTTAATACGTACCTGATATTGCTGAGTAACAAGCAAGGAAGTATCAAGTGCCATTTCTAAAGTCTTTGGTCTGATGCAACCTGGGATTGAACCCTGGTCTCCCGGGCCATTGGTGAATGTATATAAATAATTAATAATTGATAGGATAACTTAAAAACCATACAAATGGATACAAGCGAACGATTATTATTCAGTAGGAATAGTGATCTAAAACCATATCATTGTGCATAAAATATTAGTATTACATAGGAACACTTGAAACCATATAACAGAGTATAAATTAATTCGTTAAACCATGTCAGTGTTTAAAAAAAATCTATTATAAAATTCGAATAGATACATTAACCATAGAATTGTGTAAATAAATCATAAGTTTATGATAGGAAAACTTGAAAATTTATATCAGTTTGTAAATTATCTGCGACAACAAAAGTTATTTGAAGCTACAATGGTTTACAAATAGTAACGATCATTAGCTGTTTGGAATTATATATTTACTTGCAAAAAGAAAAGACTAACTTGATGGTTTTGTTCATTTAATTTGTTTAACGGCATATTAACTCCTAATAAGTTATTTAATGCAGAAACTTGATTCATTTGTAAATATCTAATTGTAATAAGTATATATTTCAATATTCCATTGTTTTTGTTTTGTTTGGTTTTGTTTTAATTCCACTATTTTACATCTATAAGCTTTTTTTTTTACACACATTTGTATGGTTTCATGTGGAGGTGCCTGTGGTGTAATGGTTATCGTCGTAGGAAATAGACCCGCCGACACGAGTTCAAATCCTGGACGAGACTGATTACATTTCACATAGCACTAATACTCTTGAGAAAGGTATGAATCCAATTATTCTCCCTCCAGCTATGGGTAAATAGTAGGACAGACTAGGTTCTTCAGCCTTGGTGAGGCAACTAGTCTAGGAGAAGGAATTGAAACCTGTTAAACTCCGCTTAAAAATTGACCTTGTGTCATATCCTGCCCGAACGGAGGGGTTGGTAAATATGATTAACCCACCATCTCTGTCTAGAACAAGGCTATATAGATATAGTTATTGAAGGATAGATAGATCCGATTAAATAAAGCGTAGACACAGAGTCAGCGGCGCTTGGTGACTGTCTCTTTCGATATAATGCGATCATCAGTTCAGGATTTAAAGCAGAGCAAAATGATAATAAGCTACGAATTCTATTTACTTAGAATTTGTCTAGGAGAAGGAAAACTCTGAATTTAACCCGTTAAACTCCGCTTAAAAACTGACCGGAGCGTAGGGGGTTGGGTAAATATGATTTATATGGTTTCAAGTATTTCTATCAAATACTAATAATTTTTGCATTCTTATAAGGTTGAAGGCAACTATTTTTATCTAATGGTATTCGTTTGTACAGTTATAGAGTTTCAAGGTTTGATCTCTTTATATGAAGAAGTATTAATTAGAAGACTTTTTGCTTAGATGTAGCACAAAGCCATATGAATGGGGCACTCAATGAGACTCGAACTCACTCGTATAGGTTTTTTAGTCTAGCTTGCTAACCCTTACACCATCATAGGTTACCCTCTTTATTTGATATCATATCAATATTCGTAGGTCACTTATCTCAAGATGTAACCTCAAAAGAAATAATCACTTCAGGCACTACAACACGTGTGCTCTCCCCATATAGTTTCAGAATCAATGTTTTATGAGCAAACAAATAAAAGTTATTTTAAGAATTATCTCAAACAGAACCATATGTTCTGTGGTTAGTCCGAAAACGGCTACGACACTCCGATTCAGAATTTGCCTGGGAGTAATGGCAAATGGAGGGGTGAAACCTCTCTCCCTAAATATTCATTGCCCCAGTCGGCTGGGGCTAAAGAATACACCGACTACACCTTTGCAGAGGGGTAAGACCCCACCCAAAGAGTGTCCTGGATATGACACTAAACAATCTGTTGGTGAGAATCCAGTGATGCTGGAGCTTTGGGGAATGCGGAGCACCCTTTCATTGCCATTACTCCCAGGTTCACTCTGGCCCGGAATGATTGCACCTGATAGGGCCTTATCTATAGGTTAAATAGAACTAACTGCATACTTATGCCAAACCGAATTGTTTGAAATAGAAGTGTTTAACTCAATTGAATAGCTTGAAATAAAACTGTTTTTTGACAATTGAACTGTACTTACATTTAAACTGCGTGCTTATGCTAAACTGAATTGTTTGAAATAGAACTGTTTTTTTACATTGAAAGTGTGCTTAGACTAAACTGAATTGTTTAATATAGAACTTCTGTACCTAAACTGAATTAGAACTGTTTGAATAAACTGAATAGCTTAAAATAGAAATTTTTTTACTATTAAACTGTGTACTTATATTAAACTGAATAGTTTGAAATAGAACTATTTGCATAAAAATAAATTCGGCATTAAATAACTTAGAAAGGTAGATATGCCATAAACCCCAACCAACAAATCAACCAACAACCAAATATCTAAAAATGAAGCCTCACCACCGAACGTTGTTCATTTACATACACAGGACACGCTTGGGAGGTGCTTGTGGTGCACTGGTTATCGACCTAAGAAATGAATACGGTTACACGAGGTTAAATCCTATGACGAGACTGTCGGCATTTCACATAGTGCAACTACATTTAGGAAAGGTATTTTCTCTCTGGATATGGTTTAATAGTAAAACAGACCTTGGAATTGCAACCAATTTCGAAAAGGAAAACTCTGAAATGAAACATGTTAAACTCTGCTAAAAAAATTGACCTCGTCTCGTATTATTACTTCGCCATATATGAATATGCGAAACGTACATAGAATGTTCATAGCATATATACATAGAACATAGGAATCCCGAAACACGAAAAACACTTACGACTTCTTAGTTCAGGTACGAAACTTTTTATTACCTTTGAGTTTAAAAGTTTTTCGACATAAAGAAGAGAGATGCACAATCTTTCTATGATGACTTTTCCATCTACCCCCACCCAACCCCACCCCACGTGTGGCACCCGCCACAAGGCCACTGCGAGCTAGCGAAAGTCACCCTTCTTCTTCGGACAGCAAGACTCAACTCTCTTTCTTCAAAATCCCCCGAATCCTCCGCGCGCGCTTCCGGTGCATGACGTGATTAACATCCCCAAGTCACAATTTTCTATCTGGGATTTTTATTTTGACATCTGTGAACGACACATCCTCCTCGCGCACGCGGGAACACCTGCGCTCAAGTTTGCACCTAACTAACCCATGTGCTGAGCCGAAAGGTTCTCAGCCTATCTAAACCGAAAGGCAAGATATATAAAACGAAATCCCTCGGCCATTATGTTACAGTATCCAGCTCGTGCGGAGAGCTTGGTAAACACATACACAAGACACTATTTTTTTCATTATCATGTTTATTATTATTTGTTCTCTTTTAAGAATTTTTCACTGCAGCGTTAGCAGATGGTTTCTCACAAGAGTTTGAGTGATAACCTCTACTCAAGTCTCCACGACTCTTCTCAGTATTCTGGTCGATCTGAATAATGCAGTAGTTTTGATGACCTCCACTCCTCCTCTTATTTCCAAGTCCTCCAGTGTTCGTACTAATCCCTTGGTGATAGTAGCAAGTGCACCAATTTCAATTGGTATTACAGTCACTTTCATGTTCCGCAGCTTTTTCAATCCCCAAGCGATGTCGAGATACAGCGAGTTTTTTCATTCCAACTTAAGCCGATGGTCTTTCACTTGAATCTGAGTGACGGCAAGACTCTTAGAATTCTGACCAACCTTAACAATGTTGTAGTTTAATTGGTCTCGGCTTTTCCTCTGATTTTAAACTCTTCCAGTCCTCTTGCTAAGTCTTGGGGGACCGTTCCGAGTACCCCAATTACAATTGGTATCACTGTCATCTACAGTTCCACCGTTTTCTTAGTTCTCTGGCGATGTCATACCTTTTGTTTTCTTCATTTTCACACCGTAGTCTGTCAGGACGGTAAAACCCACGAGACGACAGGATTTCTTTTTTTTTTTTTTTTTTGTTAATTATCTCTTGGCCAGGTTTTCTGGCTTGGATTAGGAGATCCATTTGTATCTCAAAATCACAGAGAATTGTATGCGTCTCATTCTCCAGGACGAATTCTGTTTTGTGCATGTACTATCAATTTCTTGCACAATTCCAAGCGGATCACCTTTCCCACCCAGTCGTGTTTAGTCATAATAGTATCATTATTCTAACTACTTGAGTTTTTTTCACGCCAGCGTTTGCGAATAGTTTTTCACTGGAGTAAGTCTCCTCAAGTCTCCAAAATTTCTAAGTTTTCTGACCGATCTTAATAATACTGCTGTCTGGATGGTCTCTACTTCTTTGATTTCTAAGTCTTCAAGTCCCTTTACCAAACCTTTTGGAGGTTTGTTCCGAGCGCACCAATTACAATTGGTATCACCGTCACTTTCATGTTCCAGAGGGTTTTTTTTATAGTTCTTTAGCAAGGTCCAAGTCCTTATCTTTCTTTTCGCTTTCTTTTATCTTTATTCTATGGTCATCTATTTCCTTAATTGTGAATCATTTCTATTTCCTTAAATATGAATCATTTCTGTTCCCTTAAATGCTTACAGTCACATTCCAGGATGATAACACGGTTTTAACATTATTGCTTTGATGAAATAAAATGAAAAAAAAATCTTTTTCAAGTTATATCAATCAACGAACAATATTATGGGAAAACAGATTTAAAAATCGATTATTATTTCAGCGACAAGATTTGTGCCAAAATGGATCCGTCTCTAGGGTTCAGTTTTATCAAATTATTAATTGGTAGTTGGTGAATTTCATATTTTCTGCGCAAAAAAACTCTCTAGAAACTAAACAAAAATATAACTATAAACATGGAAATTTATGCAATTAACCAACCACATAGCCTAACATAATCTTAGACGGGTTGACATGCCGTTAAAATAAATCAATAATCTTCGATAGCATGTCTCCAATTCACGTTTTTGTTCGTTTCATTATTATATTTTATTTCGCCAACTCACTTCCCTTTTCATTGTAATTCTTAGTTCTTTCTTTACTCCTCCCCTATTTAGTCACCCTTGGGAAAGGTATGAACCCCCTTTTCCTCCCAGCTATGGGTTAAATAGTACCACTACTGTTCTTCTAGGAGAATAGCATTGCCATTAAATAACCTACAAAGGTTGATATGCCATTAAACAAAGAAACCAAACCAAACCAACCTATTTAGTCCAGCCCCGTCGGCACGGCTCAGAAAACGATGAGTGCATCCGCTTTTGAGATTTAAGATCCTAACAAAAAGATGTCCTGTGTATGATATTAAATTGCATCAGATTGTGAGTCTCCAGTTCTGAAGTCTTGGGATGTTTAGAGTATATGTTCATAACATTCTTACCAGATGCTCTCAGACTCGTGGTTGTACTTATTAGGTTACCATCTTATAAAATGCATATTTACCACTGTAAATTAGGTTACCATCTTATAAAGGGCATATTTACCTCTGTAAATTATTATGATGATACTTTTCACCATATGGCGATTGTACAATCGGTTGTGGCTGTAGCATATATTGACTGTTTCTCTGCAAAGGGTTAAGACACCCACCACAAACAAAGTCCTGGTGGTTGTAGAATACACTGCTTCTCTGTAGAAGGTTAACACAACCCCCAACGAGTGTACTGGTGGCCCAATCTCCTGGGGCTGTAATATACTCTAACTGCTTCTCTGCAGAGGGGTAAGACCCTCCAACGAGTGTCCTGAATATGACACGAAACAATTTGATGGTGAGGTTCTAGCAATGCTGGAGCTTTGGGGAATGCAGAGTACCCTTTCATTGCCATTGCTCCCAGGTCCACTCAGGCCAGGAGAGGTAACGCTTGATATGGTACTATATATGGGTCGAATAGAACTAAACTATTTACGCAAGCTAAACTGAATTGTTTGAAATAGAATTGTTTTTAACATTGAAGCTCTATACTTTGGCTAAACTGAATTGTTTGAAATTAAATAAACCCACAAGGTTTGATATGTTGTAATTCAAGCCAAGTATAACAGTCGGAATGTTTTGACTATATTAACAACCAAGATGAGGATACTAGTCTTAGTATATCCTTTGAAAAATATTTTCTTTAATCTTGGTAAGATTAATGTTTCTGTTTCGGTTGCTCTATTTAATAGCATATCAAACTTTGTGGGTTATTTAATGCCAGAGCCATCATTGTAAAAGACTTGCAGTGATACTTTTAACACTGGAGGGATAAAAGAATTCTATAGCTATCCCAAAGTTTCTTGTCCGAAAGTGAACGTAATAGCGCCACTGAAGTCTGAAGAGTTGTGGTACTATTCAAGAGTGTCTTAATATTTTACTCTAATAATATTTTATATCAATTATTTGTTTGCACACAGTTAAATGGTTTCAAGAATAACTATTAAACCTTTTTTAATTAATCCCTAATCAAAGACTAAACGTTTCTTTTTTACCCAAATATGGGACCCTTACAAGTACTACTACCCTCGACAAGAATGAACCTTGGATTTGGTTTAGTTTGTTGGGTCTTTATGGCATATCAACTATTGTGGGTTATTTAAAGCCAATTCTCTTTGTACATATATAATAAATATATACGATTTGGTTTGATAGGGTTTAATGGCATATCAACCATTGTAGGTTACTTAAAGCCAAATCCTTTTTATGCATATATATTAAATATATAGGATTTCGTTTGGTAGGGTTTCATGGCATATCAGCCATTGTAGGTTATTTCATCCCAAATCCTCTTTACATATATATATATTAAATATATATCATATACTGCTTCGAAATAAGCGAGTTCAAACTTCACCCCTTTCAGCCATGATTAAATCTATTATTCAATCCTTTTTAATCAAAATTCAGCCCAATATACATGAGCAAAAAAAAGAAACGACAAATAATCTATGATTTACTTAACGCCGAAATTAAGTAAAAAATAATTGGAGTTTTTTCACGGTCTCCGTCAAGCCCAGATCTAAACATTCTTGATTACGCAATATTTGGCATTTTAGAAAACAAAACAAAACAAATGCAACTTTCCATCAAAATATTGGTTCGCTTAACACAGCTTTAGAGGAGGAATGGAATAAAATGTCCGAAGAATTTTTTTGAAGGCATGCAAATCGTTTCGAAGGCATGTTGTTAGAATAATTAAAATAAAATGGTGACCGTATTGAGTAAATTTACTATCTATCTGTCTATCTTCTTATTTTGTTTTTCTTTTTATATTTTAGATTAAAATTAATCTGGTTTTATAACAGAGTCGTTTATTATTATAATAGAATATTCGTAATTTTGCTTATGAACCATGTAGGTAATTATATTTCGAAAGGAGTCAGAACTAATTTCTTTCCATGATTAAATGGTTTCAAGTATTACTATCAAACACTAATAATTCTATTTAATATTAACCATTAGTTAGTATTCAGTGAAGTGATTTCAAATATTGATAACTGTAATAGTTTTATAGTTAAATGATTCCAAGTATTTGTTTGTAACACCGATAACTTTGGCTTACACGATTTCTGATGCCAAGAAACAAACAAAACGTTTTTTTTTAGCTAATTTGAGGGTACTGATTCGATAAAAGGACCTTAGTTTTTCACGTTTGATTACCGTTTTTGCTCAACTTTGTAAAAAAAGATCAATTTACAATCTTGGCTGATCGCAAAATTTCGTTTAAAAGGTCGTAGAAACCCATAAATTTTCAGGAAGACCAAGCAATTTATGTCAGCCACCGGAAAGAATTTTTTTTATGAGAAAAAATTGTTTTTGAGTAAAAAAAAATCTAAATTGAAGTACCGAATTTTTTCAATTTATTGCCAAAATTTAAATTAACAGAATTTTTTTTTCAGTAATACCCTTTAGTAAACCTGATGAATAAGGTGACATGAAAAACCAGTTTGGTATTCGATGAATGACTTAGAATTTCGCGCTACTTTGAGAATTAAAGTTCATTTTTTTACATAACCATCTTGAAAAATTTCTGGATATGACTTGCTTGGACATCGTTTGTTGACGTAATGAAAAATTTCATAGGTAATCGCCGGTCCGAAAACTTCAAGGTGGGAATAGAAAAGCTGTTGAAAAGTCTACGGGACATAGGCACTAATATGAGAATGAAACTTCACTTTTTTACATAGCCATCTTGAAAAAATTCTGGATAAGATCATTTTTAGATTCAGCGCCCTCAAATTTGCTTAAAAGATGTTTAGTTTCTCGATACCGTTTTAATTTTTTTTTTTTTTTTATCTCTGTAATTCAATTTTAGCACACACTTAAATGGTTTCAAGTATTGCTATTCAACGCTAATGATTCTATTCAACATTAATAATTCGTTTGCACAATTAAATGGTATTACTATGTAACACAGACGATTTGATTTAACATGGCATTTATTTGTACGCAGGGTATTATTTTTAAATGAAGAGTTCGTCGGTAAAATTTTCAACAAGCCACAGCTTATTTATTTGCACACAGTCAAATGGTTCCCAGTAATGTTATATAACATCAATAATTCTATTTTATATTAATCATTTGTTTGCATATAGTTAAATGTTTTTAAGTATTCCTATCGAGCAATAATAGTTTTCTTTGTACACAATTAAATGTCGGCGAATTCTACAGCCCTAGCCGACTGGGTTAGCTAATACTTACGCAGCGAGTGAGTTCTTGCTGTGTGGTTATGCACCATGCTAGATTTTGTAGGGCACAAGTTCATCAGAAAATCAGAACTCACAAAACAGTATTAATGGTTTGTGACACTAACCTTCAAATCCAAACGACATATCATCTGTGCTTATTTGAAGCTTATAAAAAATCATCTGTGCTTATTTGAAGGCAATTCGGATCAAGAACAATTGTACATTAAATGCTTCTCTTAGATGTTTTTTTTTCTTTGACATTTCATTCTATCTAAATACTCGACTAAGATCTATATATATATATATGTGTGTGTGTGTATATACAGAGAGAGAGAGAGGGAGAGAGGGAGACAGACAGACAGACTGAGAGACAGACAGAAAGAGAAAGAGAGTCAACTAGTTTAAGAGGGAAAGAAAGCAAAAGAAAAAGTGAGTGGTGAGATAAATCGACTGAGAGAGAAAGAAAGAAAGAATGAAAGTAAGAAAGAAAGAAAAGAGAAGAAAAGAGAAGAAAAGATACTGATCAGATTTTAAAAACGAAAGAAAGAAAGAAAGAAAGAAAGAAAGAAAGAAAGAAAGAAAGAAAGAAAGAACAGGAAAGTATTGATCTGGATTTGAAAGAAAGAAAGAAAAAAAGAAAGAACAGGAAACTATTGATCTGGATTTGAAAGAAAGAAAGAACAGGAAAATATTGATCTGGATTTGAAAGAAAGAAAGAAAGAAAAAACAAGAAAGTATTGATCTGGATTTGAAAGAAAGAAAGAAAGAAAGAAAGGGTTAGGGCATATATAGAGAGAAAGGGAACAGACGGAGAGACAGAGAAAGATACGGAGAATGAGATAAGAGAGAAAGAAAAAGAAAGCGACGGAGTAGCAAGAAAATAAATAATGAAAGAAAGTAAAAAGAATATATATATATATATATATATATATATATGTGTGTGTGTGTGTGTGTGTGTGTGTATATATATGTGTGTGTGTGTGTGTGTGTGTGTGTAAATTATAACACGGTTTTTGACTGTATTTTTTCGATTTTTGATTCATTTCATTTTGTTAACTGCTTGATGATTGTTGTTTTGTAAAACACTCCATGAAACCAAAGGGTCGCAGGCTAAATTCCATGGAATTATATATATATAAATATATATATATATAAGATTTCTGTAGGAATATAGTGAGAAAATGAGTACGAAATAAATAGAGTAGGTTGTCAGTATAAGTTTGATTTCTTTGTTTTATGGCATATCAAACTTTGGGGGATATTTAACGCCAAAGCAGTAGTAGTGGTATTTAACCCATATCTGAGGACAAAAAAGTTTCATAACTTTCTCAAATGGTATTAGACTAAAAGTGAACTTAATAGCGAGACTGGCGTTCGAATTCGCTCACTACGATGTCGCAGTCTAGAGAGGTAGTCATTACCTTAGAGAATTCCTCACAAAATAATTTTTATCTGATGATTGCATTATAGTTGAAACATGAAATTTTTAGTTGGGAGACGATTATCAAAAAGGCTAGTGATTTTTGAGATTTTATCTTTCTTAACGACATTTCAGCACATTCTGATTTACAAAATGTTTTCAATATTGTATGATAATAAATAGGATTACAATCTGGTTGGTTGTTCAGTTGGTTTGCTGTTTTATTTTACGGCGTATCAACCCTTTTCGGGTCATTTAACGCCGAATTAAGTCATTTTGATCAAAGTTTCAAATAGTTCAGTTTAGTATAAGTTTTTTGTGTACACACAGTTTAATGTCAAAACATTTCTATTTTGATAATTAAACTGTGTACTTATGCTAAACTGAACTGCTGGAAATAGAACTGCTTTTTCATTGAAACTTCTTACGCTAAACTAAATGCTCGAAATAGAACAGTTTTGCCATTTAACTGTGTGTAAACAAAAACTATACTTACTCTAAACTGAATTGTTTGAATTAGAACTATTTGACTAAACTGAATAGCTTGAAATAGAAGTGTACTTATGCTAAAATGAACTGTTTGAAATAGAACTGTTCATTTAGGTAAAAAATGGATTTGGCATTAAATAACCTACAAAAGTTGAATTGCCATAAAACCCAAACAAACAAACATCATGAAAACAAATAAGCTCTGGTTCGTTTAGAAATGTTGCCTATAAACTGTTTATTTACAAATCATTTTAATAGATAAATGTATGAAGAGGATTTGGCTTTAAATAAACTACTGGGTTGATCAACCAACCAACCAACCCAGCAATCCATAATCAATCATCCAAAAATTCTAAATTATAGTGAAATAACATTTAAAAAACTAGGAAAAAGTGGCGCTTATCATATGACGTTAGCAAGCTTGACTAGCAAAACTACGAGAGTGAGTTCGAGTCTCATTGGGTGCCTCTTTCATGCGGCATAATGCTACATCTAAGCAAAACCATAATAAATTACAACTTATCACATGATGACTGAGCAAAAAACAAACAAAAAAGGGAACAGTTTAATAAACAAATTATTAATATTAGATAGAATTATTAGTGTTAGATAAGAATACTTGAAAACATTTAAGCGTGTAAAAAAATGACTTGCTAAAAATGTTATGTACAAAATATTCGATCACAAGTCGTATCTATATATATATATATATATATATATATATATATATACATATATATATATATATATATATATATATAAACAAGATATGACTTTTACTAACCTATAAGGGTTAATATACCACAAAACCAACCAATTAATCAACCAACTAACCCTTATCCTCAGCAGAGGAATGGGCCCCCGCAAAAGGGGTCTCCAGGTTATGACATAAAGCACCAACCAGCCAAATAGACAACACGCCCTTGTCCAAGCCATTTTGCCCCAGACCTCCTGGTCCCCTCCTGACCTGCTCTCTCTTCCTCTTTCTCTCTCTCTTTCTCTCGTTCTTTTTCTCTCCGTCTCTTTCTCTCTTTCTCTCTTTCTCGTTCTCTCTCTTTCTAACTCTCTCTCTCTCTTTCTTTCTCACTCTCTCACTTTCTTTCTCTTTCAGTCTCTCTTTCTCTCTCACCCTTTCAATTTCTCTCACTCTTTCTCTCTCTCTCTTTCTCTCGTTCTCTTTCTCTCGTTCTTTTTCTCACTCTCTCTCTCTTTCTCTCTTTTTCTCTTTCTCACTTTCTCTCTCTTTCTCTCTCTCTCTCTCGTTCTCTCTCTTTCTAACTCTCTCTCTCTCTTTCTTTCTCACTCTCTCACTTTCTTTCTCTTTCAGTCTCTCCTTCTCTCTCACTCTTTCTCTTTCTCTCACTCTTTCTCTCTCTCTCACTCTCTCTCTCACTTTCTCTGTCTCCTTCTCTCCCTCTCTCTCTCTTTCTCTCTCTCTCGTTCTCTCTTTTTTCTCTTTCTCACTTTCTCTCTCTCTTTCTCTCTCTCGTTCTCTCTCTTTCTCTCACTCACTCTCTCTTTCCTTATCACTCTCTCACTTTCTCTCTCTCTCTCTCAGGGTCTCCTCTCTCACTCTTTTTTTCTCTCTCTCTCACTCTCTCTCTCCTTCTCTGTCTCCTTCTCTCACCCTCTCTCCCTCTCTCTCTCTCTCTCTACCTCACTTCTCAATCCTGTTTGCTTCTCTCATAACCTCATTTTTAAAAAGTCGCCTAAACCAAACAGAAAAAAACAGTCATTTTTTTTTCAAAAAATAACCATCATCAGCCCCCACCCATAAGTACCAATCATTTTTCCTTAAGCATCGCCAAGCGAATAGACTTTACTCCTATAAAAATTACAGACATTTTTCCAGGAGATTTCCAGTATCTCTATATCCGATTATCCTATAAGCTGTAAGAGAGCGTCTTTTCCTTATTGTTTTACAAATATATCTTTTTATTGTTGTTATTGTTGTTGCTGCTTTGTTTCTTCGTTGTGGGTTTTTTTTTTTTTTGTTTTTTTCGGCATTTTTAAATGCATTTTGTGTAGATTTATTTAATCATTTTAACTTCGTAGAAAAACCTTTAGATAAATTCTCATCTTCCTTTGTCTAGTTAAGCGTTTCTACTTCTTTCACTCCGGTCTCCATTCTTGTAGTTCGTCTCTAAACGGGTTCGAGTCGGAATCTAATAATATTTAGTTATTTATTTCTATTTGGATATTGTTGTATTGATTATTAATTTGCTATTTCTTTGCGTCTTTTAGAAGCAGAAGAAGAGGGTGACAAAGAAGGAGAAGAAGACTAGTGGAGGAGAAGGAGTCGGAGAAGGAGAAGAAGGGAAACAAATTAAGAAACGAGAAGTTAAATTAGAAGACGAGGAAGATATTTGAAAAAAGAAAGGTGAATCGAAAGAAGGAAGAGGGGATAAATATAAAAGGAAAAAGGAAGGAAAATAAATAAGTCGTTGTAGAAAGAAAGAAAGAAAGAAAGAAAGAAAGAAAGAAGATATGAGAAAGAAAGAACGAAAGAAAATGTGTAAAAGAAAGAAAGATAGAAAGAAGCTATGAGAAAGAAAAAAAGAAAGAAGGAAAGAAAGAAAAAAAGAAAATGTGTAAAAGAAAGAAAGAAAGAAAGAAGATATGAAGAAGAAAGAAAGAAAGAAAATCTGTAAAAGAAAGAAAGAAAGAAAGAATATTTGAGAAAGAAAGAAAGAAAGAAAATGTGTAAAAAAAGAAAGATAGAAAGAAGATATGAGAAAGAAAGAAAGAAAGAAAAAAGGAAAGAATGAAAGAAAATGTGTAAAAGAAAGAAAGAAAGAAAGAAAGAAAGAAAATGTGTAAAAGAAAGAAAGAAAGAAAGAAAGAAAGAAGATATGAGAAAGAAGAAAGAAAGAAAGAAAATTTGTAAAATAAAGAAAGAAAAAAAGAAGATATGAGAAAGAAAGAAAGAAAGAATAAAAAATACAAAAAGAACGTAGAAATAAGCATTTGAAAAAAGAAAGAAAGAAAGAAAGAAAGAAAGAAAAATACGAAACAAAAAACCGAAAGAAAGAAAAGATACAAAAAAGAAAGGCAGGAAAAAGAAAGGGAAAGAAAGAAAAGTACGAAATAGAAAGCGAAACAGAGAAAGAATACGTAAAAGAAAAAGGGAAAGAAAAAGAAAAAAAATACGAAATAGAAAGAAAGAAAGAATACGACAAAGAAAGCGAAGAAGAGATGTAAAAGAAAGAAAGAAAGAAAGAAAGAAAGAAAGAATACGAAATATTGATTAGAATGAAACTAGAAAAGATAAAAAAGGAAAGGACAAGAAAGAAAGAAAGAAAGAAAGAAAGAAAGAAAGAAAGAAAGAAAAAAGAAAGAAAGCAAGAAAGAATAAAAATCTAAAAAATAAATTTTGAATAAAGAAAAAAACACAGAAGCATAGAGAAAGAAAGAAATAAAGAAAGAAAGAAAGAAAGAATAAGAAATAGTGATAAGAATGAAACTAGAAAAGATAAAAAAGGAAAGGACAAGAAAGAAAGAAAGAAAGAAAGAAAGAAAGTAATCTAAAAAAACAATTTTGAATAAAGAAAAAAACACAGAAACATGGAGAAAGAAAGAAAGAAAGAAAGAAAGAAAGAAAGAAAGAAAGAATAAGAAATAGTGATAAGAATGAAACTAGAAAAGATAAAAAAGGAAAGGACAAGAAAGAAAGAAAGAAAGAAAGAAAGAAAGAAAGAAAGAAAGAAAGAAAGTAATCTAAAAAAACAATTTTGAATAAAGAAAAAAACACAGAAACATGGAGAAAGAAAGAAAGAAAGAAAGAAAGAAAGAAAGAATAAAAAATAGTGAAAAGAATGAAACTACAAAAGATAAAAAAGGAAAGGACGAGAAAGAAAGAAAGAAAGAAAGAAAGAAAGAAAGAAAGAAAAAAAGAAAGAAAGAAAGAAAGAAAGTAATCTAAAAAAAACAATTTTGAATAAAGAAAAAACACAGAAACATAGACAAAGAAAGAAAGAAAGAAAGAAAGAAAGAATGAAAGAAAGAGAAAGATAATATAAATAATATTTATTTTTATTTCGATATTGTTGTATCGATTAATAATTTGCTATTTCTTTGCGTTTTTTTTTTACACAATTTCCTTTCCTTTTCCTTTTTCTTTAAAGAAATATTTATTATTTTATGATTCTATTTTGTGGTTTGCTATTTTACAAACATGAAAGATAAAAAGCAAAAACTAAAAACTACAAGGAAACAAGATTTTTAAAATAGAGTAAAAAGAAAGTCTTTAATATGTATGAATATTCATATTGAAGTCGCATTTTTACAGGTCAGGGCAGGAAAGATAAGAACTGACAAGGCAGCTGAAAAAGACATTGACGATGATAATGATGATGATTGCAAGGAAGAAGATGAAAGCAGCCAAGAAGAGGGGGGGGGCAGAAGACAAAGAAAGGAAGTAAGAGAAGTTAACAAAAAAACAAAAAAACAACAACAAAAATAAAATAAAAAGCAAATGAGTCTTATTATGATGATGATAATGATGATGCCAGTATTGGCTTCATCACGATTACAGTTAGAAATGTTTTGTTAAAACGAAGAAGAAGAAGAAGAAGAAGAAACGAGAGAAGAAGAAGAAGAAGAAACGAGAGAAGAAGAAGAAGAAGAAGAAGAAGAAGAAGAAGAAGAAGAGAGAGAAGAAGAAACGAGAGAAGAAGAAGAAGAAGAAGAAGAAGAAGAAGAAGAAACGAGAGAAGAAGAAGAAGAAGAAGAAGAAGAAGAAGAAGAAGAAGAAGAAGAAGGAGGAGGATGAAAAATAAACGAGAGAAGAAGAAGAAAGAGGGGAAAAAACGAGGAAAGAAGAAGAAGAAGAAGAAGAAAAAGAAGAAGAATGAGGAAAAAACGAGAGAAGAAGAAGAAGAAGAAGAAGAATGAGGAAAAAACGAGAGAAGAAGAAGAAGAAGAAGAAGAAGAAGAAGAAGAAGAAGAAGAAGATATTTGACAAAAAATAAAAATAAAATTTGAAGACGAAGATAGGAGACATTAGAGTTAGTTCAAGAAAGAAAGAAAGTAAGAAAGGGTTCGAAAAAAACCCTGCGAAGAATGGAAGATGAAAGGATGTAAAGAAAGACAAAGAAAGAAAGATTCGAAAAAGAAAGGAAAAGATATACAAAAGAAAGAAAGAAAGAAAGAATGAAAGAAAGAAAAAAATACGGAAAAGAAAAGAAAGAAAGAAAGAAAGAAAGGGTTCGAAAAAAACAACGAAGAATGGAAGATGAAAGGATGTAAAGAAAGACAAAGAAAGAAAGATTCGAAAAAGAAAGGAAAAGATATACAAAAGAAAGAAAGAAAGAAAGTAAGAAAGAAAGAAAGAAAGAAAGAAAGAAAGAAAAAAATACGGAAAAGAAAAGAAAGAAAGAAAGGTTTCGAAAAAAAACAACGAAGAATGGAAGATGAAAGGATGTAAAGAAAGACAAAGAAAGAAAGATTCGAAAAAGAAAGGAAAAGATACACAAAAGAAAGAAAGAAAGAAAGAAAGTAAGAAAGAAAGAAAGAAAGAAAAAAATACGGAAAAGAAAAGAAAGAAAGAAAGGGTTCGAAAAAAAAAACAACGAAGAATGGAAGATGAAAGGATGTAAAGAAAGACAAAGAAAGAAAGATGCGAAGAAGAAAGGGAAAGAAAGAAAGAACATTAAAAAGAAAAGAAAGAAAGAAAGAAAGAAGGAAATAATAATATGTGAAAGGAAAAAGACAAAAATTAAAAATGTACAAAAATATACGTGAAGTAAATTTTGGATCGGATTTACGAACAGTTCATTGATTAGAACAAAAAGATACCAAACTTTAACAGGAACGAACTTATGAATGAAAGAATAAACGAATAAATAAACGAATGGATCAGTAGAAGAAAGAAAAAAAAAAATTTTGAAGCAGAGGAAGAAATACGAATGTCAAACAAACTATTTAGAATTAACAGAATTATACCGTTGAAAGTGAGGGTGAAAAATTCATTTTCAACAAACATAGAAAACAAAAACCTACTGAAACTGCTTCTACGAAGGTAGCAGGAGCAGGAGGAGTATAAACTAGCTTAAATAAGAATACAAAACAAGGCACGATTGGGTGGAAAATCTGATCAATTGGGAATTGTGCAAGAGATTAAAATTCGATCATATTATCAAATGGTATAAGCACAAACCAGAATCTGTTCTTTTAAAAATGAGACGAATAATTTTGGTAGCGATTTTGAGATACAATCAAATCACCTAATCCTAATCGAAACGCCTGACCAAGAGTTGATTACCAAGAAGAAGAGACCTAGTCATTTGGTGAAATTTGCTGTTCCTGTTGACCACAGAGTGAAAATGAAAAAAAAAAAAAAATTCTAGGATCTAGTTCGAGAGCTAGAAGAAACTGTAGAACATGAAAGTGACGTTGATACCGATTGGCACGCTTGGATAAGGGACCAGGAGGATTAGAGATCAGTTTAAGAATCGAGACCATCCAGATCACAACACAGTGGAGATTATCTAGAATACTGGGGAGAGTCATCGACACCTGAGAATACTTGATGTCACCCATACTTCAGTGGAAGAAAATTACCAGTTCGAACTGTTGTGAAAAAACGTTCAAATAATAATAACAATAATAACAACAATCTAAGAAAGTTGTTAAATAGGTGGGTAATACCAGTTTTAATGGGCACACTTGGAACGGTCCCCCCAAAAGCTTGGCAAGGCAGTTGAAGAGTTGAAAATCAGAGGACGAGCTGAGACTATCCAGAGCACAGTATTGTTAAGATGGGCTTGAATACTGAAAAGAGTCCTGGAGGCCTGAGGAGAACGGCTGTCTCTCAGACCATGCTGGTGAGTAGAACTCAGATGGTGTGAGAGAATGATGATGATAATGATTATAGAAGAAGAAGAAGAAGAAGAAGAAGAAGAAGGTATTTGACAAAAAATAAAAAGAAAATTTGAAGACGAAGATTGGAGACATTAGAGTTAGTTCAAGAAAGAAAGAAAGTAAGAAAGGGTTCGAAAAAAAAACCCAGCGAAAAATGGAAGATGAAAGGATGTAAAGAAAGACAAAGAAAGAAAGATTCGAAAAAGAAAGGAAAAGATATACAAAAGAAAGAAAGAAAGAAAGAATGAAAGAAAGAAAAAAATACGGAAAAGAAAAGAAAGAAAGAAAGAAAGAAAGAAAGGGTTCGAAAAAAACAACGAAGAATGGAAGATGAAAGGATGTAAAGAAAAACAAAGAACGAAAGATTCGAAAAAGAAAGGAAAAGATATACAAAAGAAAGAAAGAAAGAAAGAAAGAAAAAAATACGGAAAAGAAAAGAAAGAAAGAAAGGGTTCGAAAAAAACAACGAAGAATGGAAGATGAAAGGATGTAAAGAAAGACAAAGAAAGAAAGATGCGAAGAAGAAAGGAAAAGAAAGAAGAAGAAGAAGAAGAAGAAGAAGAAGAAGAAGAAGAAGAAGAAGAAACCTGTCACTTGCTTGAAAGCTGCAGGCTATTTCCCGAAGAGCAGGAATGGTCGGTTTCTTTGTTTAATGACATGGGTTATTTAATATATAATTTATTCGTGGGTTATTTAATAACAAAGCTTGCCCAGTAGGCTGGGGCTGTAGAATACACCGACTGCCTCTCTGCAGAGGGATGAGACCACCCCATGAGTGTCCTGTATATGACACTAAACAATCTGATGGTGAGGTTCCAGCAGTGCTGGAACTTTGGGGAATGCCGAGTACTCCTTCATTGCCATCGCTCCCATGTCCACTCTGGCACGGCGTGGTAGCACCTGATAAGGCCCTATCTATGGGTTGAATAGAACTAACACTATTCTTATGCTAAACTGAAGTGTTTGAATAACCTGAATAGCTTGAAATAAAAATGTTTTTGACAATTAAACCGTACTTACATTTAAACTGCGTGCTTATGCTTAACTGAATTATTTCAAATAGAACTGTTTTTCAACATTGTAACTGTATTTACACTTTATTGAATTGCTACATATAACTGCTTGAATAGTTTGAAATAGAAATGTTTTTGACAATTAAAATGTCTACTTATGCTAAACTGAATTGTTTTAAATAGAACAGATTATTTACATAAAAATGGATTTGGCGTTAAATAACCTACAAAGGTTTAAATGCCATAAAACCCAACAAACCAACTAATACCAAAGCCTTCCTTGTAACAGAACAGTAGTGGTACTATTTAACTCAAAACAGAGGGAAGATTACGAACTTCATTCCTGTCCTAAAGGTATTGGTCCGAAATTGTATATAATAGCACAACTGGAGTTTGAACTCTCTATGATGATGCAGTCCAGCACGTTAGCCACTACACCACGGAGACTCACTTGAACAGAAAGGATGTCACTAATGGACTTAAGGTAGAGATTATCTATTACATAAAGAACAACACATTTTCAAGGTTGCATAGGGAAAATATAGCATAACAAGGATAAAATATAAAATGTATATGACATGAAGGCAGAAACATGGAGAATAGAATGTCTGAAATTGGACAAGATATCCGAGTAAGTCATAAACTTCGCAAAAAGTGCAATAAAAAAACTAGAAAGTGGAACTAGCAGCAGGAGGATAAAGCCTAGAAGAAATAAAAATCCAAAAAGGAATCTTCCTGGGAGATTCACTCTCGCCACTATCATTTTTTCATAGCTACGATACCACGAAATTATATACTAAGAACATGTAAAATGAGACTACAGAATTACAAAGTTGAAAGAAAAGATATACTACCAAATATTGAAAGATGATCTTAAGATTATTAACAAAGAATGAAAAAAAAAAAAAAAAAGAATCCCTTACACAAATACTTGAATATCTAGCAAATATGTAAGAATGGAATTTGGAATTGAAAAATGCGAGATGCTTATTATGAAAAAAAAAAAAAAGAAAACAACAGAAGGACTAGAACCACTAAATCAGATAAACAACAGAACTCTTGGAGAAAAAGAAAATTACAAATACCAGGGAATATTTGAATCGGATCTGAGGTCCAAAGAAAACGGAAGCGAAAGAAAATGTAAGAAAAGAATCCACTCGAAGACAGCAAACTTCTGGAAACCAAACTCTGCCGCTGAAATTTAACGAAAGGATTAAATACCAGAACAATCACACAGCAAGATACTCTGAACCCTTCTTAAAATGGACTAGAGAAGAACTCAAATAGGGGGATCAAAGAACAAAGAGATTGTAAACAATACACAAGATCCTTCACCTAAAAGATGACATAAAGAGACTCTATATGTCGAGAAATGAAAGAGGGAAAAAAAATTGTCAACATTGAAAATTTTGCTAATGCAACAAACCAGACCCTTGATGAAAATACTAAAAAAAAAAGTAAAGAAAGACCAATTGCAGCAGCCAGTCACAACAACATCAAAATATATAGATATTTCTCGTTGCATCCCACCAGACAGGACTTGACACAAGGTCAATGACCCGAAGGTCGGATTAAAGTGGGGATCAGGAGAAGGAGGAGTTCGGGCACGAGACGAGGCTTGAACCCTGCTGGACTTTGCTGGTCATCGACCCACTTAGTGCAATGTGGGCCAAATGAGCCTAGCTGGACATGGACCTAAACATGGCTTCAGGCACGTAGGATTAACGTATGATTATGGCTTGAACTGGACAGCAAGGTCCAGTGCTATACAAGGGTGACAAAGTGTCAGTGATGCAGCTCACCCACCAGAAGGTGGCCCAGCCGAACCTAGAGGCCTTTCGGCCACAGTCTGCCATTGGTTTCGATACCCTATCCGGCACGAATGCCAGAAGGCCCAGCTAAGACCAGGTAAGTACATCAAGAGATACAAATTAACAACAAATATGAAAGTAACAATTTAAAAAATCTAAAAAGTAAAAATTCCATCTATGGGTCAAATAAATCAATTTAAAAATTATTGATATTTGAAAGATTCTGTAAAAGTCATGTTATCACAGACAAATGATCTGCACTGGATTATTGCTCTTTAAAGAGATAATTAGATGGTTGGTTCGTTGGTTGGGACTTAATGGCATATCAACTTATATATGTTATTTAACGCCAAATCTATTTTTAATCAAATAATCTGTTCTATTTCAAACAATTCAGTTTAGCAAGAGTGAACCTGGGAGCAATGGTAATGAAGGGGTACTCTGCATTCCCCAAAGCCCCAGCATTACTGAAACCTCACCATCAGATTTTTTTGTGTCATATACAGGACACATATTGGGGGGTCTTCCCCAGCCGACTGGGCAAACGATAATTAGAGGATTATCATTACTCGTAACCGTTTAATTGCTTGAAATACTTGAAACTATATAACCGTATGCAAATTATTATTATTAGGTGGAGGTACTTGAAACCAAAAAAATGTGTGTAAATCATTATTATTTAGTAGGAATACTTGAAATAATATGACTGTGAAAAAACTATTACTATTTAGTGGGAAATTATGACTGTGAGAAAACTATTAATATTTTGTTTGAATACTTGAAATCATATAACTGTCGTAAGCAAATATTTAACATGTTGCAACTGTTACTTGAAACCATATAATTGTGTACGAATTATTAATATTTGACAAAGATACTTGAAAGTCTATATCTGTGCCAATTAATTGTCTCCTGAATAGTTACTCTAAACTATAATCGTTTAATAAAGATTATTATTAGCTTTTTGAAACCCTATAATTATTTAAAGATAATTAGTATAAAATAGGAATACTTGAAAATCTATGACTGTGTAAGTTATTTCTATCAAGAATAGTCTCTTGAAACTATAATTGTTTACTAAGTTTGGTTGGTTTGGTTTGGTTTTGGTTTGGTTTTTCGTTTCATGCGATATCAACCATTGAATACCAAATCCTCTTTCGACGTTTATTTTAGATATATCGGATTTAGTTTGGTTGGTATTATGGCATATCAACTATTGTAGGTTATTTATTGCCAAATGCTCTTCATACATATGTATTAAATATATAAGATTTGGTTTGGATTGGTTTGGTTTTATGGTATATCAACCATTGTAGGTTATTTAATGCCAGATACTCTTCATACATATAGATTAAATATATAAGATTTAGTTTGGTTTGGTTTCTTGGCAAATCAACCATTGTAGGTTATTTAATGCCAAATCCTCTTTATACATATACATTAAATACACAACTAGTCAAAAGTATTTAGCTGCCCTCATTCTAAATGTGTTATTCTTTATGAAATAAGTTAAGCACCATAACGTTTTCATTTATTAGACTAAATACAAATCTTCATGAAAAAATTGATTTGAAGGTGTTTTTCTTCTTTTGTAGTATAAGTAAAACAATCCAGAACTACAGTATTTTATGTCGTTCGGAGACGTCAGAAAACAGGACAAAACACGTCCAAAAGCAACAATAAAAGTCAGGGGACGATTTCATAAGTCACCAGTTTGCGTGACAGAAGGCTGACTGCTTCATGCAATGCATCACTGAACAACTGAACCTATGACGTGAAAATATGTCAACATCCACGATGAGAAGACTGTAAAGTTGAGAGAATAATTGCTGTCAAGAAACCACTGTTGAGTAAGCAAAACAATGTCAAAATGCTCCAGTTGGCTGAGTTGCACAAAGACTAGACAAGAGAGCAGAGGAATAAAGTCATTTAACATGAAAATCAAAGTTCGAAATCTTTGGGTTCAAATTGGAGGGTCTATGTGCAGCGAAGAATTAGTGAAAGAACTGCAACCTCCTTTATCCCACCAGCCGTAAAGGACGGTGGAGGTTCTGTTATGGTGTGGGGAGCTTTTGCCAATTGCAAAGTTGGAGATTTGCATCTGGTGAAGGGCAAACTAAATCAGACCGATTATCACAGCAATCACTAGCATCACGTGATTCTATCTGGAACGGCGCTTTTGGGTCAAGGATTAGTACTCATGCAAGATAATGATGCAAAGAATACTAGTAAGCTGCGCCAGAGGCACACTAAATACAAAGAAGAACTGCGCATCCTTCAACTGATATTTTAGCCGGTGCAACAGCGGACTTAAATCCCATTGAATTAGGGAGGAACTTGACCGAAAAGTCAAGCTAAACAACCTACAAATGCGGCTTACCTCTGGTAACTTTTGCAGGAAACCTAGGAAGATCCATCTTCTGGCTATCACCAGTCTTTGATGGAAAGAATGCCGAGAATCTGTAAAGCAGTGACAGCGGCAATAAGGAGGACATTTTAATGAATTAAAATTTTAAGGTTTTTTCATCAAATATGTATTTTTTGAGGTTTAGGAAGACTTGTAGTATGCATAATAAATAAACTATTTGGGTGCTTCTTGGGTTTGGTTTCTTTGTTAAATGGCATATCAACCTTTGTAGGTTATTTAATGCCCAAGCCATTCTCCAAGAAGAACAGTAGTGGTACTATTTAACCCATAGCTGGGAGGGGATTCATACCTTTCCCAAGGGTATTTGCCCGAAAGTGAACGTAATAGCACGACTGGAGTTTGAACTCGCTTACTACGATACCGGAGTCCATCGCTTTAACCATTACACCACGAGGAAATACCCTTTGGTGCTTCACGCGTTTTATTTAAAAGAACACTTTTAGGATGAGGAATAACATTTTTGAGGGTGGCCAAATACTTTTGACAGGTGCTGTATAAATAATTTGTAAATACATTTCGTAGATAACATTTTTAAACGCGCCTGAGTTCATTTTTCTTTTCTTTTTTAAAAAAAGTATTTCTATCTAATACGAATAACTCTGTAAAATTGTTTGCCCATAATTAAACATCTTCATTCATTGCTATGTAACAGTAATAATTCAACATTTGTTTGCACATATTTAAATTGATATACATATATGATTTGTTTGTTTGGTTTCTTTGTTTAATGGCAAATCAACTCTTTTTAGGTTATTTAATGCCCAAGCCATTCTCCTTGAAGAACAGTAGTGGTACTATTTAACCCATAGCTGGGAGGATAAGGGGGTTCATACCTTTCCCAAGGGTATTTGCTCGAAAGTGAACGTAATAGCGCGACTGGAGTACGAACACGCGCACTACGATTCCGCAGTCCATCGCTTTAACCATTACACCATGAGGCTACCTCCTGATTTGTTAGTGAATAGTTTCTATGTAATTTCATTTTCAAACAAGTTGGAACAAATTTTTTGCAGACGAGTATTTTTATTGCTTCTACACAGTTAATTTACCTTCGGGTGGGCGAGTTGCATTCTCTGTCCCCTATGTATGGCGCTAGACCTTGCTGTCTAGTTTACGCCATAACCCGGCATACGTGCCCAGATCCAAATTTGGATTCGTGAAACTGCTTGCATCATTAGACCCACATTGCACTTAGTGGGTCGATGAGCAGCACAGACTAGCAGGGTTCGAGTCTCGGCTCGTTCCCGACCTTCCCCTCCCCTTTATCCCCACTTTAATTGGCCTTCAGGTTTTGACCCTGTGTCGAGTCCTGTCTGGTTTGAGGCAGCGACAAATATCACTTCTACACAGTTAATTGGTTTCAATTACTGCTATCAAACATTAATAATTCTATACAATATCAATCATTTATTTGACAAGAGTGAAATGGTTACAGGTATTGCTATTTAACAATAACCATTCGATTCAATACTATTCGTTCATTTGCACACAGTCAAATGATTCCAAGTATTGCTATATTCTACCAATATTTTAATTTAGGAGCACAGTTTAATGGTTTCAAGTATTTTCCTTGAACACTAATAATCCTATCAACTTGAATCATTGGTTCTCACGCAGTTAAATTGTTCCAAATATTGGGATTTATCACTAATAATTCTATTGAACATCAGTCGTTTGTCTACACATAGTTTAAATGGTCAAATAGTTCTATTTGAACCATCGGTAGGACCCTATCAGGTGCTCCCACACCGAGTCAGAGTAGACCAAGTAGCAATAGCAATGAAGTGGTACACTACATTACCCAAAGCTCCATGACTGGAGCCTGACCTTCAGATATTTTTTTCATATCCAGGACATTTTTTAAGGGTCTTAACAGATATGCAGCCGGTGTATTCTGCCGTCCTAGCCGACTGGTTTCTGATTGATTGGATTTTATGGCATATCGACTCCTGGAGATTATTTAAAGCCAAATCTTTTTTACACATATATATTAAGTATCTATTATTTGTATGTATTTGCCAATCCCTCAATTTGAGCAGGATGTGACTCAAAGGAAATTTTTATGCGGACTTTATCAGGTTTGAATTCGATGTTTTCCTTCTCTTCAATTGGTTTCTATACCAAGGACGAGGAGCTTCCAGTCTGTCCTACTATTTTAGCCATAGCTGGAAGAAGAAAAGCTGGATTCATACCTTCCCCATGAGTATTAGAGATATATGAAATGTAAACAGACTCAACTAGGTATTGAACTCGGTTCACCGTATCCATTTTCCACCTCGGTAACTTTTACACCACGGCGCGAGCAATATGCATGATTTGTAATGCTTACTTAGGATAATCATCAGTTACTTGAAATTATGTAACTGCTTGTCAAAATAAAAGACAGACTTGGGAATATAATAACCCAATCTGGTTTGGTATGCCGTAAAACCAACCAACCAACCAACCAACCAAAGCATCTTAACTGTCCCTTGCGTTTAAACATGTATTTTGAATGAGGCAAGGTACTTTCACCCATAGAGGAAGTTCGTGTAAGGTGCCTATCTATGATTAAAAAATACCTATTTGGAAATTATTGATGTTACAGAAAAATAATGGAAAACACACATACCAAGGATTATAATTAGAGAGAGTTTCTTGATGTTATAATTTTTACACTTGAAATTGGCATGATGGTTAGAGTTTTCGCCAAACGGCCAGGGCGACCTGGGTTCAATCCCAAGTCGAGTCATACCAAAGACTAAAAAAATGGTACTTGATGCCTCCGTGCTTAACACTCTGAATTATAAGGTAAGGATCAAGGGTAATGTGGTGCAATCCAGGGAATAGAGTAGCGCCCTCCCCTACACCTTAGTGTAGTAGTTATCAAAAAGGGAGCCTTTGGGTTACCCTCGACTAAGTTCGCCAACTATACTTACTTTTACAAATGATTAGAATAAATCACATAAAATCGAATAATTGCGCGACACACAAGAAACGATATAACTGTGCAAATTATTAGTATTGGATTGAAATACTTGAAACGATAAAACTGCATGCAAATCATTTGCATTAGGTAGGAATATTTGAAACCATATAAGTATTGCCTATAAACCATATAATATTCAATAAATTATGAATCTTGAGTTGGAATGCTTGAAAACCTTTGCCCAGTTGGCTTGGGCTCTAGAATGCACCGACTGCTTCTCTCCCGAGTGTCCTGTTATGACACTAACAATCTGATGGTGAGATTCAACTAATGCTAGAGCTTTGGGTAATGCGGAGTATCTGTTCATTGCCGTCCCTCCGAGGCTCACTCTGACCCGGAGTGGTAGCACCTGATCGGGTCCTATCAATGAGTTAAATAGAACTAAACAGTGTACTTATGTTAAACTGAATTCTTTGAATTAGAACTGTTTAATAAAACTGAATAGCTTGAAATAGAAATGTTTTTGACAATTAAACTGTGTACTTATATTAAAACTGCATACTAATGCTAAACTGAATCGTTTTTAAATGGAACTGTTCTCGACATTAAAACTGTATTTACGCTAAAGTGAATTGTTTGAAATAGAACTGTTTTGACATTTAACTGTGAGTAAACAAAGTCTAAACTGAATTGGCTGAATTAGAATTGTTTGACTATACTGAACAGCTCGAAATAGAAATGTTTTTGACAATTAAACTGTGTACTCATGCTAAACTGAATTGTACGAAATAGAACTGATTATTTGTATAAAAGTGGATTTGGCTTTAGATAAACTACAAAGGTTGATATGCCATAAACCCCAACAACCAACAAACCTTGAAGACCTGTATGTGTGCAAAATATTTGTATTAATAATGATTTCTTGAAGCGCAATTTTGTCAACAAAGATTATGAGCCTCAGTTATTTGAAACTATACATTTGCTTAAAAAAGTTAATCGTCGCTTATTTTAAAAGATTTCTTTTAACGAAGCTATCGGCTTAACTCAGTGACTTTTAATAAGATTTCTGTCTCGAAAAATAAGATGACTTTTCGGTCAGATAAGAATTAAAAGGGTGATTGTTGTTTGGCTAGTGTTTAACAGCAGATCAATACTTATGGGTTATATATATATATATATATATATATATATATATATATATATAAGATTTGTCCTCAAACAAACCATAAGTATTGAGCTGTTGTTAAACACTAGCCAACCAACAATCACCCCTTTATATATATGTGGGGAATAGTTTGACGTTAAATATTTTTGTTTTTTAAACGAATTGTTAGAGTGAGATACAAAGGTTAGTAGACGCATTTTGCTTCCCATGATCTTGTTTCATATATATACATGCATATATATATATATATATATATATATATATATATATATATATATATATATGCTTTATTGAGGCTCGTAATGATGTTGTCTATTTCAATATCTATACTTTCTACACTACAAGATCTATTAAGGGTTTTGGTTGATCCATAGGAGATGTATTGTTCTTATTTGTTTGTATAGTCTTATTTACTAATTCATTTTGGTGATTTTATTTTTCATGTTGAGGAGTCTCTGGATTGAGATGTTGAGGGGTTTGATATTTGAAGGGATGGTGAGCAGGATGATTAGATTTGAGTTGCGGAAGAATATCTTTATCTTATGATTCGATAGGTTAAGCGGTGTTAAGAGAAACAGAAGCTTAAGAAATGAGATTTGTGGGGCGGGGAAAGTTTATAGGTAAAGATAAATATGAACAGGGAAATGTTTGCTTGGCTTATATGTCAGGAAAATCAAAGAGATAGAGAGGGGGTAAGAAGAAGACACATTCAAGAAATAGAAAAGGTGGGATTAAGAGAAAGGAAAGGATGAGAAGAGAGAAAGAAAGAAATGAAAACGAATAGAAAGAAAGAAAGAAAGAAAGAAAGAAAGAAAGAAAGAAATGAAAATGAATTGAAGAAAGAAAGAAAGAAAGAAAGAAATGAAAATGAATTGAAGAAAGAAAGAAAGAAAGAAATGAAAATGAATTGAATAAAGAAAGAAAGAAAGAAAGAAAGAAATGAAAATGAATTGAAGAAGAAAGAAAGAAAGAAAGAAAGAAATGAAAATGAATTGAAGAAGAAAGAAAGAAAGAAAGAAAGAAATGAAAATGAATTGAAGAAAGAAAGAAAGAAAGAAAGAAAGAAATGAAAATGAATTGAAGAAAGAAAGAAAGAAATGAAAATGAATTGAAGAAGAAAGAAAGAAAAAAGAAAAAAAGAAAGAAAGAAAAAGGGAGAAAATAAAAAAATTAAGAAGAATAACTTAAAAACAAAACGAAAAAAGACATTTGGTTCCATTGTAACAACCATCCATAATGATATTAATACTGCTATTCAGGTAGGGAAAGGAAAGATTTTAAATAGGATTTTACTGTTATCTTCATTATATCGAGGATTTTGATGATTAAATAACGACATTTAGGGCGAACGCACACACTGCAAAATTATAATAAAGTTAAAACATTTTAAAATATATTGCACTAATAGAAATCTCACTATTGTGAGTTTACATATATATGTATATGTTCTCTAATCCGCGACTTAAGTACCAAATGGCTCTTTCAAAATACTTTTGGAGCCTAAAGAAATAGGACTAACCCACCCGATAAATGATTTAACAATCTTCGACGGCAAACAGATTCAATAGCAAATTAGTATAATTAATTTTAAGGACCCTAAACGACTACTAAATAGAAGCAGCGAGCTAATATTCAAATGTAGATATAAAAGTAAGTTTAAATTAGCTTGATAAGGGAGTGCAATCAAGGGTAGCACCAGACTAGAAGAGTGGTATCTGGATATCGGATGAAATCATTTAACTTAGGATTATTTAGTGATACAGGCATAAAAACAATTTTATTTTAATAATAAATAGAATATCATTGCCGGAGGTCTATGTAATACATTTACTAGGTATGTACCATAGCCAGATATGGCTATGTGTGAAACGTACATTAGAACAGGGGAATCTTGAAATTCGAAAACCACGTAACGACTTCTCAGTTCAGGTACGAACCTTTTATTACCTTTGAATTTAAAGGTTCTTCGACATAAGGAGAGAGACACACTCTTTCTATGCTGTCTTTTCCATCTGCCCTCCATCTCGCGGGGCGCCCATAGCGCGCAAATTCGCATCGCCTCTACGAGCTCCAAAAGACGAACCTCCTCGTTCGGTGTCTAGTTTCAACTACCTTACTTTTTTCTAAATACCCAAAATCCTCCACGCGCTTCCGGTGCGTGACGTCATTCGCACTCGCTAACCTCCGTTTCCCATCTCGGCTATTATGACATCTCCGGGTAACACGTGTGCCCCGCGCACGCGCGAACACCTGTTTTAATGTTGCACCTAACTAACCCATGTGCTGAGCCGAAAGGTTCCCAGCCTAACTAAACCCAAAGGCATAAACCGAAATTCCTCCGCCATTATATTATATTGCAATAAGATTTTAATTCAGATTTGTTCACGTGATTTCAGCCGTTTTTGGCTACTACTAGTAGGGGTGGGTGGAACCTTCATCACCACCCAATGAGATAGAAATAAAAAAAACATAGAAGCAATACATTAATAAAAAAAAACAGCTAAGAGTAGAAAAAAGACTAGTGGGGCCAGTAGCCCAAATAACGTCGGGTAAAAAACCCATGAGAATAAAATGATAACAATCTAGTTAGCGTGCGTGAAATATTCTAAGATTTCACGGGCTAGAGCGAACCCACACTTGTTGACCTTGGGGGTGGGCGACGAATGGTGAATCCATTTTTCTATATCTTTAATGTATTTAGTGTTTTACTCCCTTTCTTTATTCGCATGAAAGTTTCCCCTTCTTTTTTTCTATTTACTGTAAAGTACATTTGTTGATTTCCCCCGCAGAAGTGTGTATATCATCTGAAGAGGCGAAGATATTGTCCGTCGAAATAAATTTATAATGGCACTTTAACCGTGGAAGTGACTTTTCTTCCATTTAGATTATATATATATATATATATATATATATATATATATATATATACGTAATGCATTCAATAGGTTTCTTCTGTTGTACAGGCATCTAAAATTGTCGTAGACTCTTGGACATTCATTATGTTATTTCTATACATATTATGAGATGACTGATCAATTTTTATGATTTCAGGTTCAAATGAACAACTACAACAGGAAATGGAATACACCCTACTAAAGCCTGATTGTCACAGCTGGTGAATTTCAAAAATCCAATCTGGACGTGAGGACACTTTAGAAGAACGATATGCAGTAAAATCCTGTTTTAAACTTGGAAAAAATGCCACAGAAACGTATGGAATACTTTAGACTGCTTTTGGAGCATCTTGCATGAATCGAGCATCAGCTTTTGAGTGGCATAAGAGATTCAAGGTAGGCATGGAGTCTGTGAGGGATGATGAGAGGTGCAGGAGGAGTAAGAAAGTCAATACATCAGAGGCAATTGGCCAAAGAGTTAGAGTTAGGGTTACTATGTTGAGGTTTTAAGGGAGTTCAGCGAGAGATTCAGAGGAAAGAGGCCAGCACTCTTCAAATCGGGTCAGTGGCATTTCCACCAGGACAATGCACCAGTTCACAACTCCATTCTTGTCATAGACTATTTGACCAAGATGGGCATCAAGACTGTTCCTCAACCTCCCTATAGTGCAGACCTTGCTCCCTGTGACTTTTGCTTATTCCCTAAGCTCAGAGGGTGTCGTTAGGAGACAATTGAGGAGATGAAAGAGGCTGTGACAAAGGTTATTGACACGCTCACACAAGTGGACTTCGATGGGGCCTTTAAGAAGTTGTTCGATCGGCTCAACACGTGCATTGCAGCCGGAGGACATTACTTCAAAGGGGAATAGAGTTTCATGGGTGTACTATCAATAAAAGTGCCCATACGAAAAAAAATCTGGAAACTTATTTAATGATCCTCGTATGCAGGACATACACTGACAAGAAAAACAACTTATTTAATAAGTAAATGCTGTGACACTTAATTAGCTGCAAGTATTATAAGCAAATAAAAAAGTCAAGTAGGCGACCCTAGTCGAGGGTGACCCCAAGTCTCCCTTTTCAAACCCGGCCATTGGCCTAATGAGTACAGTGTTCGCCAGTGGTCGGGAAGACTGGGGTTCAATCCCAGGTCGAGTAATACCAAAGACTTAGAAAATATTACTCGATACCTCCTTGCTTAGCACTCAGCAATATAAGCTAAAGATCAAGGGTAAAATGGAAAAATCCAGGGAAAGGAGTAGCACCCTCCCCTACATCTCGATGTAGTTGCTATTGAGAAGGGAGCCTTCTGCTCACCTTCGACTAAGGTCACCAACTTTACTTTTACTTTATTGTTAGCAACCTGAGTTTTGTGTGCTAGATCTAAGCTAAGTTTAGGTTTGGTTTCTCTGTTTAATGGCATATCAACCTTTGTTGGTTATTTAATACCAAAGCCATTCTCATAGAAGAACACCAGTAGTACTGTTTAACCCATAGCTCGGAGGATAAGGGGTTTAAACCTTTCCCAAGGTTATTTGCCCCAAAGGGAACGTAATAGCGTGACTGGAGTAGGGACTCGCTTACTACAATTTCGCAGTCCATCGCTTTAACCATTACACCACGAGGACACCCCCTAAGCAAAGCTTAGTTAATAAAAACAGACGACAAAAAAAATCAAATTTACCGATATAGTTTGGCAACAAATCAGATAAATCCTCCATATGCTCTTCATAAATTATAGTATATTTCTCCCTTGTAATATAGATCCGTTTTTGGTTTTAAAAAATCCTTTCCTTTTTTTTTAAAGCTTGCTTCCACTTGCGAAATATGTCACTCTGATTTTTCTAATTGATTTCGTTCCCATTCTGTCGGAATTCATACCAAAATTTCCTCAATCTATCTATCTATCTATCTATCTATCTATCTATATATATATATATATATATATATATAATAAGAGAGAGAGGGGTGGAGAGAAAGAGAAAGAGAAAGAGGGGAGTGAGGGACAGAAAGAGAAACAAAAGACAAAGACAAAGAGAAAGGAAATTAGAGAGAGATAGAGACAGATAGAGACAGAGAGACAGAGAGAAAGAGAGATGAAAAACGGCATGAGAAAAAGGGTAATATTTTTTGTAGCTATTTATTTTTCTTAATCGATGTATATATATATATATCTATATGGGTGTCTGTATGTGTGTAACTATATATATATGTATATATATATATAAGTATATATATGTATATACCTGCATATATATATATATATGTGTGTGTGTGTGTGTGTGTGTGTGTGTGTGTGTGTGTGTGTTTGATTAAACAATATAGACATTTTTTGTCTACATATTTTTTGTATTTATCCTTTAAAGTGACCGTATCGGTGTTATGATATCCAACCGGTATGGTTAACAAGACTTCCATAATTGATCAGTTTCCAAGTACTTCCTGCCCAATCTTGGGCAATTATCACGGTGGATGTATTGTTTTGTATTTCAAGATTTAGTGTATTGATATTATCCTTACAGAGTATAATTTGGTCTGTATTCCAAAGAGCTACAGGATCACGCAGTTCGAGATATATGAATTTGGGCAGCATTTCTTCGTTAATACAAATTTGATTAGATAATATAGATATTTTTTCTTTATATATTTTTCTGATTTATCCTTTCAATTATTAACCAATTCCTGCCATATATCATAACATCGATACGGCAACTTGAAAGGATAATTACAAATATGCGTACACAAAACATGTTTATATTGTTTAATAAAATGTTAACGAAGAAATATATATATATATATATATATATATATATATATGTGTGTGTGTGTGTGTGTGTGTGTGTGTGTGTGTGTGTGAGTTGTAAGCGAATAGTTTTTAGGTAACATTTTAAATTAGCCAGAGCACATTTGCTTGCTGACTTTCAAGTATTGCGATTTGACACAAATAATTCAATTTAACATCCATCATGAGTTTGCAAACAGTTAAATGCTTTCAAGTATTGCTATTTGACACTAATAATTCAATTTAACATCCATCATTGGTTTGCAAACAGTTAAATGCTTTCAAGTACTGCAATGTAAAACAATTTAATTTAACATTATTTGCTTGTTTACAGTTAGATCGTTAAACATATATAATTTCTAAGTGAATTGTTCGTAGGTAATTATTTTTCGAAATCAGTTAGAACTAAATTTTTTTGCCTATTTGAATGGTTTCAAGTATTGAAATCAAATATGAATAATATTAATATTAATCATTTGTCTGCGTACAGTGAAGTGGTTTCAAGTATTGCCAACTATAATTGTTTTATTTGCACACTGTTAAATGGATCCAAGTATTGCTATTTAATACAAACAATGCAATTTTTCAAAACAGATGAATGGTTTCAAGTCTTGCAATTCAAAACTAATATTTCTATTCAACATTACTCATTCGTTTACACAATTATATGGTTTCGAAGACTGCTATGTAACACAAGATTTAATTTGTTTGAACCTCAGTCATTTTTTGGCACTCAAATAAATAGTGAAACAATTCTGTTTGACCCGTATATGCGATCCAAATAGGAACTACCACTCCGGGTCAACCTGGGAGTAATTACAATGAAGGGGTGCTCTATACTTCTTAAAATTCCATGACTTTAGCCCCACCATCAGATTGCAATGTAACTCTAACAATTAAGTTTAACCTCAGTCATTTTTTGGCATTCAAATAAATAGTCAAACACTTCTTTTTGACCAGTTGATAAGACCCAAAAAGGAACTACCACTCCGGGTCAGAGTAGACCTGGTAGTAATTACAATGAAGGGGTACTCTATACTCTTCGATGTTCCAGGACTTGAGCCTCACCATCAAATCACTTTAATTATTTGTATCAGAGCAAATTATACTGATAACAATGAAACATTTCCAAATGTATCTGATTTTGGCATTAGATAACCCATAAGGAGTTGATATGCCGTAAAACAAATAAAAAAAATTAAGCGTATAATTTGCTCCAATGATATGAATAAGCCAAATGAGAATAAAATTGGTTTCCTAAGAATGCATTCATTTTTTGTGAGTCAGCATATATTTTCATTACTTCAATAGATATTGAGCGAAGATGAGAGAATGTCACGTAAACTAATGACTCTTCTAATATGACCCATGTCGATATTAATAAACCAAAAAATCATATTTATATTCATGTGACAAGAAACGTATCTCTTTAATTATCCTGAGGTTCATTTTCCTCTAATTCTTTTTTTTTTTTTTAACTTAAACTCGAATCCCTAATTCTCTAGTGAATTAATGAAAGAGTAAAATAAAAAGGGAGTTATCCATGAGAAATCCGTGACATTTCATTTTTTTTTTTTCTATCGTCATTATTAAGAAATCATTGATTGAAACTGAACGCAGAACAGTTTAGAGTGACTTTAGATATGTAAATATAAAGATCAGTTGATATTTTTGTGTCTTCGAATGCATTTGTGAAAGTGTATTTGACGTCGTATCGGCACACATTTTTTTTTTTTGCTAAAAATATCTTCAAAAATTCGACTGCGTCTTATATACTATATGTTGGATCAAAATTCGACTGCGTCTTATATACTATATGTTGGATCAAAATTCGACTGCGTCTCATATACTATATGTTGGATCAAAATTCGACTGCGTCTTATATACTATATGTTGGATCAAAATTCGACTGCGTCTTATATACTATATGTTTGATCAAAATTCGATTGCGTCTTATATACTATATGTTGGCTCAAAATTCGACTGCGTCTTATATACTATATGTTGGATCAAAATTCGACTGCGTCTTATATACTATATGTTGGATCAAAATTCGACTGCGTCTTATATACTATATGTTTGATCAAAATTCGATTGCGTCTTATATACTATATGTTTGATCAAAATTCGACTGCGTCTTATATACTATATGTTGGATCAAAATTCGACTGCATCTCATATACTATATGTTGGATCAAAATTCGACTGCGTCTTATATACTATATGTTGGATCAAAATTCGACTGCGTCTCATATACTATATGTTGGATCAAAATTCGACTGCGTCTTATATACTATATGTTGG
>OY757934.1:22602023-22622023 GCA_963585895.1 Sepioteuthis lessoniana
GTTGGATCAAAATTCGACTGCGTCTTATATACTATATGTTTGATCAAAATTCGATTGCGTCTTATATACTATATGTTGGATCAAAATTCGACTGCGTCTTATATACTATATGTTGGATCAAAATTCGACTGCGTCTTATATACTATATGTTGGATCAAAATTCGACTGCGTCTTATATACTATATGTTTGATCAAAATTCGATTGCGTCTTATATACTATATGTTTGATCAAAATTCGACTGCGTCTTATATACTATATGTTGGATCAAAATTCGACTGCGTCTCATATACTATATGTTGGATCAAAATTCGACTGCGTCTTATATACTATATGTTGGATCAAAATTCGACTGCGTCTCATATACTATATGTTGGATCAAAATTCGACTGCGTCTTATATACTATATGTTGGATCAAAATTCGACTGCGTCTTATATACTATATGTTGGATCAAAATTCGACTGCGTCTCATATACTATATGTTGGATCAAAATTCGACTGCGTCTTATATACTATATGTTGGATCAAAATTCGCGAGAGTCGGCTGAAATGATCTACCTGGCAACTCCTATTAGCGTAGACTTTAGATTACCTTTCATATACCTCTTGTCATTATTTAAAAAGCTATTATGCAAATACTGTCTCATTAGCCTGGTGAGTAGAGTCTTCACCAATGATCCGGAAGACCTGGGTTCAATCCCAGGTCGCGTCATACCAAAGACTGTAAAAATGGTTCTTGATACCTCCTTGCCTAACGTTCAGTAATAAAAGGTACGTATCAAGGCTAAAGTGGAGCAATCAAGGGAATGAGTAGCCCCTTCCCCAACACCTCGGCGTTGTAGCTATTGAAAAGGGAGCCTTCTGGTCGCCCTCAACTACGGTCGCCAACTTATGCAAATGTGTTATCATTAATAATATCGATTATATCAATTTCATCCCATCTAATGTTAGTATTTTGTTTTTCACTTGTTTTTCCAAACTGAAATTGGGAGGCGTCTTATACACTCTTATATACTGTCAAATACAGTGTATATATATATATATATATATATATATATATATATATATATATATATCGAGTCGCTGCATTGATTTTATGGTATCTAGCGAGAATTAGTTAATAAGCCTTCAATATTCAATTGTTTCCCTAATACTTTCTGCCCAATCTTGGGTCATCATCAGGGGTGTGTATATTGCAAAAAATTAGTAATTGGAGGTTTATTAACCACTTCCTACCGAATACCATAAAATCGATGCGGTGACTCGAAAGGTTAAACACAAAAAAATTATGTTGACGAATGATGTCTGTATTGTTTAATCGAATACGTATTAAGGAATAAATACTGCTCAAATACACAAACTCACACACACACATATATATATGTACATATATATATATATATATATATATATATAAGTAAAGTTGGAAACCTTAGTCGAGGGTTTCAATAGCTATTACACCGAGGTGAAGGGGAGGGCATCACTCCTTTCCCTGGATTGCCCCACTTTACCCTTGATCCTTACCTTATAGTGCTGAGAGTTAAGCAAGGTGGCATCAAGTAACATTTTTTGAGTCTTTGGTATGACTCGACCAGGGATTGAAGTTCGTCTCCTGGAACATTGGCGAACACTGAACTCAATTGTCCGATTGCCTTGGAAATTATATATATATATATATATGTGTGTGTGTGTGTGTGTGTGTGTGTGTGTGTGTGTGTGTTTGTGTGTGTGTGTGTGTGTGTATTGCCCTTTATAGTCTAATGCATTATTACAATTGGTATAATTGTCACCTGCATGTTCCACAGTTTTTTCAATTCTCTAGCAAGGTACTTATCCCTCTTTTCACATTCTTTCAGTTTTATTTTGTTTTATCAGCTGGGACAGCAAAGTCGACTATTTTGCAAGTTCTCTTTTATTATTATTATTATTATTATTAACGGCAAGTACCCTTCTTCAAATTGAATTTTACTGGCTTTTTAAACGCACATTAGATAGATAGATAGATAGATAGATATTGTGCTGATGATTAATTCCCTAAAATATAAAAATGATGGTTTAAGCCAACGGGTAATAACCAATGTATCTCTTTGTCTTTCTCTCTCTCTTTCACTCTTTCATTCAATTTCTCTCTGTCCCTCTGTCTCTGTCACACTCACACACACTCTCTCTCTCTTCCTCTCCCCCCTCTCTCACTCTTTCTCTGTATATATATATATATATATATATATATATATATGTATAATTTTTGTTGGTTAATATTCATTTTTTGTGATAATATTGATTTGAAAACATCTGAATCTATTATTTAGTCTATTAACCAGAGTACACGCAACTAGCACACACTTGGTTTGTTTTCTTTATTCAATGGCATGTCAACTTTCGTGCCCTGTTTAATGCCACAGCCATTCTAGTAAAACGACGGCTGGGGAAAAGATCAGGGCTTCATAACTTTCCCAAGGGTATCAGTGTCCTCGTGGTGTAATGGTTAAAGCGATGAATTGCGGAATCGTAGTACGCGAGTTCGTACTCCAGTCGCGCTATTACGTTCACTTTCGGGCAAATACCCTTGGGAAAGGTATGAACCCTCTTATTCTCCCTCCAACTATGGGTAAATAGTAGGACAGACTAGGTTCTTCAGCCTTGGTGAGGCAACTAGTCTAGGAGAAGGAAAACTCTGAATTCAAACCTGTTAAACTCCGCTTAAAAAAAATTGACCTTGTGTCATATCCTGCCCGAGCGGAGGGGTTGGTAAATAGTATCAGTTCGAAAATAAACGTAATTGCACAACTGTTTATATATATATATATATATATATTGTTTACCATCTGGGATATTGAGACGTTATAAAATCGAAGGCCGAACGATAATTAAAATCGTTCTTTTAAATTTTCATAATATACATTTACAAATCTGTAAAATCAAATGTCTATTAAAAGTCTTAAAGAATTGTCACATAGGAAAATAATTTAAGCTTAAGGGCTTGAAAAGAAAGATATTTTAGACAGTTTAAAAATTAATCTTATAAAACCAAATCAATCATCGATCCATGTTTAAACAAAAATGAACTTAAACTAAACCAAATCAGACTATATATATATATATATATATATATATATATATATATATATATATTTCTGTGTGTATGTGTGCATATTCTGGTCATTGCAAGCAGCGATACAGACTGAATGTTATTTTTCAAGTCAAACGCATAAATCCCTAGACACTTGTTTAATCAGTATATATATATATATATATATATATATATATATATGTATATATATATATATATATAAATATATATATATACATATATATATATATATATATATATATATATATATATATATATAATTTGTTTGAGTGTGCCTGTGCAAGCGTGCTTGTGTGTGTGTGTGTGTGTGTGTGTTCTGATCTTTACACAGCGATACAGACTGAATCTGATTTTTCAAGTTAATATTTTCATAGACACATAAAACACTAAGCACTTGTGTAATCACTATATATACACACGTATATATATATATATATATATATATATATATATATATATATATACTGGCCCATTAGCATATATATATATATAAATATATATATATACTCTCTCTCTCTCTCTCTATATATATATATATATATATATATATATATATATATGTATATATAAGATATTAGTTATATTGAAGTCAGACCTGTCCAATAGAATAAAACGCAATTTTTCAAAGCTGCAGTCGTGTCCCTACTACTATATGGATGCACGACATGGACGCTGACTAAGCGTATAGAGAAAAAAGCTTGACGGCAATTACACAAGAATGCTACAAGCTATTCTGAACAAATCCAAAAAGCCACATCCCACAACAGAGCAGCAGTATGGCCACCTACTTCCTATCTCTAAACCCATCCAACTCAAACGAACAAGACACTGGTGGAGGAGTAAAGACGAAATCATAATTGATGTTCTCCTGTGGACCCCATCAAGAATCTATCTCCATCTGCGTTGTATGGACATTGGATGTAGTCCAGAGGACCTATAGAATACAATGGACGATAGTAATGAATGGCGTAAGAAAGTTTAGGAAATTTATGCTAGCGACCCGTGATGATGATGATATATATATATATATATATATATATATATACTCCCCTACCCCCGGAGGGTTGAGTTCTCTGGCGAAGAAGTAATTCATGTTGCCATTAGCGTATATTGCAAGCCTCTTCATATACGAATTGAGGTCTCGGTAGCCATTGAACGGATGTATGTAAACAATAGTAATTGTGATTCAAAATTGTTTAAAATTTACTTCGCAGCAAATGGCTTCTCTTGGCTGAATGGTTAGAAGTTTGGCTTAACGTTTGAGTCAACCGGGTTTCGATCCCAGCTACGGGAAGCTAATATCAAGCCACACTGATGAGATTTGATAGAACGAAACAGATCTGTCTGTGGATGACTATATATATATTGAGTGTGTGTGTGGTCTAGTATCTAGAGTTTTGAATTAGTCAAACTAGGAAAACCTTAGAAGATATGTATTCATGGGGGATTATACATTAATTATATATATATATATATATGCATGTGTACGTGTCTTAAATAATAACAGATAAAGAATCATGTACGTCTTGTATAAAAAATCTTTAAGGGAGCCTTTGTCTCATATATATATATATAGACAGGTTTGGTTGAATACCGCGGATTGTTTCTTTTTTGTAATCTTTAAGTGAAGACGTTCGAGTCTTCTAAGTAGTCTTCTTATATCTGGGTCAAGTTGGTGAAGAAAGTACCCTATATTAACCCAAGTGCTTTCGACCATTTCCCTTGTCATCTTCGGGGGTTGTGTTTGATCGTTTGTTGCTGTAAGGATTATCTATATTTATTTGGAATTTTTTCTTTAGATTATAGATAGGATTTGCTCTTTCTGTTAGGATTGGTAGTTAGTTATTAAACATGTTTAATATGCTTATACTTGTGGTGAAAGTTGTTTTATTTATCGTAGTGATAAATACTATAGAAAATACTATAGTTACTATAGAAAAATACTATAGTTACTATAGAAAAATTCTATAGTAACTGCTTCGAAAATGTGTAAACGATTTTTATTGTTACTTTTATTTATGATTTGTGTATGGTTAATATGGATATTTCTTATATCTGAGGATTTGAGTTTGTCAGTGTCTTTGTTGTGCTTTGCCATTATCTACTGTTACATCTTTACCAACTTGCCCTAGACAATCTTCACTTGAAGAATTTAAAAAGGAAACAATCTGATGTATTCAACCAAACCTCTTAACAAAATGATTTAACGACTGCCACTCGCATAATCCAAAGCTCTTCGAATGAATTGAGCCCTCTGGTATCCGGTAAGGCAAAAAATGTAAACAAAAGAAAGCTACTACATAATGCCTTAAAATTCCCGAGCTGACGTGATTCGCTTGGTGGCTGAGCGGTATGATACTAAGTCTAAAACGTAAATTTGGGCGGATTTCGATCCTAGCTTCAAGCGTCCTACGTGTCTAGCCAGACTGAAGAGTTGTGATATAAGGAAGCCGTCAGTCTGTGGATGACAATATATATATATATATATATATATGTATATATTTCCTCAGTTGCTTGAATGAAGAAAAACTGAAAGCATGTTTAGTTTGAAGAAATCATTGAATAAAGAATGAAATATTACTACTAAACCCTTTGTCAGTGTCTGATTTATCCATCTTTCCTCTTATTTTCATCATCTTGTCAAATTCACCAAAATTTACCATTTCGCCATATATATATTTATAAAATGGTCATTGACTATGTTGGGTGAATATTGCCAAATGAAGCACTGGTTTTACCGTTGGATCTTTTTCAAAGAAATCACTATCAATGAATCCTTACATGTCCAGAACTGCCAGTATCACCTTCTTTACTGACCTCTGCGGCCGGAACTTTTCCGTTTACCAGAAAGTCATTTTGTTTATTCTCCATGGATTGTCTTTTACACTGAGGCTTGTAGTGGCAAAACCACATTCTATTATCCGTAAACATTATTTGAGTAGAATATGATTCTCTGTTCATATAACATTTTTTCTCGAAATTTCATATTTTTTGCACTTCTCAGCCTCTCAAAATTTGATTACAGATCTCTGTTCAAGCCTGGAGTACTTTAATTTGCCGTCATTTTGAACAGACCCAAAATAAATATTTTTGTCAGATTGAAACAATTTTTGCTTTAAGCCTATTCTAAAAAAATGCATAATTGACATGGATAGAAAAAAATTATTAAAAAATAATTATTAATTTTTTTTTTCGAAAGAATTCCCCTTTTTTATTGAATGACCCTTGTCTACACCCCCCGCACACACAAGCACACACAAACACACGCGTGTATATATATATATATATACTTTCATTAAGAAAAACACAAACCGGTCACATTAGGATTATGAATTTATTTCCATCCTGTTATGTGTTTTTGAAAAATCAAAAAACACGAAAAAAATTAACAGGACTTCTTTAGATCTTCTTCACCCCTCTTCTATCCCCTCCTGTGTCTATTCTGATTTATTTTATCCATAATATCTGAAGATGTGCTGTTAATTCTTTTCTTGTTTTTTGATTTTTCAAAAACACATTACAGGATGGAAATAAAATTATAATCCTAATGTGACCGGTTTGTCTTTTTTCTTTATGAAATTATTGCTCTGTAATGTCTGTTACATTGAGCACTTTACTAGGAAAATTCAAACATTCACTCTTGAATAGTTTTCTTGTCCTGATGGAAATACTCCTAACTCTGGTTTAACTGGACCAAATAATATATATATATATATATATATATATATATATATATATATATATATACATAATGATAAATATTGTAAATTTAACAATCTTTCATGAGTCTACGACGAGCTTGAAATGCCCGGCCAGCGTATATCAATTTATACGTTCTAGGGTTGCCTGATAGACTGACAAAATTTATACGTTGCCTGATAGACTAACAAAATAATTAGGCAGCATAAGTTGAAGCAAAAAATTTGTTCTATCATTAGAAAAAAAAAAAAATAGCACATCGCTTCGTCATTAAACGAATATAACATAATTATCTTTTTTATATGCACACAACCAATTACTTTTTCTAATTACATAAAGACACCCAAATATCAATCAGTACCGTTGACATATCGAAATCTCTTTCTCTCATATTATACCCGTCATATATATATATATATGTATATGCAGAGAGAGATAGAGATAGAGAGAGAGAGAGAGAGAGAGAGAGAAAGATGAAGAGAGAGTGAGTGTGAGAGAGAGAGAGAGAGAGAGAGAGAGATGAAGAGTGAGTGAGAGAGAGAGAGAGAGAGATCTACGTATAATTAAAGATGCGGTCAAATCAAGATTATTGTATTTATATTATTTAGACAATATAGAGAAAGTATACTTGAAAAGAAATCTATTATAAGTAGATTTGTATAATAAAAGACGTAATTAATCTATTCGTTTGCAGATACATGTGTGTATGGATGCATGTAGAAAAATATACCTATATCTTATATATTTAATGAAAATGAATGTAAAACAATAAAGATATCAAAAAGCTAACAATAAAAATAATGATTGAAAAGCAAACGAAACGAAATGAGCCTAGGGTCAGCAGAATACGCCGACAGCATCTCTGCAGAGGAGTAAGACCTCCACTTCCAATGAGTGTCGTGTATATGGCACAAAATCGTCTGATGGTGAGGCTCCTGTCCTGGAACTAAGAGGAATATGAAGTAACCATTTGTTACGATAGCTCCCATATCCACTCTGTCCTGGAGTGGTAGTACCTGTTAGGGCCCCATCTATGGATCAAATAGAACTGTTTGATTATTTAACTATAAGCAAACAAATGATTAATATTAAATTAAATTACTAGTGGTATAGATGCAATACTGGAAACCATTTAACTGTTTGCAAACCAGAAACTCTGGCTTGTGTAAAATATTACCAACAAACTGTTCAGTTGAAAATAATACTATATATATATATATATATATATATATATAATTTAGCATTTAATCAGGATCATGGTTCGATATTCCAAATATATATATATGTATATATATATATATATATATATATATATATATATATATATATATATATATATATATTTACTAATCTAATATCTACTAGCATTCACGGTTACCAGAAAAAAAACGAAAAAAAAAAACGCCAGGAACAAGAGATAAAAATATCTCGAATCAGCGCCCGGGAGAAAAAGAAAAAATATCAGAGGACAAAAAGAAAGAAAAGACCGACCCCGTCACACCAGTTGAAAAAAAATCAAGAGATATGCAGTCAGGTGGTCAAAAGAAAACTAAAACCCACCGTAAACGCTGCAATGCTACAATTACAAGAGTGCTCAACACGAGTGGAGCCAATTATAAAATTAACTTAAATCGCGAGTCGGAAATCTACTAAAGTTTCACCTTAACGGATCATCAGGAAGTCTAAACCGACTTATATATATATTTGATTTTGTATTTAATCACCATCAAGGTTCGATATGCCGAAAAGATAAACCAGCCAACCGACGCTCGTTCACAGGTAAGGCCCTTTGCGAGCTAGCCTGTAAACAGCTGATATGAGGTTACCACGGGGGAAATGCTCGGGACAATTTTTTCATGGTTAGATAGCATTAACTCGTTGTTTAGATCAGAAGCATCAAACACAAGGACTCAAAAACGCCATTAATTCATGGGGGAGAGGCTATAATGAACATCAAGCAATACTGTATTCGGAAAAAAAAATTAACTTTTCTATAATTCTTAGTCTTTATAAAGACATACCGGGACATTGGCCCAGCGGTTAGAGTGTTCCCCCAATGGCCCGGGAGACCTGGGTTCAATCCCAGGTCGAGTCATACCAAAGACTTTAAAAATGGTACTTGATACCACCTTGCTTAACACTCAGCATTATAAGGTACGGTTCAAGGGTAAAGTGGAGCAATCCTGGGAATGGAGTAGCGCCCTCCCCTACACCTTGGTGTAGTAGCTATCGAAAAGGGAGCCTTCGGGTCACCCTCGACTATGGTCGCTAACTTTACTTTACTTATAAAGACATACATTTTATAAAGATTTCTTGAATCGTTCTTTGTCAATGAATTATATTAGTAGCTATGTGTGTGTGTTGAAATTTTCTCGTAATATAACGGTGATTTTTTTCACGAGTAATAATTCGGTTGACTACATTATTTAATTTTTTTTTTTCCAAATACAGTATTGTCTGCTGGTTATCAGTTACGTGTGTTTTCGTAAATATCCCTCTGGGGCTCTAGAACACACTGACTGTACTTCTGCAGAGGGGTAAGACCCCCCACCTAACGAGTGTCCTGTATATGACACTAAACAATCTGATAGTGAGGTTCCAGCAATGCTGTAGCTTTGGGGAATGCAGAGTACCCCTTCATTGCCATTGCTCCCAGGTCCACTCTGGCCCGGAGTGGTAGCACCTGATAAGGGTCCTATCTATGGGTTAGATAGAATTAACAGCATACTTATGCTAAAATGAATTGTTTGAGTAAAACTGAATAGTTTGAAATAGAAATGACTTTTACAATTAAACCGTACTTACATTTAAACTGCGTGCTTATGCTTAACTGAATTATTTGAAATAGAACTGTTTTTCGACATTAAAACTGTATTTACACTTAACCGAATTGTTACGTACAACTGCTTGAATAGTTTGAAATGGAAATGTTTTTGACAATTAAACTGTGTACTTATGCTAAACTGAATTGTTTAAATAGAACAGATTATTTACATAAAAATGGATTTGGCGTTAAATAACCTACAAAGGTTGATATGCCATAAAACCCAACAGACCAACCAAACCAAACTCTTATAATAACATTATATATATATATATATATATATAATCTGAGTTGAATTTTCGTAATAATAATAATATATCAATGATTTCTTCTCGAGTAATAAATCGGTAGACTACACTACTTACTGACTCACTCTAAACCAAGGATTGCTAAAGTTGATGATAGGGCTAGCCAATGGGTCAATATATGCGTGGGTGTTAGAAATAAAAAAGCAAAACACCAATTACTTCTGCCTAGACAAAATGACAGCAAACTGATACTTCACTCTAAGCATTTCCCTGTCTTTCATATGACGTATTATTCATTGGGCTGTATTTTTAGGTAATTCAACAAGATTGGATGTTGATGTTGTATTCCAAATTTATGTCTTTTACTCTTTTTTGTAATTTTCACAAATGAACGAAACATTTTTTTCTCTTTTTCGTGACCATCTCTTTCAGGTGATATTCCTAGTGAGTGGTTATATGGACTTTTTTTTCTGCTGTTTTTCTCATGAGACAATAGTGCATTCTACAATTCTTTGTTTTTATAAAGACATGTTTTATAAAGATTGCTAGAACCGTTCTTTATGAAATAATTATTTTTATAAAATGGGATTCAATTATCTTTACAACTTGAATATGTTAACACCCCACGAAAGACCATTACGTCTAATAAATCTATCAAGTGTTTAGATTCAGAAAGAAAACTAATTAAAAGATTAACTATAATTTATCGAAATTCAAGCCACGTCTTTTACTAGAAGTCGTATTTTCCTCAGCATTTTGCTCAGATGTGGCACAAGGACATATGATTGGAGTATACAATGATACTCGATCTCTTCCATGAAAGTTTTTAGTCTAGCTTGTTAACCATTACACCATCCCAGGAAAATACATTGGCCTTTAAACCATTGATATTCCAAATAAGATTGAATTGTTTACTTTTGTGAATTGTTTGATTTATAAATACATTATCACTTAAAATATTAACATTGCAAATAGGTACGAAGTGCATGCTATTTTAATATGATTAAGACCTTCATATATTTTTAACTATATAAATAAATAAGCCCTTAAATCATTGGCATTCTCAGTAAGAAGTGTTTAGGTGTTTAAAATGACGGGGAAATGTGTTAAAACATGGCTCCTAAAACGTTGATATTGCAACTATTTTCGAAGCGCACTCTTGTAAAAAAAAAAGTCTGTTCTTTATTGATAGATTGGCAATTAAAAAACTGATATTGTAATTAAAAATGAACTGTATATTTATTTACAGAGATTGTGAACTTTATGAATAAATTATTGGCAATGAAAATATTGCTCTTTAAAAATATAAAATGATTATGGACTTTATTAACCCATTGGCAATGAAAACTTTGATATTTCAACAAAGTCTGAAGTGTTTACTTGTATAAAATGACTATGGACTTTATTAACCCATTTGCAATGAAAACATTGATATTTCAACGAAACATGAATTCTATACCAGTTCAAATTGCCCAGCCGGCTGAGGCTGTTGAATACACTGACTGCAACCCAGCAGAGGGGTAATACCAACCCCAATGAGTGTCCTGGATATATGACACAACAATCTGATGGTGAGGTTCAACTAATGCTAGAGCTTTGGGGAATGCGGAGCACCCCTTCATTGCCATTGCTTCCAGGTCCACTTTGGCCCGGAGTGGTGACACCAAATGGGGCCCTATCTATGGGTTAAATAGAACTAACTGTATACTTATGCTAAACTGAATTGTTTGAATTAGAACTGTTTGACATAACTGACTAGCTTAAAATAGAAATGTTTTTGGCAATGAAAATGTGTACTTACAGTTAAACTGCATACTAATGCTAAACTAAATTGTTTGAAATAGAACTGTTTTTGACTTTGAAACTTTAGTAACACTAAACTGAATTGCTTAATATTGAACTGTTTTGATATTTAACTGTGTGTAAAGAAAATCTATACTAATACTAAAATGAATTAGCTCAATTAGAACTGTTTGACTAAACTGAATAGCTAGAAATAAAAATGTTTTTGACAATTAAACTCTGAGTTGTTTGAAATAGAACTGATTATTTGTCTAAAAATCGATTTGGCGTTAAATAACCAACAAAGGTTGATATGCAACAAAACCGAACAAACCAACCAATCAACAACCAGTTTCAAATGATTGTGAACTTTACTAACACATTGTCAATTAAGACATTGACATTTTAACTAAATATAAAGTCTTTAGCTGTTTAAATACGTTGACTCTGAAGCCATTGACACAACATCTAAGTCTGATTTAGAGACTATAATTATCAAACGGAGGTGCCTGTGGTGTAATGGTTATCGTTGCAGGAAATGGACACGGCGACACGAGTTCAAAACCTGGACGAGACTAATTGCATTTCACATAGCACTAATACCCTTGGGAAGGGTATGAATCCAATTATTCTCCCTCCAGCTCTGGGTAAATAGTAGGACAGACTGGCTTCTTCAGCCTTGGTGAGGGAACTAATCTAGGAGAAGGAAAACTCTGAATTGAAACCTGTTAAACTCCGCTTAAAAAATTTACCTCGTGTCATATCCTGCCCGAGCGGAGGGGTTGGTAAATATGATAATTATCAAACGGACTTGGGCTGAAAATAATCCAATAAGGGTTCAGATGCCATAATTTCAACCGACCAACTAATCAACAAGCAAAGAAACAGAAAGCGGTATCATAGAAACAAGTTCAAAATTAATGTAAGATAGAAACGTTTCTGTTCTTCTCAATGGCCCTAAAGTAGCAATTGCTATATATTTCTCTTTTAATTATTTTCTTTGCTTTACATAGCAGTACCAGTCGGTCGGGGCTGTTGAATATATACCGACAGCATATTTGGAGAAGAATTAGACGAGTGTCCTCATTATGACACGAAACAATCAAAGAGTGAGGCTTCAGACCTTCATGCTTCATGTATGGTTGTACCTAAAATCTTAAAGTGGAAATACAAATCTTAAAATCCACGGCAAGCCCGGTCTCTGGTTCCTTTTCAAAAGAAATAAACATAATTATCATACCTCACAAAATAGAATGTTTTATAATCGGTTTGACATTTATTCTTCCACGGGTTTTATGTATTTACGTTTTACACTTTTAAACTTTTTTATTATTGCGAACTAATGTTGCTAATATGTTGTCCTAACTGCCCTTAATTTATCCATCAATTTGAATACACTTCTTACTGAAGCTAACCCATTTTAATTCACCTATGTCTCAGAGATGATTTTTTTCTTTTTATCATATTTACTAACCCCTCCGCTCGGGCAGGATATGACACAAGGTCAATTTTTAAGCAGAGTTTAACTGGTTTGAATTCAGAGTATTTCTTCTCCAAACTAGTTGCCTTACCAAGGCTGAACAACATAGTCTGTCCTACTATTTACCAATAGCTGGAGGGAGAATAATTGGATTCATACCTTTCCCAAGGGTATTAGTGCTATGTGAAATGCAATCTGTCTCGTCCAGGATTTGAACTCTTGTCACCGTGTCCATTTTCTACGACAATAACCATTACACCACGGGCACCTTTTCTTCTTTTTATGACCATCATTATTACTCGACCAATGCTTTATATTTCCTGGAAAGTTTAACCCTATAATTGTGTCGTGACACTTGTCGATTTGGTTTCATTTAAGTTTGTGTCGTATCATGGATGAATTTTGGTGAATAACTAGAATGATGTTAATGAATATGTATCTTTGATTCGCTCTACTATGCTTATATCCTATCCTATTTACCAACCCCACCGCTCGGGCAGGATGTGACATAAGGTCAATTTTTAAGCGAAGTTTAACAGGTTTCAAATCAGAGTTTTCCTTCTCCTAGACTAGTTGCCTCACCAAGGCTGAAGAACACAGTCTGCCCTACTATTTACCCATAGCTGGAGGGAGAATAATTGGATTCATACCTTTCCCAAGGGTATTAGTGCTATGTGAAATGCAATTAGTCTCGTCCAGGATTTGAACTCGTGTTGCCGTGTTCATTTCCTACGACGGTAACCATTACACCACGCCTATATTACTATCATGGTCTTTGTGGTTTGAATTTCTTATAAGTTAAACATGGTATGGTAATATGAAATATCATTACGTATTTAAATGAAGCATATCACAAACGTTGTAATGGTGAGAAAATTGTGTGGCACATCCCTTTATTGACATTTCTTCCAGATCCACTAGGACTCGGAATGGTAGTAAATATTAGGGTCCCATGTGTGGATCGAAGAGAACAGTTTAAACATTTATTATACTTGAAATAATTAAACTTTGTGAATAAGATAGTTTATTCATGAAAATTAAAAATATTATTCATGTATATTAAATATATAATTCGTAAATGAATAATTTGTTGTAAATTTTTTAATGAACCAGAGCTTATTTGCTCAAAGTTAAAAGGTTTCAAATATGGCAATCAGACACTAAAATTCTTACTGTTTGATTGTTTTAGTGTTTGATTGCCATATTTGAAACAATTTAACAGGGGGAAAACCAATCAATAAAAAAATGTTATTCGTCTTTGGATTATACGAAGTGCATACAATAAGTTTCCAGACATTTTTTCGTATGGGAACTTTCATTGATAGTACACACATGAAACTCTAGTCCCCTTTGAAGTAATCTCCTCCGGCTGCAATGCACTTGTTGTACCGTCCCAACAACTTCTGGAAGGCCCAATCGAAGTCCTCTTATGTGAGCGTGTCAATAACCTTCGTCACAGCCTCTTTCATCTCCTCAATTGTCTCATAACGATAGCCTCTGAGCTTAGGGAATAACCAAAAGTCACAGGGACCAACGCCTGGACTCTAAGGAGGCTGAGGAACTGTCTTGATGCCCATCTTGGTCAAATAGTCTGTGACAAGGATGGAGTCGTGAACTGGTGTATTGCCCTGGTGGAAATGCCACTGATCCGATTTGAAGAGTGCTGGCCTCTTCCCTAGGAATCTCTTGCTGAATTCCCTTAAAACCTCAACATAGTAACCCTAACTCTAACCCTTTGGCCAATCAACTCTGGTGTATTGACTTCCTTACTCCTCCCACACCTCTCATCATCCCTCACAAACTCCCTGCCTTCCTCGAATCTCTTATGCCACTCAAAAACTGATGCTCGATTCATGCAAGATGCTCCAAAAGTAGTGTGAAGCATTCTATACGTTTCTGTGGCATTTTTTCCAAGTTTAAAACAGAATTTTATTGCATATCGTTCGTCTAAAGTGTCAGATTGGATTTTTGAAAGTCACCAGCTGTGACAATCAGGCTTTAGTAGGGTGTATTCCAATTCCTGCTGTAGTTGTTCATTTGAACCTGAAATCATAAAAATTGATCAGTCATCTCATAAGATGTATAGCAATAGCATAATAATAATTTTCAAGAGTCTACAACAATTTGAAATGCCTGGACAAAAAGTCTGGAAACTTATTGTATTCACCTCGTAAATTTAATAGGCATGAATAAACAGGATTTAGAATTAAGTGACTAGCAACAGGTGAAATGCCGTAAAACTTAGCAAACCAATCAACCTTATTTAACATGGCATCTATCCGAGACAGTTTCTTTAAGGTTTTTTCCTCAGCGAATGAGTGTTCTCATGGGCGTGGGCTTCAAAATACATTTACCCTCCTTTCTCAAACATATTAACGGCTGTTGGTCAGAGAATTGTAGAACAGATGACCTGCTCACATATTTGACATTTTATTTCTCAACCCCAATAAAATCAGGAGATAAGTACATGATATATATATTACAATAAACAGCTTACACACATCTCCTCTTCATCAAATTAATTAGTTGAGCCCTTAAAGTCATACCGTAGCTCGCCCTGTTAGGATACAGGCCTAAGCTCCTGTACACTATATATATATATATATATAATCCATTTTATATGTTTATATATACATATATATTATCCATTATATATATATATATATATATATATATATATATATATATATATATATATATATATATATATATGTCCGAGTAATTCAACCTTATCTGAGGCATACCAGTAATCTCATAAAAGTTTGTCGGACATCTTGACGCCGTCTTAATTAGTCGAGTTCAGTGGGGCCCACCCTTGTGACAACATTGTGTGAGCGAGGGAACGTGAAGGAGGCCGACGGAAACCAACATCTCTTCAAGCCCCAAATAGCCCCTTAAGAAAAAAAAAAATGGGTGAAAATAGATGTAAATGAAATTTTCTAAGCAGATTCCAAAGTGAACATGAGCGTAAGTTGTGTCCGTATATATATATATATATATATATACATGAGGAGAGTGAGAAAGATAGATAGAGAGAGAGAGTGAGAGAGAGAGAGATGGAGATAGAAATGGAGAAAGGGACAAAGAGAGAGAGAGAGAGAGAGAGAGAGAGAGAGGTTCATTTGCTCTTCGGTGTCGTTGGCGTGTATGAAGGTCTCTTTCATTTCATCGGATCCCTTTCAAAATTTCACCCTCTCTCTCTCTCTTTCTCTCTCTCTCTCTCTCTCTCTCTCACACACACACACACACACACACGCACACATATATATGTATACATCTATATATATATATATATATATATATATATATATAAGCCTATATACATATATATATGTATGTTTAGATGAAGGAAGTTCGAGCGTATAAGAATGTCTTCCTGTGATTATATATATATATATATATATATATATATATATATATATATATATATATATTTTTTTTTTTTTTTTTTTTTTTCTTGAAGAAAAAACAACGAAACCAATCACGAAGGATTATAAATTTATTTCTATCCTGTTACGCATTTTTGAAATTTCCAAAAACACGAAAAAAATTAACAGGACTTCTTCAGATGTTTTTGATAAAAAAACTAGAATAGACACATAAGAGTGGGAGGGGATAGAAGAGTGGGAGGGGATAGAAGAGGGGTGAAGAGTTACCTCTTCATTAAGCCCACTTCCGTTTTAAATTTAAATTTTGGTTAGCAATGTAGTAAATTTATTTTAAAAAAATTTTTTTAAATTAATATTTTTTTAAAAATTACATTCAGACTTAAATTACAGATAATTTTAATTAGATTTAAATTTAAAATAATAATCTCACGTAAAGATGCAGTAATAGATATATTAAAACAAAAACAAATATTTAATTTACTTAAATATTTTAAAATTTCAAAAATATTTAGAAGGCATCAATCAGTTACACTTTTTATGCGTAGTACATATGTATTATATGCTTTTTCACAATTTTCTAACAATTTATTTTATTTATTCTCAAAATTAACTCTAATTCTCAAAATAACTTTATGCTTTTTTTAAAAAAAAATTCATTTGTTTAATTATTTATAGTTTAAATTTGGCCCTATGTCTACACCTAGCTATTAGTTCATTTCTCTTATTTAATAATTTTTTTGGCTCAGGAAAAAGCAAAATGTGGATTTTTTCTTCAAGACACAGATTGCACCTACTATCGAAAGATTTTGGGGTACTAGATCTTTTCAATATGGACCATTGAATGTCAGGGGTTAACCCTTTATTTTTTAATCCCCAATAATGTTTTGATAGAGCAGTTTGATTTTTTTTATGCTCATGGGAGAAGGAATATTTATGATTTCCCTACTTAATTTTAAAATTAGTAGATGAAACGCCAATATAATATTTCTTATCACTTATGTCCTCTTCTGGATTAATAATAGCTTGATATACTACGTTATCTAAATTACACAAACCATCCATTGGACAATTACTTCGAGATTTACAATTACATTCTATTTTTTTTACTATTAATATTATTATTATTTACTCGGTTATGAAATTTATTAATTAATTCATTATTATGACTATTTATTATTTGAGAAATATTTTTAGTGCAAGAATAACTTATTTTCAAGGTTTTCCTATTAAATATTTTATGTAATATATTATCTTGTTTAAAATGTTTATCTATCAGTCTCAAAAAATATTTACCTACATCTAATTTGCTAGTTTACAAAAGGTGGGGGGGGTTAAACCATATAATTTTCCTTTTCCTATTTTTAATTTTTGATCGTAATTATTATTTTCTTTAGTAATTTCATTTGTTATCCTCCTTAAAACCACTATTTTTAAGGGCATCTATATATCTTTTACTACTCTCTTTGAAAATCTTTTCATTTGCAGATAGCTTACCTATTCTTAAATTTACTGCTTTAGGGATTTGCTTAATTATGTTTTTAGGGTGATTGGAATTAACATTAATGTACGATGGGTTCTGATTGGATTTTATGAAAGGTTTATAAGAATTATTTGATAGATCTAAAGTCACATCCAAGAAATTGACTATTTTAATATTTGATGAGATTTCTATCTTAAATCCCAAAAACTTAAAGGCCCTATAATCCTCTTTTGTATGCTAGAGCTAAGAGGGCCATTACTATTTGGGATATATAATAAACCATCACATCGATACCGACCTAATTGTTGAGGACTAATGATTCTAGTAAGCATATTCAATATATATAAACCTACAAGGTCTGCTATTTGGGAGGAATCATACCCACCCCCCATTGGAACGTCAAAGTTATCTAATCCATTTTTTACCCAAGTTGAATCGTTATTTTTTAAAACAGTTTTCCTACAAGCTAATATTATTTCGTATTGTTCATTAGTTATATCTATTTTTGGGCATAGTTAATACTATCTGTTAAAATATTTTTAGTTATGGAAGGATAGAAATCAATGATGTCAAATTGTATAAAAGTCTTTTGGGCATAGTTAATACTATCTATTAAAAATTCATTCATGAATAATTTCTTGTCCTGATGGAATTACTCCCAACTCCGGTTTAACTGGACTAAGTATACTATATATATATATATATATATATATATATATATATATATATATATATATATATATATATATATATATATATGTGTGTATGTATGTATATATATATATTAAATTAAATGATTTCATACAAAAAAAAGGTAATTTTTGCACAAAAAGTAAGTTCAGAAAGCTGTAATTTTTGTCTCTGTATATCTGCATTTATTGACCTATCGGCGCTTACGCCTTCGTTTTAAAATTTCCTTGTGATTTGGCAGACGACAATAGTTGACTTGCCACGCAAAATTTGAAAAAACAACACCCAAAATGATTTTTAAAAAATCTTTTCTCTCCTAGATTGTTAAAAGCACATTTCTAAACTTATCAGAATCATAGGCAAATCGTTGATTTTTTTAAAATCTAATTTTGAGCCTACCTCAATTTTATCAATAAACAATGAAATGTTCATTTGATTGATAGATTCCTTCTATTAATCTACTCAAAACCACTGACTTTATTTCACTTTTGCATTTAATTACAGGATCACTTAATCATTTTAAGTCGAAAGAAAATACTTTTCTTACTTTTATTATGCCCATATTACCATTAAAATCTTCGCCAAGTAATATTTATTCAATAGCACCCGCTTACATCTAAGCTCCTAAATATACTTTCTCCCCTACACTGGGACACAAAGATCGTTTACTCCGAGAAATTTACTAGGTTTTGAAAACGCAAACTGCTATATTGAATGCATAAACTTTTCAGTCATGTCATGCAAAATATTGGAGAAAATTTTCAGTCTAACTCACATTATCTTTTCTTGCAAGAAAAGACTTGTAACTTTTGTTTCTTTAAAAAAAAAGAAATGAGGTTTAAAGAAAAAAGATTTGCAGATCGGCGTATTATTCAATGATTTACGCATTTATCCGATATATATATATATATATATATATATATATATATATATATATATATATCAAGGAGAAGGAAAACTCTGAATTCAAACCTGTTAAATTCCGCTCAAAAATTGACCTTGTGTCATATCCTGCCCGAGGGGAGGGGTTGGATAAATATGTATACATACATACATACATACATATATATATATATATATATATACTTTCATTAGGAAAAACAACAAACCGGTCACATTAGGATTATAATTTTTTTTCCATCCTGTTATGCAGTTATAAGTTGAAAAATATTTGGAATTTAGAAAAAAAGATTTTTTAAAAATTAATTTACTATAATTCTAACCGACGTTAAAATAGAAAAAACAAAGTGGGCAAAATGAGGAAATAACTCTTCACCCCTATTCTATCCCTTTCCACCTTATTTCCTGTGTCTAATC
>OY757934.1:22627023-22709523 GCA_963585895.1 Sepioteuthis lessoniana
TATTATTATTATTATTATTATTATTTGCTCCATGAGAGTTTTTCACATCAACGTTAGCTGGTAGTTTTTCACTGAAGTTTGAGTGACAGCAAATCTCCTTAAGTCGCCAGGACTTTTCTCAGTATTCTGGCTGATCTCATTAGTGTAGAAGTTTGGATGGTCTCCACTCGTCCTCTTATTTCCAAGTCTTACAGTCCCTTTAATAATCTTTCGGTGACTGTACCAAAACCTCAATTATAATTGGTATAAAGGTCATTTTCATGTTCTACAGTTTTTTCAATTCCCTGGCAAGGTATTATTATTCCTTGCGAAGTTTTCGCTTCAGCTAACGCAGATGGTCTTTCACTGAGTGACAGCAAGTCACGTCAAGTCTCTAGTTTATCCTTGCCAATTATAATTATGTTGTACTTTAATCGGTCCCTAAAGGTCCTTCAATTTCTAAGTATTCCTGCCACCCTACCAAGACTTTGTGGACTATTCCGAGCGAATCACTTAACAATATCACTTTCATGTTCCATAGCTTTTTTTTTTGTAGTTCTCAGGTAAAGTCCAGGTCCCTCTCTCTCTTTTTGTAATCATTATTAGCAGTATTTGTTTGTCTATTTGTGATGCTTCTTAAAGGTTTTTCTTTATATATATATATATATATATATATATATATATATATATATATATATAATAGCACTTCCAATAGTGTATACCCATGCAAATAAAAACAGTAAAAGTAATACAAGATGACCTATCTTTGTTAATAAGCGTTTATATATAGATATTTGTATTTGTTGTTGGTATTTGAAATCTGGGTTCTTCGCCCTATCAAGCCATATAACAATATAATCAATTTGCCATTTGACCCTTTGAAAAGACATTCGGTGTTGTTTTCTTCTTGATAATTTTTCTTTTCCGGTATAGAAACGCAATTCACTGGGAAAAAAAAGATGTGTAAACAGTAAAATAGAATTCTGTGGAGCTTCTAAATTTTTAGATTTCTTCATCGAGAATAATAATAATAATAATAATAATAGTAATAATAATAATTATTATTATTATTATCATTATTATTATTATTATTATTCTCTCATTAGAGCTTTTCACATCACTTAACAATTAATATCCCTTTCATGTTCCATAGCTTTTTTTTTTTACTTCTTAGGTAAAGTCTAGGTCCTTCTCTCTCTTTTCGAGATCATCATTACCAGTATTTGTTGGTCTGTTTGTGGTGCTTCTTGGGCAACTCCTCTTTGACTATTTATCCTCAGGAACCTTATAAAAAACATTTTAACAGAACATATACATTATTAATAAAATATCTATATACTGATCAAATTTTGTAAAATAATTATTTAGACATTTCCCTAAAATGTCCTCCAAAATGTTTTTTTACCTTTTTTCTGAAACATCCAATTCAGTCACAAGATTTTCGGGTCTAGTCGGCTGGGGCTGTAGAATACACCGACTGCATTTCTGCGGCGGGGTAGGACTCCCTCAAGTGTCCTGGATATGACACTAAACAATCTGATGGTGCGGTTCCAGTAATACTGGAGATTTGGAGAATGTGGAATACCCGTTCATTGCAATCGCTCCCAGGTCCACTCTGGCCCGGAGTGGTAGCACCTAAAATGGTCCTATCAATGGCTCGAATAGAATTAAATGGTGTACTTATGCAATACTGAATTGTTTCGATAGAACTATTTTGACATTTAAACCGTGAACTTATGTTAAACTGAATTGGCTGAAATATGGATTTGGCATTTAATAACTTACTATGTGCCATAAAACCAGAACAAATCAAAGCAAACCTCAAAGAATTCAACACGATTGCAGTTTTTGATTTGATTAGTTTCAAAAATCTATTACTAAGAAATATAATTGGTTTGTAGGCTTAATTTTTTAAAAATCTGTCTTGATGGGAAAAATTTCTGTTCGTGGAGAAATATTGAAAAAAAATGTCTACCTTAATAAGAAATTTCATTAATTACTTTGAAATTTACAGTTAGATCACCTTTCCTTCACCTTTCTAGTAAAATCCTCATGGTCATCATGTCGTGCCACTAGAACTGACTTCCGTGACCCTCTCTCGCCACTCGTCTCTATCGTCCATCGCTCCCGTCAGGTCTTCTATGCTACATCCTGTATCAGTACTGAGATGTTATAGATAGGTCTAGCTGGTCGCCTAACTCTTGCTCGTCCGTGTGAAGGGGTCCACAGTACTATATCGCTGATGAGTTCGTACTTACTTCTCCAGCAGTGTCCCGCATGTCTTCTTCGTCTAATTTGAATGTCTTTCGAGATGGGCCGTACAGCTGCTGTTTTGTGGGATGCTGCCTCCATGTTTGTTCAATGCAGCTCGTAGCATTCTTTTGCAATTGCCGTCAAGCTTTTTCTGCATACACTTAGTCAGTATCCATGTGGTGCATCCATATTGTAGTATTTATACGACCACTGCTTGGAAAAAACTGAGTTTTATTTTATCGGGTAGGTCTGACTTCCATATGACCGATAACCAATCGAAAACTTTCCATGCCTTCGCTAGTCGCGTAATGATGTCATTTACCGTAGATGAGACGTTGCTTCCGAGGTTGGTGAATTTGTCCACAAGTTTCAGAGATCTACCATTTAGTGTGAAGATGCCGCCTCTTTAATTAAAGCACATGAACAGTGTTTTGTTTGCATTGACATGGGGACCTATGCTGCCTGCTGTCTGTTCCAGACAATGTAGCTGGGATTCGGCCTGGGCGGGTTTATTTGCCAGAAGCGCTGTGTCATCAACGTAGTAAACGTCCGTTATCGTTTGTGTGGGGTAGCGTCTGCTTCTTGCCTTTGGCAAAATAAAGCCATTTTCTTTCATTAAATCTATCGAAGTTCGAAGAGCGTAAATTACCTCTTTTTCTGAAACACTTTGCATATCAATTTAAAAAAAAAACACCCTTTACAAAAACATTTACAAGTTTTTAACTTAATCCTGCTGAAATACATTTCTCGTCTCTATTGTATTCGATAATTTTCCCTCGAATAATCTATATTTCCTTCCTGGTTCTTTTACTGCTCTTGGTCCCAGTATTTCTATTTGTTCCTTCTTCATTCGGCGAGTTTTCACATATTTTCTCTTTCGCGTATTTTCTTCTCATTCTTTCTTTTTCTTTTTCTTTTTTATTTCCTCTTCTTCCCTCTTTCTTCTTTCTTTATTTTCCCTTTTATTTCTTCTTTCTTTTCTTTATTTCATTTTTTTTATATTTTTACTTTCTTTTTGTTTATTTTTTTTGCTTCTTCTTTTTCGCTTTGTTTTTTTTTTATCCAATGGACTTTTTTTCGATTTATTTTTGTTTTTTGTTTCATTTAATTTTCTTTCAGTCTTCTTTTTATAATATTCTTTACCTACATTTTTTAATTCAAATAAAAAAAAATGTTTCTCCGATATTTTTCTTCACTTTTATTTATTGCACTTACACATCTTTCTTTCTTTCTTTCTTTCTTTCTTTCTTTCTTTCTAACTCTTATTACTCTTTCTTTCTTTCTTTCTTTTAACTCTTTCTTTCTTTCTTTCTTTTTTCTTTCTTTTCTTTCTTTCTTTCTTTCTTTCTTCTTCTATTCCTTTTCATTTCTTTCTTTCTTCTTAATATAACTCTTTCTTTCTTTCTTTCTTTCTTTCTAACTCTTATTACTCTTTCTTTCTTTCTTTCTTTTAACTCTTTCTTTCTTTCTTTCTTTTTTCTTTCTTTTCTTTCTTTCTTTCTTTCTTCTTCTATTCCTTTTCATTTCTTTCTTTCTTCTTAATATAACTCTTTCTTTCTTTCTTTCTTTCTTTCTTTCTAACTCTTATTACTCTTTCTTTCTTTCTTTCTTTTAACTCTTTCTTTCTTTCTTTCTTTCTTTTTTCTTTCTTTTCTTTCTTTCTTTCTTTCTTTCTTTCTTCTTCTATTCCTTTTCATTTCTTTCTTTCTTCTTAATATAACTCTTTCTTTCTTTCTTTCTTTCTTTCTTTCTAATATAACTCTTATTACACTTTCTTTCTTGTAACTCTTTCTTTCTTTCTTTCTTTCTTATAACACTCTCTTTCTTTCTAATATAACTCTAATTACTCTTTCTTTCGTTCTTTCTTTTAATTCTTTCTTTCTTTCTTTCTTTCTTTCTTCTTCTATTCATTTTCATTTCTTTCTTTCTTTCTTTCTTTCTTTCATTCTTTCTTTCTTCTTCTATTCATTTCTTTCTTTCTTTCTTTCTTCTTAATATAACTCTTATTACTCTTTCTTTCTTTCCTTCTCTCTTTCTTTCGTTCTTTCTTTCTTTTACACATTCGTTATCAGTTTTACTTCTTTCTTTTTTCTTTCTTCTATCATTTTTTCTTTTAAATCTACTTTCTTTTCCCTTACCTTATTTCCTTTTTGATATATTTATTTATTTTGCTTTTTATTTTTTTCCGTTTTCTTATATTTCTCTTGCTTTGTCTCTTTCTTTTTAATGTCTTTACCTAATTGGACCCTTTTTTTCTTCTTTCCTTTCTTTTTCATTTCGTTTTACCTCCTTTCCTCCTTCCTTTTATAACATTCCCACGTTCTCTATTCCCCTACTTCGTCATCGTTATAGTCCTTTATTTCCGTTTGTTTTACCCTCCCACCGATCCTGACAACTTTTTCCCTCTGTTGTATACCCTCCCTTTTTGCTCCACTCCCTCCCTTCGATCAAATCAAGACGTCAGCCACTTGGCCACCACTTAACTCTTGCACGCCACCTACCGGTGAGACTATCGTTTACATTACAAGCGAACAAATATCAATAGCATTAAATCTGTTTTAGCCATAGGAAAAGGAAGAACATGGCCGATGTTAAAATGATATTAGGGGTCAAGCCGTTTCGTGCAGCGCAGGCGGGGTTGGCCAGGTCAAATAGATTGCTGTCACCATCACTACATTCTGTTTTTGCTGCGGTCCGTATCAGTGGTCAGTGGTTACTGAGAGGGGCGGCGTGAGAGAGAGAGAGAGAGAGAGAGAGAGAGAGAGAGTGTGTGTGTGTGTGTGTGTGTGTGTGTGTGTGTGCACGCGTGTGTATGTATGTGTGTGTGGTGGGGCTAAGGGCTAAGGAAACTGTTCTAACCGCTTCCTCTTGCCGACCACAAACCGGTCGATATTGTAGCTACTTTCTGTTCTTTTCATTATCATCTTTTTTTTCTGCCTCTTCTACGATTACAAACTCTTTCGGATTTTCATCTTTGTTTCCTTTTCTTTCTATTTTTTAACGACAAAAGCAACTAAAAATATCAACAACGAAGATGACGGCAATAATAATAATAATAATAATATAAAGAAGAAGAAGAAGAAAGAAAGAAAGAAAGAAAGAAAGAAAATAGAAGAAATAGAACTGGTAAATTTAAGAAAAAAATAGTCATAGAAGAAATAATAATGGTAATACGGACTCCAGTAAAAGGCCATCAGCTAAAGTTCGTATGAAAAACTCTCAACTAAATAATAATAATAATAATAATAATAATAATAATAATAATAATAATAATAATAATAAGAAGAAGAAGAAGAAGAAGAAGAAGCAATAATAATAATAATAATAATCAGAAGAAGAAGAAGAACCGGCTGACCACAGAATAAAACTGAAAGAATGTTAAAAAGAGATATAAGTACCTCGACCTTGCTAGAGAATTGAAAAAACTATGGAACATGAATGTGACAATTATACCAATTGTGATTGGTGCTTTTGGCACGGTAACTAAAGGATTATTAAAGGGCCTGGAAGATATGGAAGTTGGCGGCCGAGTGGAGACCATCCAAACAACAGCATTATGGAAAACGGCCAGAATACTGAGAAGAGTCCTGGAGACTTGAGGTGACTTGCTGTCACTCAATCTCCGTCGAAAGACAATCAGCTTATGCTGATGTGAAAAACTCTAATGAATAATAATAATAATAATAATAATAATAATAATAGAACTAATAATAATAACAATAATAATAATCAGAAAAAGAAGAAGAAGAAGAAGAAGAAGAAGAAGAAGAAATATCAAATAATAATAATAATAATAATAATAAGAAGAAGAAGAAGAAGAAGAAGAAGAAGAAGAAGAAATATCAAATAATAATAATAATAATAATAATAATAATAATAAGAAGAAGAAGAAGAAGAAGAAGAAGAAGAAGAAGAAGAAGAAGAAGGTTGTGGACGAAGACCCACAATTAGCTGTGAAACTCCTTTTCTGACATGTCATTTTTCCATATAGTGTCCTCCGTGCCATTGAATCTTTCCCGTGAACCAAATTTTCAGTGTAAGAAATAAGAAAAATTGTTTGCAAGTCCGGTTATTGAAGATATTGCACTTGCACAATTCTTTTTTGCACCAAAAAGAAATTGTGAATCAGATACTTAATCGTCCGTCTAGACGTCTAGATTGACTGCTTAATTGATTGGCTGTTTAATTCATGTCAGCACTTGTTCAGTTTATTTTTTGAAAACAATTACATAATTTGATCTAATTAAAGATAATTATTTCTGAAAAAACATAGCTTCAGGTAACTATTCTCAATATAACAAATTTGCTCTGAGATAAATAGTTTCAAGTATTCCTATTCAATACTAATAATGATATGGCTTCCAGTAATCGTTTTTATTTGATACAAGTCTTTGCTAACAGTCATATGTTTGCGATTAACAGATAATCTTTAGAAAACAATTATAGTTTCAAGTAACTATTCTTAATACAAAAATGTTCAGTTATAAGATATCAAGTATTCTAAACAAAAACAAGTTTATTTGTTTGTGTTTTATGGCATATCAAACTTTGTAGGTTATTTTATACCAAATCTATTTTTATACAAATAAACCGTTCTATTTCAAACAATTCAGTTTAGCATAAGTACACAGTTGAATTGCAAAAAACAGTTCTATTTCAAACTATTCAATTTAGTCAAACTGTTCTATTTCAAATGATTCAGTTTAACAAAAACATTACTATTTCAAACTGTTCAGTTTAGACTATTTTAATTAAATAATTCACTTTAGTATAAGTATAGTTTTTGTTTTCACACTGTTAAAAGTCGACAGTTCTATTTCAAACAATTCAGTTAAGTGTAAGTACAGTTTCAATGTTAAAAACAGTTCTATTTCAAACAATTTAGTTTAGCACACAAAAGCAGTTCCATTTCGAACAAGTCAGTCTAGCATAAGTACGTAGTTTAAATGTCAAAATAGTTCTATTTCAAGCAATTCAGTTTTTGCATAAGTACGCAGTTTAAATGTCAAAACATTTCGATTTCAAGCAATTCACCCTAATGCCATACCCAGAACACCCCTCTTTAAGGGGTTTCTTACCCCTCTGCCATGGATAGAGAAAACATATTCAAAGTCTAAAGATTGATCGAACGATAAATTTTTATCAAATCTCTTCTATTCACGAAAAAATTCGTAAAAGCATACTTTTTTGTATAGATATAGGATTGATTTTAACGGCATGTCAACAAGTCTAGGTTTATTTTACGCTTAGATGGTAGAAAATCGTGTTGATATTGACATTTTTGTGTAAATTCTTAGAAGTTTTTGGTGCACAATGTTGTATCAAATATGAATCATTTTTAAACAGTCCAATTCGACCCATTGATGGAACTTTAATAGGTATTACCACTTCGGGTCAGAGTGAACCTGGGAGTAATGGCAATGAAAGAGTACTCCATACTTTCCAGATCTCCTGAACTGGAGCATCAAGTTCAGATTAGGCTTCGTATCATACCAAAGACAATGGATTTGAACCACGTTATAACCCTCAGCTATGGGTTACATAGTGCCAATATTGTTTCTTCAAAGATAGTGTTTGCATTAAATAACCCACGAAGGTTGATATGCCATTATACAAAAATGTTGAACGTAACTAAAACAAGGTCCTGGGATATAAACGGAAATAATATAATGAACTCTAAGAATAATGAAAATCATTATTTTACTCTTTCGAGAGTTTTTCACGCCAGCGTTAGCTGATGGTTTTCCTCTGGAGCTTGAGTGACAGCAAGTCTACTCAGGTCTCCTGGACACTTCTCAGTATTTGGGCCGATTTTAATAATGCTGTAATCTGGATGGTCTCCACATTTCCTCTGAGTTTAAAGTCTTCCAGTCTCTTTTTATGGGGATCGTTTCATGTGAACCAATTACAACTGGTTACAGCGTTATCTTCATGTTCCAGTTTATTTTTAGTTGTCTGGCAAGGTCTAAGTACTTATCTCTCATTTCGTTTTCCTTTTTTTTTTGCCTCTGTGTTCTGCCGGGACGACAAAATCCTCTATTCAGCAGGCTCTTTTTTTGTTGACAATAATAGTTAAGGTCGTTGGGCCAAGATTATTATTATTATTATTAATGGTGTAATGGTTATCGTCGTAGGAAATGGACACGGCGACAAATCCTGGACGAGGCTGATTGCATTTCACATAGCACTAATATCCTTGGGAAAGGTATGAATCCAATTATTCTCCCTCCAGCTAGGGGTAAATAGTAGGGCAGGCTAGGTTCTTCAGCCTTGGTGAGGTAACTAGTCTAGGAGAAGGAAAACTCTGAATTCAAACCTGTTAAACTCCACTTAAAAATTGACCTTGTGTCATATCCTGCCCGAGTGGAGGGGTTAGTAAAGATTATTATTATTATTATTATTATTATTATTATTATTATTATTATTATTTACTCATTAGAGTTTTCACATCAGCGTAAGCTGATGGTATTTCACTGGAGACTGAATGACAGCAAGTCTTCTCAAGTCTCCAGGACTCTTCTCAGTATTATGGCAGTTTTCAATAATGCTGTTGTTTGGATGGTCTCCACTCGGTTGCCAACTTCCAAATCTTCGAGGCCCTTTAATAATCCTTTATTTACCGTGCCAAAGGCACCAGTCACAATTGGTATAATTGTCACCTTCATGTTCCATAGTTTTTTCAATTCTCTAGCAAGGTCGAGGTACTTATCTCTCTTTTCACATTCGTTTAGTTTTATTCTGTGGTCCACCGGGACAGCAAAGTCGACAATTTTGCCGATTCTCTTTTTTTTTTTTTTTGTTGATTTTTATAAGATCTGGTTTTCGGGCCGGGATTAGGTGATCCGTTTGTATATCAAAGTCCCACAGGAGTTTATGTGTATCATTTTCTAGGACAGGTTCTGGGTTGTGCATATACCATTTGTTGGCATGGTCAAATTTAAATTTCTTGCACATTTCCCAGTGGATCACCTTGCCCACCCAGTCATGTCTAGCCTTGTACTTCTGTGCCAATTTGCAGCATTCGCTTATTATGTGATTGATGGTTTCATCTCTGTCACCACATAGTCTGCACTTGCTATTTTGTTACGTCTTATCTATCCTCGCTTTGATATGATTGGTTCTTATGGAGCTGTTTTGTGCTGCCATTAGGAGAGATTCTGTTTCTCTCTTAGTTTCCTTTTCTTAGCCATGTCCAGGTTTTGTCGAGCGAGATCTTATTTATTGGTCGTTTAAAGCGCCCATGGAGTTGTTTTTCCTCCCATTTTTGTTTCCTAGTTTTTGTCATTCTGTTATCTATCATGTTGTCAGTATTGTTTCTGATGGCCGTTATCAGTCCTCCTTCGTGTTTTTCTAGGTAGTCTTCGAGTATTATTATTATTATTATTATTATCAGAGTTACTCCTGGAGATTTTTTCACATCAGTATCATTATTATTTTCGAAAGTGAAGCAATCATCTCCCGGAAAAATAGCGAACAAAAAATATTGTATTTAAATGCTTCCCATCGGCAAGCGTATGACACATGATCAGTTTTACAAAAGTGGTTTGGTTTAGTTTTATGGCATATCAACTATTGTAGATTATTTAATGCCAAATCCATTCTTATACCTATTGGCAGTTCTATTTCAAACAATTCAGTTAAGCATAAGAACAGTTTTTGTTCATATTCTGTTAAATATAAAAAACGTTATCTTTCACACAATTCAGTTTAGCATACTGTTTTGTCCTATTTAACCCATAGATATGACCCTTTCAATTGCTACCACTCCCAGCCAGAGCCTCATCAGCAATTTGTTTAGTGTCACATACCAGGACACTCGTTGGGGGAGTCTTACACCTCTCTAGAGATGCTGTCAGTGTATTGTACGACTGGCCCATACAAAAGTTGGTGAAGACGTGTTCCTATAAGCAAGGCTAAAAAATAGCACCTATCTCCTCATAAGGTATCGGTGGTGGGTAGGGAAGAAGGACTTCATTTAAAGAAGATAGGTTTTAAAAGGAACCCATAATTCAGTTTCTCAAGGAGGGTGAATGTCCTGTGAGGAAACAAAAAAAATCCTTACATGAAGCTACTGAACGGAGCTAGTGACTGGAAAGTTTCAGCAGATCTCAAGACATCTCTACAATTTCCAGTTCACATTATTCAAACAGAAAAGCGGCCGGACATTGTAGCATGGTCTGATTCAAAGAAGAGTGTCCTCCTCATAGAATTGACTGTCCCCTGGAAAGAAAACCGGGAGGAAGCAAATGAGCTCAAGAAAAACCGCTACGAGACACTGCGTACCGACTGCGTGGAAGAGGGTTGGATATGCCACGTGATTCCTATTGAGGTTGGTTGTCGTGGTTTTATAGGACACTCAGTCATTTTGTTTCTTTCAAAAATAGGAATCACTGGTCGCAGTTTGAAAGTTGCCTCAAATCGTCTTCAGACCATGGCGCAATATGCATCAAGTTGGATTTGGTCGAAAACGAGAAAGTTTTCAGCATGAAGGAAATACACGTGGAACCACCTTTCCCGTGTGATTACGTAAGTAACGGTTACTGTAAACGCGTAATAACATCAACCGCCGAAAGTAAACGTGTTTTTGTTTTTTTAAATCACAAACTGCACTCAGAAAATGAAGATTAACGTCCAATGTAGTCTCTGCATTTAACTGAACTGGCGTATATATATATATATATATATATATATGATTCTCTTAATACCCTGTCCGGTGGCAAAAGCTGCTTGGTAGCGCCAGGAGTGGCAGTACCGCCTTGAGCTACCGAAACTGTGTTATCACCCCTGGTTGGCGGCTGATGAGGACATGGTATCGCACGTGCTTTCATACGTTGTATGATGAAAAAAAAAAAAAAAAAAAAACAATAAACGTGTTTCCGTTGATGATGGTTCCTGAAAAACTCCAAAAGAGACGAGTTTGGAACGGATTGTCAACAACTCTCCGTCAGAATTTTGACTTTATCAAAGTGATTAAAATAAATGGTTGCAATAATTGTTACTTTAAGATACTCAATGTTATTTGAATAAATTAAAAAAAAAAAGAACAAGAAAAAGAAAGAAATAAAAAAATAAAGAAAACGTATTGCATTTACCGCCAAGGAAACTGTATTCTTTGTGTTTATTGTCGTCAAAATCTCCGTCGAAGGCTCGAACAGGTGACCTGGAATAAGAATGTTGTTGAAGCAGGTTTTCCATGCCTTCCCTACAAAAGATAAGAAAACAAAAATGAAGAAAGAAAATAGCTACCTTTATTGTATAGCTTGTTAGACTTTTAATATAGCAATATTGAATATATGTCTTTATTTTATTTATTTTTTTATTACTATTATATTAAAGAAAACACCTGTTCTTCGATGACGTCCCCCAACAAATTGTTAGTGAGGAAACGTTCCTTCCCTTTATACACACGCACACACACACACACACACACGCGCAGGCACGCGCACACACACAGACTGGTACAGTCTCGCATGCACACACACACAGATCAGTACAGGCTCGCACTCGCACACAAGAGCACGTACTCAATCACACGCACACACATACATACATATACATATACATATAAGAGATGCTCATGGGGTAATGGTTAGAGTTGTAAGAAATTGACACGGGCAGTGATCCAGGTTCAATTCCCAGACGCGGCTGCTTGAATTTCACAGAGCGCCAATGCACTTGGGAAAGGTTTGCAGCCAATTTCTATTGCCCTCCAATTTATTGTACTATTTACCTATTTGATAAATAGTACTGTGGACTGAACTTTTTTAAAGCTTGGTATGACAACCCATCTGGGAGAAGGAAAGCACTAAATTTAACAATGTTAACCGTGACACAACTATCACCTTTTTATGAGCCTCGACAAAAAATTAGGTTTACGGAAAATGGTTGAATTGCTGCAATAAAAGTGCTCTGCTCTGACTCTTATTTGTTGGTAAGGCTTAGAGCCCTTTGAAAACCGCTTGTATATTGAGCTAATGGATAGAATGTTCGCCAAGGGTCCGGGAGACCTGGGTTCAATCCCTGGTCCCGTCATACCAAAGACTTTAAAAATGGTACTTGATACCTCCTTGATTAATACTCAGCAATATAAGGTACGTATCAAGGGTAAAGTGGAGCAACCTAAGGAAAGGAGTAGCGCCCTCCCCTACATCTCGTTGTAGTAGCTATTGAATAGGGAGCCTTCTGGTCGCCCTCGACTACGCTCGACAATAACCTTATATATATATATATATATACTTCGTCCTGATATACTGTCATATATGTACCAAATGAAGAAAGATTTTTTTCTAAATAACTGATATCCTAATATTTATCATATACGCATACTACTTCTATTAAAACCAAGTTAGAACTCATTTTTCTGCTTGTAACGCTGATTTAGGTTATCGAAATTCTTCGAATGATGTACAAAAAAATTATATAGAAACTTTACAGCTAGATTCATCTCCCAGATAAGATTTACTGTCAATTATACGATTTTTCTTTTTACTGAGCAGTTAATTAATTTACCAAAAGTATAAATCAATCTTCAGGCATAAATCAACAGCTTTTTAATTGTTAGAGAGGTAAAGACTGATGAAATATGAACTACAAGAAAAGTTGTTAAATAGATAGACTAAAATAAAAGAAGAGATTTGGCTTTGTTTTTTTTGTTTTGCTTTTTTTGTTTAATGGCATATATTGATAAAAAGAGATTGCGATAGAATAATGTGAATGCACTATGATCTATAGATAAAGGAAAGGGTTTGGTTTGGTTTCTTTGTTTAATGGCATATGTAGATAAAAAGAGATTGTGATAGAATAATGTGAATGCACTATGATCTATAGATAGAGAAAAGGGTTTGGTTTGGTTTCTTTGTTTAATGGCATATATAGATAAAAAGAGATTGTGATAGAATAATGTGAATACACTATGATCTACAGACAGAGAAAAGGGTTTGGTTTGGTTTCTTTGTTTAATGGCATATATAGATAAAAAGAGATTGTGATAGAATAATGTGAATGCACTATGATCTATAGATAGAGAAAAGGGTTAGGTTTGGTTTCTTTGTTTAATGGCATATATAGATAAAAAGAGATTGTGATAGAATAATGTGAATGCACTATGATCTACAGACAGAGAAAAGGGTTTGGTTTGGTTCCTTTGTTTAATGGCATATATAGATAAAAAGAGATTGTGATAGAATAATGTGAATGCACTATGATCTACAGACAGAAAAAAGGGTTTGGTTTGGTTTCTTTGTTTAATGGCATATATAGATAAAAAGAGATTGTGATAGAATAATGTGAATGCACTATGATCTATAGATAGAGAAAAGGGTTTGGTTTGGTTTCTTTGTTTAATGGCATATATAGATAAAAAGAGATTGTGATAGAATAATGTGAATGCACTATGATCTACAGACAGAGAAAAGGGTTTGGTTTGGTTTCTTTGTTTAATGGCATATATAGATAAAAAGAGATTGTGATAGAATAATGTGAATGCACTATGATCTATAGATAGAGAAAAGGGTTTGGTTTGGTTTCTTTGTTTAATGGCATATATAGATAAAAAGAGATTGTGATAGAATAATGTGAATGCACTATGATCTATAGATAGAGGAATGGGTTTGGTTTGGTTTCTTTGTTTAATGGCATATATAGATAAAAAGAGATTGTGATAGAATAATGTGAATGCACTATGATCTACAGACAGAGAAAAGGGTTAGGTTTGGTTTCTTTGTTTAATGGCATATGTAGATATATAGATAAAAAGAGATTGCGATAGAATAATGTGAATGCACTATGATCTACAGATAGAGAAAAGGGTTTGGTTTGGTTTCTTTGTTTAATGGCATATATAGATAAAAAGAGATTGTGATAGAATAATGTGAATGCACTATGATCTACAGACAGAGAATAGGGTTTTGTTTGGTTTCTTTGTTTAATGGCATATGTAGATAAAAAGAGATTTTGATAGAATAATGTGAATGCACTATGATCTACAGACAGAGAAAAGGGTTTGGTTTGGTTTCTTTGTTTAATGGCATATGTAGATAAAAAGAGATTGTGATAGAATAATGTGAATGCACTATGATCTATAGATAGAGAAAAGGGTTTGGTTTGGTTTCTTTGTTTAATGGCATATATAGATAAAAAGAGATTGTGATAGAATAATGTGAATGCACTATGATCTATAGATAGAGAAAAGGGTTTGGTTTGGTTTCTTTGTTTAATGGCATATATAGATAAAAAGAGATTGTGATAGAATAATGTGAATGCACTATGATCTACAGACAGAGAAAAGGGTTTGGTTTGGTTTCTTTGTTTAATGGCATATATAGATAAAAAGAGATTGTGACAGAATAATGTGAATGCACTATGATCTATAGATAGAGAAAAGGGTTAGGCTTTGTTTCTTTGTTTAATGGCATATGTAGATAAAAAGAGATTGCAATAGAATAATGTGAATGCACTATGATCTATAGATAGCGAAAAGGGTTTGGTTTGGTTTCTTTGTTTAATGGCATATATAGATAAAAAGAGATTGTGATAGAATAATGTGAATGCACTATGATCTACAGACAGAGAAAAGGGTTTGGTTTGGTTTCTTTGTTTAATGGCATATATAGATAAAAAGAGATTGTGATAGAATAATGTGAATGCACTATGATCTATAGATAGAGAAAAGGGTTTGGTTTGGTTTCTTTGTTTAATGGCATATATAGATAAAAAGAGATTGTGATAGAATAATGTGAATGCACTATGATCTATAGATAGAGGAATGGGTTTGGTTTGGTTTCTTTGTTTAATGGCATATATAGATAAAAAGAGATTGTGATAGAATAATGTGAATGCACTATGATCTACAGACAGAGAAAAGGGTTAGGTTTGGTTTCTTTGTTTAATGGCATATGTAGATATATAGATAAAAAGAGATTGCGATAGAATAATGTGAATGCACTATGATCTACAGATAGAGAAAAGGGTTTGGTTTGGTTTCTTTGTTTAATGGCATATATAGATAAAAAGAGATTGTGATAGAATAATGTGAATGCACTATGATCTACAGACAGAGAATAGGGTTTTGTTTGGTTTCTTTGTTTAATGGCATATGTAGATAAAAAGAGATTTTGATAGAATAATGTGAATGCACTATGATCTACAGACAGAGAAAAGGGTTTGGTTTGGTTTCTTTGTTTAATGGCATATGTAGATAAAAAGAGATTGTGATAGAATAATGTGAATGCACTATGATCTATAGATAGAGAAAAGGGTTTGGTTTGGTTTCTTTGTTTAATGGCATATATAGATAAAAAGAGATTGTGATAGAATAATGTGAATGCACTATGATCTATAGATAGAGAAAAGGGTTTGGTTTGGTTTCTTTGTTTAATGGCATATATAGATAAAAAGAGATTGTGATAGAATAATGTGAATGCACTATGATCTACAGACAGAGAAAAGGGTTTGGTTTGGTTTCTTTGTTTAATGGCATATATAGATAAAAAGAGATTGTGACAGAATAATGTGAATGCACTATGATCTATAGATAGAGAAAAGGGTTAGGCTTTGTTTCTTTGTTTAATGGCATATGTAGATAAAAAGAGATTGCAATAGAATAATGTGAATGCACTATGATCTATAGATAGCGAAAAGGGTTTGGTTTGGTTTCTTTGTTTAATGGCATATATAGATAAAAAGAGATTGTGATAGAATAATGTGAATGCACTATGATCTATAGATAGAGAAAAGGGTTAGGTTTGGTTTCTTTGTTTAATGGCATATGTAGATAAAAAGAGATTGCGAGAGAATAATGTGAATGCACTATGATCTATAGATAGAGAAAAGGGTTAGGTTTGGTTTCTTTGTTTAATGGCATATGTAGATAAAAAGAGATTGCGATAGAATAATGTGAATGCACTATGATCTATAGATAGAGAAAAGGGTTTGATTTGGTTTCTTTGTTTAATGGCATATATAGATAAAAAGAGATTGTGATAGAATAATGTGAATGCACTATGATCTACAGACAGAGAAAAGGGTTTGGTTTGGTTTCTTTGTTTAATGGCATATATAGATAAAAAGAGATTGTGATAGAATAATGTGAATGCACTATGATCTATAGATAGAGAAAAGGGTTTGATTTGGTTTCTTTGTTTAATGGCATATATAGATAAAAAGAGATTGTGATAGAATAATGTGAATGCACTATGATCTACAGACAGAGAAAAGGGTTTGGTTTGGTTTCTTTGTTTAATGGCATATATAGATAAAAAGAGATTGTGATAGAATAATGTGAATGCACTATGATCTACAGACAGAAAAAAGGGTTTGGTTTGGTTTCTTTGTTTAATGGCATATATAGATAAAAAGAGATTGTGATAGAATAATGTGAATGCACTATGATCTATAGATAGAGAAAAGGGTTTGGTTTGGTTTCTTTGTTTAATGGCATATATAGATAAAAAGAGATTGTGATAGAATAATGTGAATGCACTATGATCTATAGATAGAGAAAAGGGTTTGATTTGGTTTCTTTGTTTAATGGCATATATAGATAAAAAGAGATTGTGATAGAATAATGTGAATGCACTATGATCTACAGACAGAGAAAAGGGTTTGGTTTGGTTTCTTTGTTTAATGGCATATATAGATAAAAAGAGATTGTGATAGAATAATGTGAATGCACTATGATCTACAGACAGAAAAAAGGGTTTGGTTTGGTTTCTTTGTTTAATGGCATATATAGATAAAAAGAGATTGTGATAGAATAATGTGAATGCACTATGATCTATAGATAGAGAAAAGGGTTTGGTTTGGTTTCTTTGTTTAATGGCATATATAGATAAAAAGAGATTGTGATAGAATAATGTGAATGCACTATGATCTATAGATAGAGGAATGGGTTTGGTTTGGTTTCTTTGTTTAATGGCTTATAAAGATAAAAAGAGATTGTGATAGAATAATGTGAATGCACTATGATCTACAGACAGAGAAAAGGGTTAGGTTTGGTTTCTTTGTTTAATGGCATATGTAGATATATAGATAAAAAGAGATTGCGATAGAATAATGTGAATGCACTATGATCTACAGATAGAGAAAAGGGTTTGGTTTGGTTTCTTTGTTTAATGGCATATATAGATAAAAAGAGATTGTGATAGAATAATGTGAATGCACTATGATCTACAGACAGAGAATAGGGTTTTGTTTGGTTTCTTTGTTTAATGGCATATGTAGATAAAAAGAGATTGTGATAGAATAATGTGAATGCACTATGATCTACAGACAGAGAAAAGGGTTTGGTGTGGTTTCTTTGTTTAATGGCATATGTAGATAAAAAGAGATTGTGATAGAATAATGTGAATGCACTATGATCTATAGATAGAGAAAAGGGTTTGGTTTGGTTTCTTTGTTTAATGGCATATATAGATAAAAAGAGATTGTGATAGAATAATGTGAATGCACTATGATCTATAGATAGAGAAAAGGGTTAGGTTTGGTTTCTTTGTTTAATGGCATATGTAGATAAAAAGAGATTGCGATAGAATAATATGAATGCACTATGATCTATAGATAGAGAAAAGGGTTTGGTTTGGTTTCTTTGTTTAATGGCATATATAGATAAAAAGAGATTGTGATAGAATAATGTGAATGCACTATGATCTATAGATAGAGAAAAGGGTTTGGTTTGGTTTCTTGTTTAATGGCATATATAGATAAAAAGAGATTGTGATAGAATAATGTGAATGCACTATGATCTACAGACAGAGAAAAGGGTTTGGTTTGGTTTCTTTGTTTAATGGCATATATAGATAAAAAGAGATTGTGATAGAATAATGTGAATGCACTATGATCTATAGATAGAGAAAAGGGTTAGGCTTTGTTTCTTTGTTTAATGGCATATGTAGATAAAAAGAGATTGCGATAGAATAATGTGAATGCACTATGATCTACAGATAGAGAAAAGGGTTTGGTTTGGTTTCTTTGTTTAATGGCATATATAGATAAAAAGAGATTGTGAGAGAATAATGTGAATGCACTATGATCTACAGACAGAGAATAGGGTTTGGTTTGGTTTCTTTGTTTAATGGCATATGTAGATAAAAAGAGATTGTGATAGAATAATGTGAATGCACTATGATCTACAGACAGAGAAAAGGGTTTGGTGTGGTTTCTTTGTTTAATGGCATATGTAGATAAAAAGAGATTGTGATAGAATAATGTGAATGCACTATGATCTATAGATAGAGAAAAGGGTTTGGTTTGGTTTCTTTGTTTAATGGCATATATAGATAAAAAGAGATTGTGATAGAATAATGTGAATGCACTATGATCTATAGATAGAGAAAAGGGTTAGGTTTGGTTTCTTTGTTTAATGGCATATGTAGATAAAAAGAGATTGCGATAGAATAATGTGAATGCACTATGATCTATAGATAGAGAAAAGGGTTTGGTTTGGTTTCTTTGTTTAATGGCATATATAGATAAAAAGAGATTGTGATAGAATAATGTGAATGCACTATGATCTATAGATAGAGAAAAGGGTTTGGTTTGGTTTCTTTGTTTAATGGCATATATAGATAAAAAGAGATTGTGATAGAATAATGTGAATGCACTATGATCTACAGACAGAGAAAAGGGTTTGGTTTGGTTTCTTTGTTTAATGGCATATATAGATAAAAAGAGATTGTGATAGAATTATGTGAATGCACTATGATCTATAGATAGAGAAAAGGGTTAGGTTTGGTTTCTTTGTTTAATGGCATATGTAGATAAAAAGAGATTGCGAGAGAATAATGTGAATGCACTATGATCTATAGATAGAGAAAAGGGTTAGGTTTGGTTTCTTTGTTTAATGGCATATGTAGATAAAAAGAGATTGCGATAGAATAATGTGAATGCACTATGATCTATAGATAGAGAAAAGGGTTTGATTTGGTTTCTTTGTTTAATGGCATATATAGATAAAAAGAGATTGTGATAGAATAATGTGAATGCACTATGATCTATAGATAGAGAAAAGGGTTTGGTTTGGTTTCTTTGTTTAATGGCATATATAGATAAAAAGAGATTGTGATAGAATAATGTGAATGCACTATGATCTACAGACAGAGAAAAGGGTTTGGTTTGGTTTCTTTGTTTAATGGCATATGTAGATAAAAAGAGATTGTGATAGAATAATGTGAATGCACTATGATCTACAGACAGAGAAAAGGGTTAGGTTTGGTTTCTTTGTTTAATGGCATATGTAGATAAAAAGAGATTGTGATAGAATAATGTGAATGCACTATGATCTATAGACAGAGAAGGGCACCTTTGGTAGTGTAACGGTTAGCAAGCTTGACTAGCAAGCCTACACGAGTGAGTTCGAGTCTCATTGGGCGCCCCATTCATTCGGCCTTGTGCCACATTGGGTGCCCCATTCATTCGGCCTTGTGCCACATCGAAGCAAAGAGATTCGTAAATTACTATCTATAGACAGGGAAAAGGGTTTGGTTTGGTTTCTTTGTTTAATGGCATATGGAGATAAAAAGAAATTGTGATAGAATAATGTGAATGCACTATGATCTATAGACAGAGAAGGGCACCTTTGGTAGTGTAACGGTTAGCAAGCTTGACTAGCAAGCCTACACGAGTGAGTTCGAGTCTCATTGGGCGCCCCATTCATTCGGCCTTGTGCCACATTGGGTGCCCCATTCATTCGGCCTTGTGCCACATCGAAGCAAAGAGATTCGTAAATTACTATCTATAGACAGAGAAAAGGGTTTGGTTTGGTTTCTTTGTTTAATGGCATATGTAGATAAAAAGAGATTGTGATAGAATAATGTGAATGCACTATGATCTATAGACAGAGAAGGGCACCTTTGGTAGTGTAACGGTTAGCAAGCTTGACTAGCAAACCTACACGAGTGAGTTCGAGTCTCATTGGGTGCCCCATTCATTCGGCCTTGTGCCACATCGAAGCAAAGAGATTCGTAAATTACTATCTATAGACAGAGAAAAGGGTTTGGTTTGGTTTCTTTGTTTAATGGTATATCAACCTTTGTTAGTCATTTAACGCCAAAGCAATTCTCCTAGAAGAACTCATAGCTGGGAGGATAAGGGGGTTCATACCTTTCCCAAGGGTATTTGCCCGAGAGTGAACGTGATAGCGCGACTGGAGTACGAACTCGCTTACTACGATTCCGCAGTCCATCGCTTTAACCATTACACCACGAGGACACTCCTAGAGAAACGTGATTCTTTTTGACAAATAAATGTTTGGATAAACAGGCTCATTCCTTTCCTTTGGGTATGAGTACGAAAGGGAACACCATTGCAAGAGTGAAGTTTGAACTCTCTTACATCAAGGGCCTAGTCCAGTACATTAGCCATTATGCCGTGGGGACTCCCCAGAAAGATAGATTTGAACAGCATTACTTAGATAGATAGATAGATAGATAGATAGATAGATATGAACATACAATGATATATATATATATATATATATATATATAGACAATATATGCTCCCCCGTGGGGGTTGAGCTCTCTGGCGAAGGAATTGCCGGCCGCCGCTAGCGTAATGCGAAGCTCTTCGAAAGAATTGAGCACTCTGGTAGCCGATAGGGTATAAAAAAATGTAAACAATCGGACGCTGCTGCTGTTTCTAAAAATAAAAATACCTTAAAATTATCTTAGCCAACGTGGTCCGCTTGGTGGACGAGTGGTCTGAATCACAGTCTATCTATAAAGTTGGACGGGTTTCGATCCCGGCTCCGAGCGTCTTGCGTGTCTAGCCACACTGAAAAGTTCTGATAGAACGAAACAGTCTGTCTGTGGATGACTATATATATATATATATATATATATATATACACCAACACACTATGATTGATGGATAGATAGATAGCTAGATAACAACCCACAATGATAGATAGATAGATGTGAACATACTATGCTATATATATATATATATATATAAACACACTATGATTGATGGATAGATAAATAGCTAGATTGCAACACAATGATAGATAGATAGATTCATGTGGACATATTATGATAGACAGATTTATGTAAACATTCTTAGATAGATAGATAGATGTGAACATACTATGATATATATATATATATTCTCTAACACCCTATGATAGATAGATAGATAGCAACCCACAATGATAGATAGATAGATAGCTATTAGCACACTGCTAACAGTTTAAAATCGAAGGCAGTCAAGAAGTGTCGGCAAAGTTAGCATTAAACATGAAATCGGTCTTTATTAAGCGCATTAATGGATGTGTTTTCAAATTCCTACGCCAGACGTGAAAACATTGTCCTATCAAATAATAATAATAATAATAACAAGCAAAAATGTCGGATTATGAGGACATTTTAAGTAATGGTTTGGAAAGAAACCATTTTTCAATCGAAAGTCGGAACGCAGGTGCATGAGATTCAAACAAGACACGGCAGAAAGGTCAAGGCGAATACGGATTATCACTGCAAATAGCAGTGACGTTCTTTACTTCATCTTGAAGGTTTTCCGCCGTAACATTCGCTTTAAAGGGCTTTTGTGTTGGATGAAGTCGAGGCGGGCTTTTCGGAGATTTTAATGTGTTGCCTTTGGCTTTAAGGGGAAAAGATGAGGATTTCGGCGACGTCTTACGGCCATCAACAAGAGGAATATTTCAGATTAGCGAAAACAAGGAAGATGGCTGGCAAAATGAAAGTAGTGTACACGCGTATGAAATTGACAAAAATCTGTCTTGGACTGCTCGGGCTATCAGCCATCGACTCTTTCTTTCTTTCTTTCTTTCTTTTTTGGCTTTCTTTTAATGGATTAGTTAGTCAATACCTTTCTTTTTCCTGCCGTCTGTCTCTCTCATTCTCTCAACTCCATCTGTCTCTGTCTCTCTATATCTCTCTGTCTCAGTCTTTGTCACTGTTTCTGTCTGTCAGTCTGTCTGTCTCCCCCTCTCTCTCTCTCTCTATATATATATATATATATATATATATATTGCTGTGGCGGAATCACCTCCTAATGGACTCAACCACTCTCCATAACACCGGAAGACGCAGCAATACTAAGTCAGTCTAGATCCGGAAGCTAACCTCGCCCCGCACGGTTATGCAAACTAGCATACCGTCCTATGTTATTGTAACCATCCTCTGTTCTTGTAAATATATACATATACTATAGCCGTGGTGTTCTGTTCTCTTTGTGACCCCTTCCAGGGCTATAACACTGGCGACGTGGCATTTGAACCCATGCTAATAGCAGATCGAAAATACGGACTCACGCAGGAACCACAAGTCAAAACTTAACATGGACACTTAAAAAATTCGAAACTGCATACCCACGAAAAATTCGCCACAACATATAAATATATATATATATATATATATATATATATATATATATATATATATATATATATATATATATATATATGAGGGTTATTCAATCAGAAAAATGGAATTTCTTTGATAAAAGCAAAAGAAAGATTATTTTCAGAATTTTTTCTCCCATAAATTCAAACTGCATTGGTTGGAAGTAGTTGAGAGCAAAAGTTATTTCAATCTTTCAAAAATTATCTCTTTTGAGGCTATTCAAAATAGTGGAAAATCAAACTCATTACTTCTGGCTCGAAAAGAGTTATAATATTATTTTGTAATGCTGGAAAAGGCAAACCATGTGAAATTTATAGAAAAATGTGCGGTGAATACGGAGAAACATAATTTTCTCAAAAAGTATTCACAAATGGACCAAACCGATGGGCCCGTGATGCGGCGTATAGGGGCGTTGAGTATCTACGGTTCCAGGTGAGCATTGTCAGAAGATAGCGGTTTCAATTCCTACCCAAGGCGGCCAGAGGTCTACTTGGTCAAAAACGTGGTGCGATAGACAACAACTATGGAAGGTAGTAATTACTGAGGACACGGTTACAAGACTCAGCATTCCTATCCGAGGTCGCGGTTAAATCACCTGAAGAAGGCCAGAGGTGAAATTTGGCCGAAACGTAGTGAAGAAGAAACAACACACAAAAACTACTAAGATGAGGACAGTCCGCAATAAATAAATAAAAAAATAAAAAATTAAAATTAATTCTCAGATTAAGAAGCCTCATCTCAAAATGATTCCAATTAAAGACAATTACAATTAGCAAGAAGATCATAATGATATGATGAAAGAGAATATGTTTTAATTTTTCACTCAGCTTTACTGAAACTTCTGCTGACGAACGATAATATCTGAATATACAACAGACGTCGACGGGTCTCCAAAGTGTAGTGGCTAATGTACTGGATTGTGACATTGTATTTAGCGATTTCAAACTCCAGTAAAGCCATTACGTCCCTTTTCGGACTTATACCCTTGGGAAAAGTATGAACTCCCTTATTCCTCCCTAGCTCTGAGTAAGATAGTACTACTGCGGTCCTTCTGTAGGAATAGAATTGGCATTAAATAACACACGAAGTTTGATATGTTATTAAACAACGAAACCTATCGAAACTATCGTAGATGAGTGAAATAAAGATATTGAATTTCCTTTGTGATAAATTTAGGTAATTTTCAACTAGAAATGTGATTTCGAACTTTTGGTTCAATATGTCCCCTCTAAAAAGAAATGTGCTAGCTACTCCTATTTTGATTGGGTTAGTTGGTATTTTATAGCATACCAAATCTTGTGGGTTATTTAATGTCAAGTGCTACTTTATATATATATATATATATATATATATATATATATATATATATATATATATATATATGTGTGTGTGTGTGTGTGTGTCTGTGTTTTAAAATGAATAGGTTAGCAAATGATTCTGAATTCAAAATCATTTGAGAACGTATTCATTTCAAAATATTTAATTTTTTTCTCGTTGGACCCACAACAATTTGTACACACACGCACGCCCACACACCACCACATACACACACACACACACACACACACACACACACACACACACACACACACACACACACACACACACACACACACATACATATATATATATATATATATATATATATATATATATATGTATGTATATGTATCCCGTGGTGAAATGGTTATCGTCGTAGGAAATGGACACGGTGACACGAGTTCAAATCCTGGACGACACTGATTGCATTTCACATAGCACTAATACCCTTGGGAAGGGTGTGAATCCAATTATTCTCCCTCCAGCTATGGGTAAATAGTAGGACAGACTAGGTTTTTCAGCCTTGGTGAGGCAACTGGTCTAGGAGAAGGAAAACTCTGAATTCCAACCCGTTAAACCCCGCTTAAAAATTGACCTTGTGTCATATCCTGCCCGAGCGGAGGGGTTGGACAGTGGAGGTGCCCGTGGTATAATGGTTATCGTCGTAGGAAATGGACACGGTGACACGAGTTCAAATCCTGGACGAGACTGATTGCATTTCACATTGCACTAATACCCTTGGGAAGGGTATGAATCCAATTATTCTCCCTACAGCTATGGGTAATTAGTAGGACAGACTTGTTTCTTCAGCCTTGGTGAGGCAACTAGTCTAGGAGAAGGAAAACTCTGAATTCAAACATGTTTAACTCCGCTTAGAAATTGACCTTGTGTCATATCCTGCCCGAGCGGAGGGGTTGGACTGTGGAGGAGCCTCACCTGTACAGTATGAAGTTTTGATTCATTTGCAAATGTTTGATTGTGATCATAACATTTTTTGAAGTTCCCTCGCAATTTTTTAATTTGCGTTTTCTTTTTTGGTGGGAAGTGGGTGAATAACTAATTATCTTTACATTCTTCTTTGGTTTAAAGCATTTATATTCAATAATAATGATTTAATAATATCTATTTATTATGATATATGTAATATATCAAATAACATCTAATAATTGCAAATATTTAGTCATATAATTTTGTCATATAATAATGATAATAATAATAAATCATATAATAACAATAATATAATTACAATATAATAGCAATAAGTCATATAATATATATCTAATAATATATAATGTATGATAATATTTAAGAATGATATTTTTGGACCCATATATAGAACGCGGGTCAGAGTAAATCTGGGATTAATAAATGGCTCACTTCATACGCACAGTAGCTCCAGAAAGAAAGAAAGAAAGAAAGAATATGAAGAAGTAAGTTTATAATAGAAGAAGAAGAAGAAGAAGAAGAAGAAGAAGAAGAAGAAGAAGAAGCTTTTACTGTTTAAATATAATATAATATTCGCTGTTAAGAAAGAAAGAAAGAAAGAAAGAAAGAAAGAAAGAAAGAAAGAAAGAAAGACTCCAGGATATGAATAAGAAAAAGAAGGGTTGTAGAAAGAAAGAAAGAAAGAACTCAGGATAAAAAGAAAGAGTTGAGTTGTAGAAAGAAGAAGAAGAAGAAGAAGAAGAAGCTTTTACTGTTTAAATATAATATAATATTCGCTGTTAAGAAAGAAAGAAAGAAAGAAAGAAAGAAAGAAAGACTCCAGGATATTAATAAGAAAAAGAAGGGTTGTAGAAAGAAAGAAAGAAAGAAAGAACTCAGGATAAAAAGAAAGAGTTGAGTTGTAGAAAGAAGAAGAAGAAGAAGAAGAAGAAGAAGAAGAAGAAGAAGAAGAAGAAGAAGAAGAAGCTTTTGGAGTTGAAGTAAAATGTCATTTGGAAAAGAAAGAAAGAAATAAAGAAAGAAAAAGGAAAATGAATATGAAGAAGTAAGTTTATAAGTGAAGAAGAAAGAAAGAAAGAATATGAAAAAGTAAGTTTATAATAGAAGAAGAAGAAGAAGAAGAAGAAGAAGAAGAAGAAGAAGAAGAAGAAGAAGAAGAAGAAGCAGCTTTTACTGTTTAAATATAATATGATATTCGCTGTTAAGAAAGAAAGAAAGAAAGAAAGAAAGACTCCAGGATATGAATAAGAAAAAGAAAGAATGTAGTAAGAAAGAAAGAAAGAACTCAGGATAAAAAAAAGAGTTGAGTTGTAGAAAGAAGAAGAAGAAGAAGAAGAAGAAGAAGAAGAAGAAGAAGAAGAAGAAGAAGAAGAAGAAGCTTTTACTGTTTAAATATAATATAATATTCGCTGTTAAGAAAGAAAGAAAGAAAGAAAGACTCTAGGATATGAAAAAAAAGAAGGGTTGTTGAAAGAAAGAAAGAAAGAAAGAAAGAAAGAAAGAAAGAACTCAGGATAAGAAGAAAGAGTTGAGTTGTAGAAAGAAGAAGAAGAAGAAGAAGAAGAAGAAGAAGAAGAAGAAGAAGAAGCTTTTGCAGTTGAAGTAAAATGTCATTAGGAAAAGAAAGAAAGAAAGAAAGAAAGAAAGAAAAAGGAAAATGAATATGAAGAAGCAAGTTTATACGTGAAGAAAGAAAGAAAGAAAGAAAGAATATGAAAAAGTAAGTTTATAATAGAAGAAGAAGAAGAAGAAGAAGAAGAAGAAGAAGAAGAAGAAGAAGCTTTTACTGTTTAAATATAATATAATATTCGCTGTTAAGAAAGAAAGAAAGAAAGAAAGACTCCAGGATATGAAAAAAAGAAGGGTTGTTGAAAGAAAGAAAGAAAAAAAGAAAGAACTCAGGATAAGGAGAAAGAGTTGAGTTGTAGGAAGAAGAAGAAGAAGAAGAAGATTGCTGAGGTGCTAAAAGAACGACAAATTTTGCTGAAATTATGACAGGAAAACAAAGAAGAAATAAATAAAAAGTAACTCAAGAAAAAAAAAAAAAAAGAAAAATTTTGTTGAGTCAGAAAACTAAAGTTGTAAGAAAAGAAAAATGAAGGTAAGAAAAGCCTTAGCGTTTTAGCTGGGAAATGAAATAGCTGCGACAAAGGAAAATAAATATATAGATGATGAACGAGAAATACAAATGAGGAAAGAAATCGCGTGAAAGTTGAATAATGAGAAAAATGAAGGAAATCGTTTCAAAAATGACTGTGTAAACCAGCAAAAGCCAGAACGTTACAAATCTCGCGAGATTCTGTGAGAAAGTGGAGAAAAGAATGAATGGCGACTTCTTGAAAACTGATTAAATGCGTGATAGGTGAAACGGGATTTACGAAATGGAATGGTAAACTTGAAAGAGAGCCAAGTTGAAACACTAGTGTCGATGTGTGATAAGTGTTGGGAGTGGTGAGGAAGGGATAGTGAAAAGATTGATTCCATTTTCTACTGGACAGCACTGAATCGCACTTGTCTACAAGAAGAATCAAGGTGCTTAGCACCCTCTAACGCTTTGTGACAGTGTCATTAGCTGACCAACATAGGTGGCGTGGGCTATGACAGAAGTGTGTGCGGTGATAGAAGAAGAAGAAGAAGAAGAAGAAGAAGAAGAAGAAGAAGAAGAAGAAGAAGAAGAAGATAGGGTAGGAACTCTAAAAATTGAAAGGGAATGTAAAATTTGTCCTTAGAAAGAAAGAAAGAAAGAAAGAAAGAAGAATATGAAAGAGAAAGTCTAGGGTTGAAGAAATAAAGAAAGAAATTAAGAAAGAAAGAAAGAAGAAGAGGAGATAGGGAAGAAAGAGAAGTAGAAATAGAGTAGGAGCTCTAAAAAATGAAAGAGAATGTAAAATGTGTCCTTAGAATGAAAGAAAAGAAAGAAAGATAGAAAGACAAAAGGATATGAAGGAGAAAGTCTAGGGTTGTAGAAAGAAAGAAAGAAAGAACGAAAAATTATAATAATAATAAAAAGAGATACGGTAGGAGCTCTAAAAATTTAAAGAGAATGTAAAATTTGTCCTTAGAAAGAAAGAAAGAAAAAAAGAAAGAAAGAAAGAAAGAAAGAAAGAAGGATATAAAGGAGAAAGCCCAGGGTTGTAGAAAGAAGAAGAAGAAGAAGAAGAAGAAGAAGAAGAAGAAGAAGAAGAAGAAGAAGTGTGGAGTAGAAGCTCAGAAAATTGAAAGAAAATATAAAATCCGTCCTTAAAAAGAAAGAAACAAACAAACAAACAAACAAACAAATAAACAAGCTAACAAACAAGGAAAAATGTTTTTTAAGATCCAGAGTTCGTTTATTTTAAAAACCATCATAGAAGAAGAAGAAAAAAAGAAGAAGAAATGGAAGAAGGAGACGGTGGAGAAAGAAAATGTTAGAATGGACCTGGGAGTTATGGCAACGAAGTAATAATGCCACACTACCCAGAATTTCAGAACTAGAGCCTCACCAGGGCATGAAGTTTTGTGTCAAACTCAAAATGTGAAGAAGAAACCGAAGTTTTGTGTCAAACTCAAAATGTGAAGAGGTGTAGAAAGATGAAGAAGAAGAAGAAGAAGAAGAAGAAGAAGAAGAAGAAGAAGAAGAAGAAGAAGAAGAAGAGCAACAACAATAACAACATTATCAAATAGAATAGCAATAAAAACGAAAGAAATTCGGTGAATTTGTGGATGAATAAGATAGACTTTTGGACATTTTGTCAATCAAAAAGTCTGCTTGATTTTGACACAAAGTCAGAAATATGTGAAATTCGAACTCCAAACCATAGTCGGCTATTTTTATCACTCATCATATTCGGACTATTCTCTTCAGCTTTATTGTTATTGTGCTAAGCTATTCATTGTTATTCTTACCGGTCGTTGGCTTTGGTTTTATGGAATATCAACCATTGTAGGTTATTTAACGCCAAATCATCTTTATACATATATATTAGATATATATGATTTTATTTGGTTGGGTTTTATGGTATATCAATCATTGTAGGTTGTTTCATGCCAAATCCTCTTTATACATATATATCAATTATATATGATTTTGTTTTGTTGGGTATTTTGGTATATCAACCATTGTAGGTTATTTAATGCCAAATCCTCTTTATACATATATATCAACTATATATGATTTTGTTTGGTTGGGTATTTTGGTATATCAACCATTGTAGGTTATTTAATGCCAAATCCTTTTTTATACTTATATATTAGATATATGATTTGTTTTGGTTGGGTTTTATGGCATATCAACCATTGTAGATTATTTAATACCGAATCCACTTTATACATATTCATTAAATATGTATGATTTGGTTTGGTTTGGTTTGGTCTTATGGCACATCAACCATTGTAGGTTATTTAATGTCAAATCTTTTTGTACATATATATTAAATATATATGATTTGCTTTGGTTTTATGGCATATCAACCATTGTACGTTATGTAATGCCAAATCCTCTTTATACATATGTATTAAATATAGATGATTTGGTTTGGTTGGATTTTATGGCATATAAACCACTGTAGGTTATTTAATGCCAAATCCTCTTTACACATATATATCAAATATAGGATATCTAAAGACATTTTGTAGATGACATTTTTAAATGAGTCTGAGCTCTTTAGTTCACACATTTACATGGTTTCATTAATTTCTATCTGAAACGAATAATTCTATTTACTATTATTCATTTGTTTGCACATAGTTTAATGCTTTCAAGTGTTGATATGTATCACTTCATTTAAACATCAGTCATTTGGTTAACCACAGTTAACTGATGAAACAGTTCTATTTCAAACAGTTCAGTTTAGCATAGGTACACTGTTTAAATGTCTAACAGATCTCTTTGACCTATAGATATCATTTGTTACCACACTGGGTCGGAGTGGACCAGGGAGAGAGGGCAATGAAGAGGTCCTCCGCATTCCTTAAAGCTCCAGCATTACTGAAGCCTTACTATCAGATTGTTTAGTGTTATATCCTGGACACTCGATGTGGGAGTCTTAACTCTCTGCAGTCGGTTAATTCTGCAGCCCTAGCCGATAAGGCTACTAGTGGTTGGGACAGAACCAGCAACCTCCAGACGATTTCACTCAGAAACACTTTTCAGCTAGTCCACACAACTGGTAATAATATCAAAGAATTCTTATTATAGCTTAGTACTTAAACTCGGTCAGGGTTATCACAATTGGAACAGTCTACCAAATGGTTAGAGTATTCGCCAATGGCCCAGTTTGGTTTGGTTTGTTGGGTTTTATGGCACATCAACCCTTGTAGGTTATTTAACGCCAAACCCATTTTTATGTGAATAGTCTATTCTATTTAAAGCAATTCAGTTTAGCATAAGTACACAGTTTGTAAAAAACATTTCTATTTCAAACTATTCAAGCAGTTACATGTAACAACTGAGTTAAGTGTAAATACAGTTTTAATGTCGAAAAACAGTTCTATTTCAAATAATTCAGTTAAGCATAAGCAATTAGTTTAAATGTAAGTACGGTTTAATTGTCAAAACATTTCTATTCAGTTTACTCAAACAATTCAGTTTAGCATTAGCATGCTGTTAGTTCTATTTAACCCATAGATAGGGCCCTATTAGGTGCTACCACTCCGGGCCGGACCTGGGAGCAATGGCAATGAAGGGGTACTCCGCATTCCCCAAAGCTCCAGCACTGCTGGAACCTCACCATCAAATTGTTTAGTGACATATCCAGGACACTCGTTAGGTGGGGTCTTATCCCTCTGCAGAGGTGCAGTCAGTGTATTCTACAGCCCCAGCTGACTGGGCAAACTATGGCCCGGGAGACCAGGGTTCAATCCCAGGTCGAGTCATACCAAAGACTCCAAAAATGGTACTTGCTTAACACTCAGCATTATAAGGTAAGGATCAAGGTAAAGTGGAGCAATCTAGGGAAAGGAGTAGCGCCCTCCCCTACACCTTGATGTTGTAGCTATATAAAAGAGAGCCTTCGGGTCACCCTCAACTACGGTCGCCTACTTACCACTGTGGATTAGATAAAGGCTTCTGTTCGATTTTCTGCATGGTCTCCTGAATTTGACATGAAACAATTGAAAAAGACCGAAGGATATATCTGCCGTAATTTTGTGAGTCAAACAATGACAATAAAGATGAAGACAATAGTCCGAATATTCTAAGTATTAAAATTGTCAAGATTCGTTTCAGAAATTATACACATAATAGTCTAGAATCTTTGCTCGCTAACCTTCATGCCACGTGATGCGCCCAGAATGCTAGAAACCCCTTATTTCCTCAGCTATGGATTAAACCGAACCGCTAATGTTCTTGCACCAGATGGCTTTAGCATTAAATAACCAACTAGGGTTAATATGCCATTAAACAAAGAAACTGAAGATTTAAAGATAAAGGTCGTTGATCGGAAGCATAATAGCCAAAGAAAGAGAAAGAAAGGAAAAAGAAAGAACCTTTAAAGAAGAAGAAGAAGAAGAAGAAGACCCCAGCGTTTGAGTTCGGAGAAATAGGATAGTCGTTGGAATTACCAATGATAGAAATGAGTAGTCAAGCCGTCATGACATGCCAATGTTCCTCTCCGATTCGCTGTCAACTTTTGCAGTCAATTTGACCATTATCTCTCAGCTGGTCTTAATCCCGTAATATCAACCCCACGACATCACCTTTATTATGCTTAGCTACAGCATCTCCGATTTTTATCCTTTTTTTTCTTTCTTTCCTTTTTCTCTGGTTCTTCATTTCCTTTCTTTTTTTTTTCCCCCCGCTTCGATATCGAAAATGTCCAAACGCTTCGATACGACTGCCCTTACAAGTAAATCCTTGTAAAATAAACCTGGGCAGCAACCTTTTCACAGGCCGATTTCTTCTTCTTCTTCTTCTTCTTCTTCTTCTTCTTCTTCTTCTTCTTCTTCTTCTTCCACAAATATGTTATTCACAAATGTTCTGATTTCACAATTTTTCTTTTTTTTTTCATTGATTTATTCCTTTCCAATATTCTTTTCAGCCCAAGAAGCGATCACATACAAATATCCTCATCTTTTACTTGCCCAATGGGTTAGGGCTGTAGAATACACTGACTGAACCTCTGCAGAGGGGTAAGACCCCCCCAATAAGTGTCCTGGATATGACACTAAACAGTCTGATGATGAGGTCCCAGTTATACTGGGGCCTTTGGGAATACGGAGCACCTCTTCATTGCCATTGCTCCCAGATCCACCCTGGCCTGGCGTGGTAACAACCTGCTAAACTGAATTGTTTGATTAAACTGAATAACTTGAAATAGAAATGTTTTTGACAATCAAATCGTACTTATATTTAAACTGAGTGCTTATGTTAAACTGAATTATTTTAAATAGAACTGTTTTTTGATATTGAAACTGTATTTACACTAAACTGAATTGTTTAACATAGAACTGTTTTGACATTTAACTGTATGTAAACAAAATATGTACTTATACTAAACTGAATTAGCTGAATTAGAACTGCTTGACTAAAATGAATAGCTCAAAATAGAAATGTTTTTCACAATTAAACTGTACTTATATTTAAACTGCGTGCTTATGCTAAACTGAATTATTTGAAATTGAACTGTTTTTGACATTGAAACTGTACTTACACTAAACTGAATTGTTATATATAACTGCTTGAATAAACTGAATAGTTTGAAATAGAAATGTTTTTGACAAACTGTGTACTCATACTAAACTGAATTGTTTTAAATAGAACTGATTATTTACATAAAAATGGATTTGGCGTTAAATAACCTGCAAAAGTTTATATGCCATAATACTAAACTAAACCATATTTTACTATTCTATCTCTGTCATTCATCATTATTCCCCCTCTTCACTCTATATCTCTCTCTCTCTCTCTCACTTTATCATCTTTTGCTTACTCGCGAACATCTTCTGTGAATGACACGATGCAATATGATGAAAATGAAGACGGAGAAATCGTGTTGCATCCATCTCCTGTGTGAAGGAACCCTTCCAACTTTTAAAAATCTGAACTCTGACTGAAAACAAAAGAAACACCTGAAGCTGCCCAAAGCCTTAATAATAAACGTCAATTGGGGCACTCGTAGCGTAATGGTTATCGACGTAGGAAATCTATATCACTAATACTGCTTGGAAAGTAATGAATTCAACAATTATCTCTCCAGTTATGCGTAAATAGTAGGGTAGACTGGGCTCTTTAACCTTGGTATGGCAATCGGTCTAAGAGAAGGAACACTCTGGATTGAAACCTGTTAAACTCTGCTTGAAAATTTTACCTTGAGTCTCATCCTGCTTGCGAAGGAGGATTGGGTATATATATATATATATATATATATATATATATATATATAATGATAAACGTCAAGTCTTTCTCTTCAAATTTGGTTTTGCGAGTATAAACATATTAAACTATTTTAAGATAGAATTTAGAAAATATAAAATTTGTAGAAATCTCATATACATATCATTATCATCATCATGTCATGCCGCTAGCACGGATATCCCTGACTCTCTCTTGCCACTTTCCCTATCGTTCATCGCCTCTGGCAGGTCTTCTGGGCTACATCCCGTATCATCACATAGCTGTTGTATGTATGTTCGAGCTGGTCGTCCAGCTTTAGCTCGTCTATATGTAGGGGTCCATAGGAGTTCATTACTTATGAGTTCGTCCTTGGTCCTCCAGCATTGTCCTGCATGTCTGGCTCGTCTAGCTTGGATAGTTTTCGTGATGGGAGGCAGGTGGCCGTATAGTTGGTGCTTTGTGGGGTGTTGCCGCCAGGACTTGTTTAATATTACCGTCTAGCTTCTTCTCCAGTCGTTTTGTTAGCGTCCAAGTGGTGCATCCATACAGCAGTGTCGACACGACCGCTGCCTGGAAGAAACTGCGTTTCATTTTATCGGTCAGGTCTGATTTCCATATAGCTTATCGAGAGCTGTCCATGTCTTCGTTAGCCGCGTGTCGATGTCTTTTTTGGTTGATGAGACACTGCTTCCTAGGTAGGTGAATTTGTCAACCAGTTTCAGAGAGGTTCCGTCTAGTGTGGAAATGTCGACTGTATGTATTCAGTTTTGTGTGCATTGACATGGAAGCCAATTCCTGCGGCGGCTCGTTCCAAACTATGCTGTAGTGTTTCGGCTTGATTAGGTGTATTTGCAAGTAATGCTTTATATAGATATACCTCTGTGTGTGCCACTCTGTGTGTTTATGGACATATATATATATATATATATATATATATATATATATATATATATATATATATATGTATATAATAAAGAAGAAGGTGGTTTAGAAAATCCGATTAATTTTTTTCGCTAGCAGTCAAGCGTTATCAAAATGCATAAACCTATTCAACACTTCATGGGAAAGGAGAATATTTTCTGAAAATTAATTTTTCAAACGATCTGATTTCTTTCAAATCATTATTGTCAGACTAAGATAGATGGGTAGATAGATCCTATTTACCCCTCCGCTCGGGCAGGATATGACACAAGGTCAGTTTTTAAGCGGAGTTTAACAGGTTTCAATTCAGAGTTTTCCTTCTCCTAGACTAGTTGCCTAACCAAGGCTGAAGAAATCAGTCTGTCCTACTATTTACCCATAGCTGGAGGGAGAATAATTGGATTCATACCTTTCCCAAGGGGTATTAGTGCAATGTGAAATGCAATCAGTCTCGTCCAGGATTTCCTACGACGATAACCATTACACCACGGGCACCTCCACATACATAGATTGATAGATAGATAGATGCATGCGAATGGAACGGATAGATACTAGACCGTTATCAATTTATTTCGGCAGGTCACAAAATGCGGTCGCCTCTTCAGATGGCTTATATAAAATGCAAAGGGAAACATGTCCCTTTGCTTTCATATAAAAACTCTCTGAAATAAATTTATGATGGGATAGTATCTATCTATTGAGGTTTCTTTCTTTGATATTTCTGATATATTTTCTCTGTACAAGTGCTTTTCTATACAAATTCTTATATCTTAATAGCCACACATTGAACACTCTTAGACTGATATGAAACTTCTCATATAATCTATCTATGAACAATTCCAAACATTGTCTAGGAACATTGATTTATATATATATATATATATATATATATATATATATATATATATCTTTAAGAAAAAAAAACCGAAGACCGGTTAATTCAGGATTATAAATTTATTTCCATCCCGTATTTTCAGTTTCTGGTGTGAACCAAAAGCATGAAGAAAAAATTAAAGCAGGACTTCTTCAGACACAATGGATAATTAATCAAAATTAAAATTAAAATTAAACCAGAATAAACACGTGGTGTGCAGGGGGAGATATAGGAGTTACCTCCTCGTTTTATTGAATTTCCGTTTTATTTTAATTTTTCAAATTTCTTCTGTCAGTTATAATTACGGTAATCTAACTTTTTTATTTATTTGTTTATTTTCTTTTCTTTTCATGTTAAATTCTATAATTAACTTTTAAGAGAAATATTAATGCTTATATCAGTTTCGATACCATTTAATTAGCTACCTTTTTTTTTATGTCTATGTTGGATACGGTTTTTTTTCCTGGTTTCACTATTTATTTCTATGTTTTTAAATTTTTATAGTTTAAATTTAGTCTTATGTCTACATCTACCTATCAATTCGCTTCTCTTATTTAATAACTTATCGAGCCATTCATAATTGAAAATATAAATTTTCTCTTCTAGGCATAAATTGCATCTACCGTTAAAACTATTTGGAGTATTTGATTTTCTCAAAATAGACCATTCAATCTCAGGGGTTAAACCTTTGTTTTTTAAAAACCAGAAATGTTTTGATAGTGCCGTATGGTTTTTTAGGTGTTCGTGGGAGAAGGTAAATTTATGATTGAAATATCTCTCCTTACATTTATATATATATATATATATATATATGTGTGTGTGTGTGTGTGTGTGTCTTATTAGTCCTAACTAAGCAGTTATGCGATATATGATTTAACCAACGCCTCAGCCTTGGGCAGTACGTAACACAAAGTCATTTTTGAGTTGAGTTCTACTGGTTTGATTTCTAAATTTTCCTTCTCCTAGACTGGTTGTCTAATGAAGGTTAAAGAAACCTGTGTTTCCGACTATTTACCCATTGCTTGTCAGTGGAGAGGAAATGAATTCATATCTTTCTTATGGATATTAGCGAGAAATGAAATGAAAACAGGCTAGTCTAGGATTTGAACTCAAGTTACCGACTCCATTTCCAAGGACGAAGAGCACCCCCCCCTGCACCTGTGTGAAGTAACTCTTTTACACATACCGTCTGAAGAATTACTTTTAATCTTAATTGAATTTAATGAATAATTTTAGAAAGCAATTCGCAGATTTATCTATCAATTTTTACAAATTTTAATTCAAAGAAGAAATAGGTTAATGATAAAATGTTAGAAAACTTCAAGCGAGGGTGCTTTTTTTACATTAACTAAAAAATTAAAGATTTTTATGCAATCATATTTGTACCAAGTATTACGTAAAAGTTGGGCGGGTTCGATCCCAGCTTCAACCGTTCTATGTGTCTAGCTAGAGTTGTGATACAACGAAACAGTCTGTCTGTGGATGACAATATATTCGCTGCCCCACGGGGGTTTAGTACTCTGGCGAAGGAATTTTCGGCTACCACTCGCATAATGAACAGCTCTTCGAATGAATTGAGCTCTCTGGTATCCGATACGGCAAAAATGTAAACAAACGAAAGCTACTACATAATGCCTTATTATTCCCAAGCTCACGTGGTTCGCATATTGGCTGAGCGGTATGATACTAAGCCTAGCGTAAAAGATGGATGGGTTTCGATCCCAACTTCAAGCGTTCTACGAGTCTAGCCACGGTTTGACTGGGTATGACTATATATATATATATATATATATATATAATTTGTAATTGAATAGTTTGTAGGCAATTTTATTTTCAAAATGTCAGAGTAATTTATTTGCACACAATTAAATATTGCTATTATGTGCACACAGTTAAATGGTTTTAAGTATTGCTACGTAATACCAATAATTCAATTTTTGCTTATAGTCAAGTGTTGCAATTCAACACTATTTGAAAATTTGCAAACTGTCGAATGGTTTAAGAAATTGCTATGTAACACTATAAATTCAATTGAACATTTGTTTGTATGCAGTCAAATGATCAAACAGTTCTATTTGATCTATTCATAAAACCCTATCTGGTACTTTCACTCTGAGTCACAATGGACATGGATTTAATGACTAAAAAAGGATACGCCATATTCTCCAAAGTTTCAGGAGTAGAGCCTCATCATTAGTTAGTCTAGTTTCAAATCGAGGACACACGTTTGGGTGGAGTCTTATCCATATTTACCCAACCCCTCTGCTCGGGCAGGATATGACACAAGGTCAATTTTTAAGTGGAGTTTAACAGGTTTGAATTCAGAGTTTTCCTTCTCCTAGACTAGTTGCCTCACCAAGGCTAAAGAAATCAGCCTGCCCTACTATTTAGCCATAGCTGGATGGAGAATAATTTGATTCATACCTTTCCCAAAGGTATTAGTGCAATGTGAAATGCAATCAGTATCGTCCAGGATTTGAACTCGTGTCGCCGTGTCCATTTCATACGACGATAACCATTACAACACGAGCACCGTCTTATCACTCCACTGAGATGCAGTCAGTGTGTATTACATCCCCAGTCGACTGGCTTGCATACACAGAGAGAAGTTGGATAACTGGATACATTTTTTTTCTTTTTTTTTTTAGACATTTCCATTTATTTATTTACAAAAATAAAGAGCTTGGCCGCCTTAAATAATGGTACTATTTACCCAACCCCTCCGCTCGGGCAGGATATGACACAAGGTCGATTTTTAAGCGGAGTTTAACAGGTTTGAATTCAGAGTTTTCCTTCTCCCAGACTAGTTGCCTAACCAAGGCTGAAGAACCTAGTCTGTCCTACTATTTACCCTTAGCTGGAGGGAGAATAATTGGATTCATACCTTTCCCAAGGGTATTAGTGCTTTGTGAAATGCAATCAGTCTCGTCCAGGATTTGAACTCGTGTCGCCGTGTTCTTTTCCTACGACGATAACGACTACACCACGGGCACCGCCTTAAATAATGGTAGAACTCTCAAAGATTAGTAATCCTAACCAATGTGCCAAACAATGTACGCTGACTTTTTACTAGCAATTTATTAAGGATTTCATTGAAGTGTCTATCAGTAAGATACAGCCTTGGTCTATCACTTTCCATACTTCACTGCATTCCATCGTCGAAAGGCAAAGAGGAAATTAGGTTTCAAATCCGCTTGACATTAAAATTTCTAAAGTGTTCTCCTGCCTCTCCTACCACGGTCACCTCCCTTACCATCTCCCTACCAGATATCTCTTCTTAAATTCATCTTTCCATTTGTCTTTAGTGCGATCTCCTATTGCCCCCTTCACCTCACTGAGCTTCTCGCTCACGACATGTTGTTGATATCAAGCTGTTCAGGCCAACAAAAGCTCTTAGACACTTGTTAAAGGCCGAGAGAGGAGTTGAGATCGGATTAATACTGACGGAGGGTGTGGGCGTGAGAGGACACTGCATCTTTCATATCAGCTTATAAGTATCTATCTATCCTTCTTGGCGTCTGAGATAGCTGCGTGCTTGACCCCCGGCAGCTGTGGTCGAGGTTCAATTCAGACTAAAGATCAGATTTTAGAATTCTCATTTTCTAGTAAAGCACATCTGTGTGAACTTGGCTTAAAAGACTGGTTTGGTTTGGTTTGGTTTCTTTTTTCAATGGCATATCAACTTTCGTGGGTTATTTTAAAGTCAAAGCCATACTTCTGGAAGAATTGTTGTAGTACAAGTTAACTTACCAAAATACCAAAAACTCAAAAATGGGGTTTAATGCCTCCTTGCTTTTCACTCAGCATTATCAATTTATGGATCATGGGTAAAGTGGAGAAATCCTGGGAAAGGAGTGGTGCTCTCCCCTACACCTCGGTGTAGTAGCTTTTAAAAAAGGAGCCTTCGGAGCGCCCTCGACTATGGTCAGCCAACTTCCTTATAACCGGCCTATTGGTCTCGTGGGTTAAGTGTTCGCTAATGACCTGGGAGACTGAGGTTTAATCCCATGTCGAGTCATACCAAAGACTCAAAAAAATGGTACTAAAAGCCGAGTTGCTTAACAACTCTGTATAATAAGGAACTGATCAGGGCTAATTGGTTGGTTGGTTGGTTGGTTGGTTTGATTTTTTGGCATATCATTCAATGCCAAATTCTGTCTATATATACATACATATTCAACCAAAGATTTCAAAACGAATATTAATTCGTTTTGAAATCTTTGGTTGAATATGTATGTATATATGTTATATAATAGCCGAGGGATTTCGGTTCATGCCTTTGAGTTTAGGTACGTTGAGAACCTTTCGGCTCAGCACATGGGTTAGTTAGGTGCAACATTGAGGCAGGTGTTAACGCGGGCGCGCGCGGGGAGATGGAGGTGTCACTCAGATGTCATAATAGTCCGAGACGAAACGGGGTGACAGGGTGCAGGTGATGTCACGCACCGGAAGTGCGCGGAGGTTTATGTGAGAATCTGAAGAAAGTCAGAGTTGAGATTTAGACGCCAAACGAGAAGGATCGACTTTTGGAGCTCGCAGGCGCGAGGCGAACTTGCGCCCTATGGGGGCCGCTCGAGACAGGGGCCAAATGAATAAGACAGCATAGAAGATTGTGTCTCTCCTCCTTATGTCCAAACCTTTAACTCAAAATTAATAAAAAGGTTTCGTACCTGAAGAAGAGGTCGTTACGTGTTTTCGAATTCCGAGATTCCTATGTTCTTCCTATGTTCTATCATAATGAACATTATATGAACATTGAATTTTTCCAATAATAATCTATATGTACACACAAACACAAAACACACACACACACACACACACACACACAAATATATATATATATATATATATATATTGGGAATTATAGTGTAGCAATCAAATTATGAAAACCTGAATTTGGCTGATTAATTTTTCTAAACTTAGATAAAAAAGAAGAAAAATTCTAGTTTTCATTAATTGTTTACCATCGCCTAATACCTAAAATCTATGGACTTCCGGAAAGTCATAAATCTAAAAGCCCTTTAACACACACACACAGACACACACACAGACACACACATATATTTACCAACCCCTCCGCTCGGGCAGAATATGACACAAGGTCAGTTTTTAAGCGGAGTTTAACAGGTTTGAAATCAGAGTTTTCCTTCTCCTAGACTAGTTGCCTTACCGAGGCTGAAGAACCTAGTCTGTCCTACTATTTAGCCATAGCTGGAGGGAGAATAATTTGATTCATACCTTTCCCAAGGGTATTAGTGCTATGTGAAATGCAATCAGTCGCGTCAAGGATTTGAACTCGAGTCGCTGTGTCCATTTCCAACGACAATAACCATTACACAACGGGCACCTCCCAGTCTTCGCTGCTGACGAGAATGCTACGCCATATATATATATATATATATATATATATATATATATATATATATATAGCGTACCATTCTCGTTACGCAGCCAATCACTAAATTTCCATTGTAAAAATAGTGTAAATTTTCGTGGCGAAATAGACTATAAATTTCGTATCTGTATTTTTGCATTCACTGACCAGTCACCGCTAACGAACTTGTTTGAGGGATGTCCTCGTAGTTTAATGGTTAAAGCGATGAACTGCTGAATCGTAGTACGCGAGTTCGTACTCCAGTCGCCCTATTATGTTCACTTTCGGGAAAATACCCTTGGTTAAGGTATGAACCCCCTTATCCTCCCAGCTATGGGTTAAATGGTACCACTACTGTTCTTCTATGAGAATAGCTTAGGCATTAAATAACCTACAAAGGTTGATATGCCATTAAACAAAGAAACCAAACCGAACTTGTTTGAAATTTTCCTTAAGATTTCGCGGACGACAATATTTGACTTGGCACACAATATTTGAAGAGTCAAAACCCATAATATTTCAAGAAATATTTTCCCTCCTAGATTGTTGAAAAATATATTTTTCAATCAGAGTCATAAATAAATCATCATGTTTTATCTAATTTCGAGCCTACCACAATCATAAATAAGCGAAGAGATAAATATATCTTCAGTCGATTTATTAATTCATTATGTAATTCTACTCAAAACGTTTGGCTTTATTTCTTTTGAGTAAAAATATAACATTCTGTGCCTTCAAGTTTGCATAAATTTTAACATTGCTGGATCATTTCAAATTGAACGAAATCAGTTTGATCACAACATGATCGTACTTGTGTTTCCATCTTCGCTTGCTGATGAGTTTTTTTTTTTTTTGCTGCGTCTACTTACATTTTAGAGAATTAATATACTTTCTCCCTTAGATAATGAATTACTCACACAACGAGAGAGAATAAGAGAGAAGAATAAAGGTTATATATTACAGTAAACAGGTTATAAAATGTCGCCAGAGTAGGTTTTGCTACCAATGGTATTTTATGCCCGCCCCACTTAACGGTCGAGTGTGGCACAAGGCCCTTTTTAAGGTGGGTCCAGGCACAGGGGCGTAGCCCATACACGCCCGGCATCCCCAAAAATGCCTCGATTCCCGTCAGCATTCCCCTAAAAAGGGGAACCTCAACCGCCAGGTGATAAATCTAGCCCCTCCGAGGAGGGTTAGAGCCTAGGGCGATGGCCCCCTGAGGCGCAAGGAATGTCAGTCTTGGCTGCGTGATGAGAATGCCAGGCACTCACACCAAGCAGTCTCGACTGACTACCGCATCCAGAGACATGATATACCAGATCAGATCCGTGCCGTTAATACCACGGCCGGCCGACGTTTGCCCCAATTGGTACAATTTGTCAACGGCGTTGCTGTATAGCCGTATACATATACATATACAAATATTTGCAGAAACATAATCCAACTTAATATACGAACTTCAATGAACGAACGAACACTCTTCTTTCTAAAAATATATCTCTCACACTTTATTCTCGAAAGGGTTGATGTTGGTTTTGTGTGAGAGTTGAGTTGGTTGACCCAGCAGTAATTCTTTCTCATCTTGGCTGGTTGGCTCAAACGTGGGTCATTGAGGGCCCAAAGCCCTCTGTCTGCCGCTGGCTCTCACTTCGGCAACTTGTCCCAAACTGCCTCGAACTGCCTTGGGCACCTGGTTATATAATTGTCTTGCGTCCACCTGCTTCCGCTGTCTTTCCGCTTATTTACACAGGTGCATTTCTAGATTGACGTCTCAGTCGAGGGTCAATATGTTACACCAACTTACTAAGTGGGTTACAGTCAAATGTTATATCGTTATTGAAAGAGTCCATTGTGTATGGAAAATAGGGATGACATCACAGCAGTATTGAAACGGGGTGGTTAAAAATGGATAACATCCTCGTTGAGTAGGAATGAAATCAAAGCATCTGCAGAGAAAACTCAAAGAAATATGCATTGAAAATAGAAAATGTATATCAAAACAAATGAAAAACAAGAGTCAAAACAGTAGACAATGTTATGGAGAGAACAGTAAGAAATCGGCCGATGGGAATGGGATTTTCGTAAGAAAAAGCCAAAAAAAAAAAAGAAGAAAAATGAAAAATGAAAAATAAAACTGAATGAACATCCCCCATGTGTACTAACTAAATGATTTCTGACAGGGGAAGTACCTTGAGATATACTAACTTGAAATAGATGGTTAAAAATTAAATTTATTGATTAAAAAAAACAAATAAACAAAAAACAACTGCTATTCCCGTCACAAATGATTTGCTCTGAAATAAAAATGTCAAACTCAATGAAAGGAAAGATACGCTTGACAGGAAGAAGATTTCTTTTCGTTTCTTTCAATGCAAACCCAATCTCAGGTTACGTCCCTTGACTTACCTCTCGTATTCAGTGAGTCGCGTTGAGTCACGAAAACCCTTAGCAAAAGGATTGCTATCTATCTTTAGCTTGGTTATCTGGAATAGAAGAGAAAAGAATGGCGTACTGTGTGGCATACGAGACACGGTGATGAGAACAAGTAATTTGAACTTGATAGAAAAACTCACATTAACACGAACATCGTTGTCAAATTCGAACACTATATTCAGATAAGCATCAAAACTTAGTATAAAAAAACAGTCAACTTTAAGATTTCGTTGAGATAAATTCAACAGTCAGTTTATCGGCCAACATTCTTTTTTTTGTTCCTGCATTTCGTGTGTCGTCCTCTCTTCACTACTGATTGTCATTGCAAATACGAGTTACTGTCGAGAGATAACAATGATAGAATCTATACTTAAGTTTACTAAGAGAAATAGATATTTTTCAGCTGAGTGATTTTTTAACTAGCTGACAATGTTGTCCTTAAATAGTTTTTGACACTTTTCCGTCAGAGCGCGCTATAACTGTAGACACTTGTTATTTAAGTAGTCACCCATTTAAGTATTCAACATGATCATGGCCGCTTAACTACGATGCCGAAGAGGGAACCCATGCTTTCAGTGTGACTCGACCGTAAAACTGACAAGTTATTTAGTAAACTAGAATTCATTAAATTTATAGGCTGGTGCTTTATTCAAACCTTTACACATTTATATCGATAATGGCTAATACACCCCACCAGGCCGAAACACTACTGCATAGATAGGAACGAGCCGCTGCAGGCATTGGCCTCCATGTCAATACACACAAAACTGAATATATGTGCAATAATCAAACACACTAGATGGAACCTCTCTGAAACTGGTAGACAAATTCACCTACCTAAGAAGCAGTGTCTCATCAACAGAAAAAGACATCGACATGCGACTAACGAAGGCATGGACAGCTATCGATAGCCTATCGATCATATGGAAATCAGACCTGACTGATAAAATTAAATGCAGTTTCTTCCAGGCAGCGGTCGTATCGATACTGCTGTATGGATGCACTACATGGACGCTAACTAAACGACTGGAGAAGAAGCTAGACGGCAATTACACAAGAATGCTGGGAGCAAAATTGAACAAGTCCTGGCGGCAACACCCCACAAGGCACCAACTCTACGGCCAACTGCCTCCCATCACGAAAACTATCCAAGTTAGACGAACCAGACAATCAGGACACTGCTGGAGGAGCAGGACGAGCTCATAAGTGATGTACTCCTATGGACCTCCACATATGGCCGGGCAAAAGCAGGCCGACTTGCTCGAACATACATACAGCAGCTATGTGAGGATACGGAATGTATTCCTGAAGAACTGCCAGAGGCGATGAATGATAGGGAGAAGTGGCAAAAGAGGGTCAGGGATATCCGTGCTAGCGGCACGACATGATGATGATGATGATGATGATGATGAAACATTTATCATATATAGGGTGTCTCAATATACAGGGGACTCATGTGACTACTATTAACTCTACTAAGGATAATGTTATATTCTTTTTTGTTTCGGATCTTAAAATATTATGCTATAACAACTATTAATCCCCGATTACAATGCCTTGGAAATGAGGGGGGAAAATTGCGTTACTACTTATTTAGAGACAAAATTATTCAGAAACTGTCTCAAAATAGATGCAACTCATTAATATGATAATGATTTAATACTGAGACAAGAAACACTAAAAGAGATTGCATGTTCTTAAAACTGATAGAATAACAATTAAAGAAACATTAATTTAATGCATCTAATTTAAAGGATGCATTTTTTACAGGATTGTGTTCAAAATGACTACCATTGCGCTTGTCTCAGTTATGAATTGCATATTGATGGATTGCATCTATTTTGAGACACCATATATATATATATATGTGTGTGTGTGTGTGTGTGTGTGTGTGTGTACAGGGTGTCCTAAAAAATGTATACACACTTCAAATAATTGCAAACCAAATTTTTATTATTATTTGTTTCATTTTCAACATGTAAAAGAATTTAACAACATCCTTCTGTCGTTTTTTCATTGCTGTTTCTCAAATTGATGTCCATTCTGGTCCAGACACCGCCAATAACGCGAAGTGATGGAGTAGCACACATCATGAAGCAATTCTCTCGGTATTTGCTCTCAATTCAAAAACGGCAGTGACATAACGACAGAACGATGTTGTTAAATTCTTTTACATGTTGAAAATAAAACAAATAATAACAAAAACTTGCTTTGCAGTTATTTGAAGTGTGTATACATCTTTTTGGGACACCCTATATATATATATATATATATATATATATATATATATATATATATATATATATAATAACCGTGAAGTTTATTAAAAAAACTTCGAGATAAGCAGTATTAACTCAGCCAAAAATGAACAATGAATGAAACATTTAATAAGAGCAAAGGCTTTATTTTGCTCATAGTACCTGCTATTGCTAAAGTGGTAACCCATCTAAGTATTAAACAGGTTCATTGTCGCTTAACTTCAGTTATCTAAGATAGTTTTAACGAGCCTTGACAGTAAGTCGGTTGAACATGGTTATATCAACTAGGCCTTTCTTGAAAAGTCCTTAGTTTGCTTACAGTGCCTGCTGCAATAGCATGGTCCCCCATCTAATAAGAGAACAGGCTCATATTGCTTAACCTCGGTTATCTAATGCGAACCGGTGCATTCAGTTTGACTTGACAGTATATCAAGATTATATTGTTGAAATAAACATGACGTGAAAAACAAAAACTTAGCGGAGTATTTATCACAAGATTTCGCTCTCTACGGACTTCAACAGATTATGATAAGGGAAAAATATGAATGTCAATAAAGAATACCGTGAAACGTTAGAACTGTCGATGAGACTTTCATGGTAACGTATCTTGTAACAAAATTCCTCTTAATTTTCTATAGTTTACAGTGATAATAATTTATCCCCAGTATTAATTTATTCTTAATGCTATACTGTTTATGATAATAAAATATAGATTATTTATAATAAGCAATATTTTACTTTATACACAACGGCTGTATTTACAAATCTTTTTATTCATATCTTAAATAAGGGCCATAAGCACAATTTCAAAAAGCTTTTCGTATTTACATTTTAAAGTTTTAAGACAATAGGTATTTCTTGTGATACTTCAAACCCACTTCAATTATTCAGTTAAATTAATTTATGATAATAATTAATAAAATTTCTAATTATAGTAGATATTTTTTTCAATATTTCTCCTTTAACTGAAATTTACTCTCAAGACAGATTTCATAAAAACAAGTCTACTAAACAATTGGTGTTTTTTTTTTGCAAATAGATAATATGTTTTTAGAAAAAAATTACATAATAAGATTAAAAGCAGCAATACAACGAAGAAAATTAAGTTTAAATTGCATGGTTTCAAAAAAAGAAATAGTAAGAAAAACCAAATAAGAGGGCATTTTAGGGAATTATCAGATAAATTACTTGACAAAATTTTATCTTTAAATTGATATTGTATTAATAGTGTATACATTCTGTGCAAAGCTTTTTCTTTTTTAAAAATGTTGCTGTGAGGAGATAGCAAAAAATGTCGGTGCCCAAAAAGGCATAACAAACAAATAAATGAAGTGGCAAATGAATTTTCATATTTTTTAAAAGATAAATCAATCAGGAAATTCATTTTCATTACCATTAAGTTAGAGATATGAAATCAATTTTATGGACGCCTTACCTTTTCGGTAGTATAAAAACGCGACAATATTGATATTCTACGCCATATTTTTTTAATTTCTTTTAAATTTTTAACTTATCTATAAAATTAACAACCGTATATTTAATCATTGTTTATTTTAAGCGACTGAGATTTTGATTATTTGATGTAAAATTTCTGAATGAGTAAATATGACCAATTTGGTGAGAGAATATTGGCCATTCATATATTTTTTTAAAATTTATAAACGATATTTTTTGGTATGGATATCTATAAGGGCTATAAAAGTATAGCTTAGAGTGAGTAATCCTTTCGATGATTAAATTCTTGACGTTTTTCTATATTTCTTTGTACAGGTCTTCAAGATTTTGATTCTTTCTTTACTTACATTTTTGTTGTTTTTTTGTTTTTTTTTTGTTTTTTTTTGCAAGATATACTTTACGTTTTTATGATTCAATTCGGAATGTATACGGTTTTGTGACATGAAATTCAAAAGACAAATAAGTTTTAACTTTTTTAATCTACTTAATGGTCCGGGAGACGGGGTTCAATCTCAGGTCGCGTCATACCAAAGACTTAAAAAATGGTACTTGATATCTCCTTGCTTAACACTCAGCATTATAAGGTACGCATCAAGGGTAAAGTGGAGCAATCCAGGGAGAGCAGTAGCGCCTTCCCTTACATCTCGGTGTAGTAGCTATTGAAAAGGGACCCTTCTGGTCGCCCTCGACTACGGTCGACAACTTATTTCAAATATTTCAAACTTATTAAATAGTGAGTCGTGGCCAATAAATTGCCGAATTAATGTGAACAAAAGACAAAAACTGGTTTTAACTTCATGAGTTTTAGTGATTATCGATGAAAGTATTTCTTTCTTTTTTTTACTTTTCTTTTTATTTCCTTATATTTCTCCGGAAGAAATTTGGGATTGTGCCTTTTTCGTGGAAAAGTTAAAAAACGGCACGTTTACAATTTAAAATGTGTTTTTAAATCTGGTTTATCAATTTCCCGCGCTCCATAGGAGCATCCTTAATATTTAGCATGAGCCAAAATGGTATTACCTATCAGGATCCCATCAATGGGAAAATATCTTTTTAATTATTTGTCGTAGATTGGAATATATGATATCATATGGAATATATGATATCATTGGAATATATGATATCATATGACTGTGCAAACAAATGATTATTGTAGTCAAATAAAACAGTGGTTGGTTGGTTGGTTGGTTGGTTGAATTTTATGGCATATCAACCTTTGTAGGGTATTTAATGCCAATTCTATTTTTAAGCAAATAATCAGTTCTATTTCAAACAATTCAGTTTTGCATGAGTACAAAGTTTAACAGTCAAAAACATTTCTATTTCAAGCAATTCAGTTTAGTCAAAGAGTTAAATTAAATAGAGAAATTTTAAGAAAGATTGCCAAGGAACCTTGAAATTATAGTCATGATTATGATCAAACAAATACAAACAAATCAAATTTCTGAATTGAATTACCCCTAATTGGTTGATATACCTTTAAATAAACCAAATTAACCAGCTTTGGTTTCTTTGTTTAATCACATAACTTTCGGGAGCGATGGACGATAGAGACAGGTGGCGAGAGAGGGTCAGAGAGATATGTACTGTCAGCGTGACATGATGACGATGATGATGAATCTTGAAAGTACTGTGCGATGTTCCTATTTTTTTTTTTTTTTTTGTTTAATAAATGTATTTTGTTAAAATTTTAGGTCGCATCATTCGTATTGTTAAATAAAAGTACTCATTTTGATTTTAGGTCCCATTATTTTTTAAGTGTGATTCATAGTAATCGATCATATGGAAGTCAGACTTAATCGATAAAATAAAACGCAAGCCATCCTTGTAGAAGAACATCAATGATATTATCTAACCTATAGCCGGGGACGAAATCAGCGAGTTACGTATTTATATAGGAAATGTTTTGTAACCCTAAAGGAGTTGGAGAAATTTTATTAACCAGAGGAAAAAGAAACTGATTTACATTTCAGAACAGTAGAGAAATACATCAGAAATGTATAATGGCGTACTGGGTTTTTCAAATGTCGTGTAGATAAAGGTTATGTTATTTTGATGAGAAAGGAATTTTGACAAAAGCGAATTGTTATTGGAAAAGAATGAAAAGCAAAAGTATTGTTATTGTTTAACGTAAAAGTAGCCAGAAGATGGCTTGGTTGTTTTGAATGATCAAGGCCACTTGGAACTATCCAAAGCGACCTTTTTTTCTAGAATTCGAAGGAAAATTTGAATATGGAATTATATCGTAGCCTGGCGCTGTAGAATACAACGACTGCATCTCTGCAGAGCGGTAAGATCCAACGAGTGTCCTTGATATGACATTAAACCATCTGATGGCGAGGCTCCAGTCCTAGAACTCTATGGAATGTGGAAAATTCGAATATGGAATTTATATTCTCTAAACAATCCCAAATCAGTAGAAAATTGATATTTTCTTTGGTTCTACCCCGTTCCAACCTTCAATTGAAAATATATATAAAATGGCATGTTTGTCCCACGCGACAGTAGACCGCAGCAGACTAACGAGAGACAGAAAAAGAGCAGCGGTTGAGACGGTGATCAGGTTTTCTCGAAGCTCTGAATCTTTGACCTTGTACCAGACTGCTCTGATTATAGAAAGCGAAGAAAGCCGACTACAACACGACGTTGTGAAAAAGACAAAACAAAGAAGCTTAAAGCAATACGCACTCGTGAAGTAGTAAAAAGATTGTGGTAAGCAAACATAATCACCATTTAAGATGGCCTGCTTGAATAGTTTGAAATAGAACTGTTTTTCGACATTAAAACTGTATTTACACTGAACTGAATTGTTACATATAACTGCTTGAATAGTTTGAAATGGAAATGTTTTTGACAATTAAACTGTGTACTCATGCGAAACTGAATTGTTTGAAATAGAACAGAGTGTTTACATAAAAATGGATTTGGCGTTAAATAACCTACAAAGGTTGATATGCCATCATCATCATCATCATCATATCGCGCTGGTAGCACGGATATTCCTGACCCTCTCTCGCCACTCCTCCCTATCGTTCATCGCCCTAGGTAGGTCTTCAGGACAACATCCCGTATCCTCAGATAGCTGCTGAATGTATGTTCGTGCTGGTCGTCCTGCTTTTGCACGGCCATGTGTGGGGGTCCATAAGAGTACATCTCTTATGAGTTCGTCCCTGCTTCTCCAGCAGTGCAATATTAATTCCATTGTTCGCAGACATTGAAGTGGTTACAAATATTGCTCCCAAAAACTAATTATTCTGTTCAATATTAATTATTTGCTGATAGTGAAGTGGTAACAAGTATAGCTATCTAACTCTAATAATTCTATTTAATATAAATCATTTGTTTGTTCACGTTGAAGGGAGTATCATTATCATCATCATCATGTCCCGCTATCGGCACAGATATCCCTGACTCTCTCTCGCCACCCCCTCCCTGTGGTTATTCGCTTCCGGAAGTTCCTCAGGGCTGCATCCTGTATATACACAGAGCTGCTGTAGGTATGTTCGAGCTGGTCATCCTGCCTTTGCTCGGCCATGTAAAGGGGTCCACAAGAGTACATCACTTAAGAGCTCGTCCCTACTTCTCCAGCAGTGTCCCGCATGTCTGGTTCGTCTAATTTTGAGAGTTTTCGTGATGGTTGTTAGGTGGCCGTACAGCTGCTGCTTTGTGGGCTGCCTCCAGGACTTGTTCAAAGAATTGTTATTTAGATTAATTATTCTATTTAACACTATTCAATGCCATTAAACCATCAAAAACCTAATTGTTTCCAAGTATTTCTATGTAATACTAATAATTCATTTTAGCATCAGTCAATTATCTGCACATAATAAAAGAGTTTCAATAGCAGAAAATAGTTTTATTTGACTCACAGATGGGAACTTAACAGGTACTTCTACTCCAGTTCGGAGTAGAACTGAAAGTAGTGGCAATAAAAGGGTACTTTACGGTCCCAGAGCTCAAGGACTGGAGCCTCATCATTTGATGTAGTTTAGTGTCATGGTTCAGGACAATCTTTGGGTGGGGGTGAATATTAGCCCTCTGCAGAGATATAGTCGGCCTATCCTACCACCCAAGCTGACTGTCCTGTATGTATCGTAAGTGTCAATATTTCAAATATTTTTCGGAACAGTTTCTTTCTTTTGTAGACACCCTGTAAAAATGCTTGAGTATTGTGTATCGATATATTCAGTCCTCCTAAGTGCAATAACTTCATCTTCTTTTTTTTGATTACATTCTCTGTTTGTTTTGGCCGCTAAAGGTTACAGCCCAGTTAGCTGGCGCTGTAGAATACAACGACTGCATCTCTGCGGAGCGATGAGACCCAAGAGTGTCCTGGATATGACATTAAACCATCTGATGGCGAGGCTCCAGTCATAGACCTCTGGGGAATGGGGAGTACTCCTTCATTGCCCTCACTCCCAGGTTTTCTCTGACCCGGAATGTAAGCAATTGATAGTGTCTAATCGATTGGACAAATAGAACTCTTGGATATCTAAACTGTATGCAAACAAATGACCTATGTTAAATCGAATTGTTAGAAATAGAACTGTTTGTTCATTTTACTGTGTAATAACGTATGACTTACGTTTAATTGAATTTTTAGTGATGCATAGCAATACATGGAGCCATTTAGCTGAGGGCAAATGAGAGAGAAATGTTGACTTGAATTATTAGTGTTAAATGGAAAAACTTAAAAGACTTTAACTGTGTGTCTAAATTGAATTATTGGTATACAATTTCAATACTTGAAACCATTTATGTGTGTGCAAATGATAGAGGAATATTGACTTAAATTATTAGTGTTGATATGCAATACTTGTCACAACTTCACTGTCTTCAAACGAATGATAATATGGAATAGAATTATTACTGTTAGCAGTAATTAAAACCATTTTTAAAAAAATAAATAAATAAATAAACAATAGTAATAATATTTTGCAAACAAATTAATTCTCATTTGTTTGATAATGAAATTACAAATAAATTATTCACTCCCAAACCATGTATGAAAATCAATTTAAATGTGTGGCCCAGCGGTTAGAGTGTTCGCCAATGGCCCGGGAGACCTGGGTTCAATCCCAGGTCGAGTCATACCAAAGACTTTAAAAATGGAACTTGATACCACCTTGCTTAACACTCAGCATTATAAGGTACGGTTCAAGGGTAAAGTGGAGCAATCCAGGGAATGGAGTAGCGCCCTCCCCTACACCTTGGTGTAGTAGCTATCGAAAAGGGAGCCTTCGGGTCACCCTCGACTATGGTCGCTAACTTTACTTTACTTTTTTATATCACTTATGTTAAATTGTTACTGTTACATAGCAATACTTGAAACCATTTAACTCTGTGCAAAAAAAAATTGGGCACAGGCTCATTTAAGAATATTGACAACAAAATGTGTCTATAAATCGTATATATTGAATATATATGCATGAGGAATATTTGCCCCCCCCCAAAAAAAATGGTTGATATGCTATAAAACCCAACCAAAGCCAAAGTTAAACCCAGATACATTATTAAACACAAAGATTTGTCTTTCTTTGTTCTGAATTGTCATATGTATTCTCTATATAAATACAGTATCCCCCAATAGTTACCCAGTCGGCTGGGGTTGTAGAATACACTTACTGCACCTCTGCACCTCCCCTCCAACGAGTGTTTTGGATATGACACTAAACAGTCTGATGGTGAGGTCCCAGTAATGCTGGGGCCTTGGGGAATACGGAGGGCCCCTTCATTGTCATTGCTCCCAGGTCCACTCTGGCCCGGCGTGGTAGCACCTGATAGGGCCCTATCTATGGGTTAAATAGAACTAACGGCATACTTATGAATATCTTGAAATAGAAATGTTTTTTGACAACTGAACCGTGCTTACATTCGAATTGCGTGCTTGTGCTAAACTGAATTATTTTAAATAGAACTGTTTTTTGACATTGAAACTGTATTTACACTAAACTAAATTCTTTAACATAGAACTGTTATGACATGTAACTGTGTGTAAACAAAATCTGTACTTTTACTAAACTGAATTAGCTGAAGTAGAATTGCTTGACTAAGCTGAATAGCTCAAAATAGAAATGTTTTTTTTTACAATTAAACTGTACTTATATTTAAACTGCGTGCTTATGCTAAACTGAATTGTTTTAAATTGAACAATTTTTGACATTGAAACTATACTAAACTGAATTGTTATATATAACTGCTTGAATAGTTTGAAATAGAAATGTTTTTGACAATTAAACTGTGTACCCATGTTAAACTGAATTATTTTAAATAGAACTGATTATTTACATAAAAATGGATTTGGCGTTAAATAACCTACAATGGTTAATATGCCATAAAACCCAACAAACCAAACCAAACCTAAATATGTTAATAATATGTAAGTAAATGATATATATATATATATATATTATTCAAGTAGAACTGTTTTTTGACATTGAAACTGTACTTTCAATGTAAGTAAATGATATATATCGTGGATGTACCACATGGACGCTGACAAAATGAATTGAGAAAAATGCTCGACAACAATTGCACAAGGATGCTACAAGCTATATTAGATAAATCCTGGAAGCAACATCCCACAAAACAGCAGGTGGACGGCCATCTACTACCCATCTTGAAAACCATCGAAATTAGACGAAGAAGGCAACCGAGACACTGCTGGAGGAGCGAGGACAAACTCATAAGCACCGTTCTTCTATGGACCCCACAGACGCGCAAGTGTAGGACGACCAGTTAGAACTTATCTACAACAGCCCATGATGTACCTGGAAGACCTGCTGGAAGTGGGATGGCAAGAAAGAGCTAGGGAAATCCGTGCAAGCAGCACGAGATATTGTTGATGATATATATTACAAATATTATATACATATATATATATATATATATATATATATAATTTATATATATATATATATATATATAGCATCATCAACTCGTGCTGACACCACAGAGTCCCTTGAGACACACATTTTCTCTCTGTCACTCACTCTCTTTCTCTCTCTCTCTCTTCAATTCGAATCGTCCCTATCCTCAATCGCTCCAGGCAGATCCTCTAGACTGTATCCGGTGTCCTAACAGAACTAGCACATGTAAGTCTTTCTTAGTTGGTCAACACTGCTGTGTCTATGTGTAGGAGTCCCTATAAGAACGTTGCTGCTAAGTTCTACTTTACTTCTCCGGCAGTGATTCACATGTCTTGGATGATTTGCGAGATGGGAGGCAAGTGTCTTTACACCGGCTATTTTGTGTGATGCTGTTCCTAGGATTTGTTGTAAATAGCACATAACATTTTTTTATTAGTTCCCACCTAGCTTTTACTTGAGGCTTTTCGTTCGAGTCTTGGTGGTGCAACCATATAGCAGTACTAATACGGCTTGGAAGAATTTCTGTTTTTATTTTCATATGATCTACAACCTGTCATTAAAAGTCTACGTCTTTCTTATGTGTACGTTGGGTTCGCTTTCAGTAGATGAGATACTGCTACCGAGGTGTGTGAAATGATCTGCCAAAATTTTCATTTCTTTTTAATACATATATGTAGCTGAGCTGTAACCTAGTAAGAACAGCTCAATATTGCAAGATTTCCATTTTTAAAAGTAATTTTTGTAGGGGTCGGCGTCCACACTGAACCTCATTTTTTAAAAAATTAATCCAAGTGATATTAAGCTAATAACTGTGTTCCAGGTTACGACTTTTTTATGCTTCTGGTATCTAATTGCCTGGCCTTTCATGAAACCCTTTTTTCTATAGAAAATATCCAATATAGTTATTTTCAACATAATCTCATTCCTTTTTAGTGCTCTTAACCGAAAGCATTTTCATTAATTTTATTCATGGGATATTATGCAGGAAAACATTTCAGGTTGAAATTAGTTTATATCCTCAGGTGCGACGAGGAAAATATTGATATATATTGAATATATTTAATGCTTTTTTTGTACATAAATATATATATTTTTAAAAACTTACCAGTTGATTTTGATAGGCTGTTACGGCAATAAATACAGTTTCTGGGAAGATAAATGTCCGAAACTCTTCTGCTTCCAGATTTGTCACTGACGTAGAAGACAGGTCCTTTTTCCGAACAATGTGTACTCGAGGCTGATATTTATGCATGGAATTCAAGATAATCTGAAAAAATTAGACAGATATTAATAATATACATCAGAAAATGTGTCACAGTAGTATAGGGCCAATGACATAGGCTATTTTTGCAGATTGTTAGTCTAACGGACATGTGTTTATACTTGATCTTGAATTTGGGATAGGGGAACACTTTTTGAAAAAGAAATTTTTTGGCCATTTTTTTTTTTTTTTAAAGTTACTGTGTATTGAGGTTGACAGTTTTATCGGAAAGAATAATGGTTTGGTTTGTTTGATTTTATGGCATATCAACCTTGGTAGATTATTTAACGCCAAATCCATTTTTATGTAAATAATCTGTTCTATTGAAAACAGTTCTGTTTAGCATAAGTACACAGTTTAATTGTCAAAAACATTTCCATTTCAAACTATTCAAGCAGTTATATGTAATAATTCAGTTAAGTGTAAATACACTTTTAATGTCGAAAAACAGTTCTATTTCAAATAATTCAGTCAAGCATAAGCACGCAGTTTAAATGTAAATACGGTTTAATTGTCAAAAACGTTTCTATTTCAAGCAATTCAGTTTACGCAATTCATTTTAGCATAAGTATGCTGTTAGTTCTATTTAACCCATAGATAGGGCCCTGTCCGGTGCTACCACGCCGGGCCAGAGTGGACCCGGGAGCGATGGCAATGAAGGGGTACTCCGCATTCTCCAAAGCTCCAGCATTGCTGGAACCTCACCATCAGACTGTTTAGTGTCATATCCAGGACACTTGTTAGGGGGGGTCTTACCCCTCTGCAGAGAAGCAGTCGGTGTATTCTACAGCCCCACCCGACAGGGCAAAAAAGAATAATGGTAAAATTTATTATTTAAATTGCAGTGTAATTTTTAAAATGGCATTCTAGATCAGGTATACATCATAGCCTAGATGGAGTTGTAGAATACATTGACTGCATCTTTGCAGAGGAGTATCCTATTCACCCAACCCCTCCGCTCGGGCAGGATATGACACAAGGTCAATTTTTTAAGTGGAGTTTAACAGGTTTGAATTCAGAGTTTTCCTTCTAGACTAGTTGCCTCACCAAGGCTGAAGAACCTAGTCTGCCCTACTATTTAGCCATAGCTGGAGGGAGAATAATTGGATTCATACCTTTCCCAAGGGTATTAGTGCTATGTGAAATGCAATCAGTCTCGTCCAAGATTTGAACTCGTATCACCATGTCCATTTCCATTTCGTCTTTGCAGAGGAGTAAGCTCCACCCTCCAACCATATATATGACCTTAAGCCATTTGATGGCGAGTCACCAGTTTTGGAGATTTGGGGAATGTGGAGTTTCTCACCATTGCTATTGCTCTCAGGTCCACTCCGACCCGGAGTGGTAGCACCTAATCAGGTCCTATCTAAGGGCCAAATAGAACAAATTATGTGTGCAAACAAATCGCTGATAATTAAATTGTGACCGTTATATAGCAATGCTTGAAACCATTTAAATGCGTGCAAAATATAGTTCAGGCCCGTGTAAGAACGTTATTTACAAAATGTGTATACAATCATATATAAATTAAATATGTATGTGTAAGCAGGATTTGGCATTAAATAACCAACAATGGTTGATATGCTATAAGACCAAACCAAACCACACTGGCATATATCAATGTAAGAAAAAAAATCCCATAGTTTCCAGAAATAATAATTGTTTATTATCATTTCTTTATTGGGTCTCCTATGTCATCTCCCCTTTTTACTATCGCCTCATATCAATATAAAAAAAAACATCTTTGCACATAATTTATACACAATTGATACATTATATATATGTTATATAACTGCGGAAGGATTTTTTTTATATTATAATTTTCGTTGGTTATATCTTATCTTTCGGTTTAGTTAGGCTTAGAACTTTTCGGTTTTGTGCACGGGTAGGGGCACACATTGAGCGCAGGTATTCACGGATGTCATAATAAAAACCCCGGATAGTTAATGGACTGGGGATGTGAACGACGTTATGCCCGGAAACGATGGACTGGTATTCTTGGGTATTTAAAAAAAAAAGCAGTTAGTTGAGATTTGAGACTGGACGAAGCGAGTTGGGATTCGAATCAGGGCGAGGCCAGTCCAGTTGTTTTGCTGCGGGATGCGCGCACGTTTGTTGGGTCAGTGAGTTGAGAGCTGACGCTGGACGAACAATCAGCATAGTAAAAAACTGTGTGTGTGTGTCTCTCTCTCTCTCTCTCTCTCTCTCTCTCTCTCTCTCTCTCTCTCTCTCTCCTCGTGTCGAAAACCTAAAAGTCAAGAAGGTTATAAAAGTTTCGTACCTGAACCAAGAGAGTCGTCAGTGTTTCGAGTGTTTTTCGGATTTCTATACATACGAACGTTTTACGTATATTCGTATATTTTGTATATCCGTATATAATGGTTATATTACATGTATACAGATCACATTCTCTTTTATAAATGCCTTCTGAACTTTTTTTCCGATCATTTTCCCGAGACCATCCAATTTAATATTAGCCCAGTCGGTTGGTTATATAGAATACGCTGATCGCATCTCTGCGGAGGGGTAAGACTCCCACCCACTAAAAAAGAGTGTCCTTGATAAGATACTAAACCATCTGATGGTGAGGCTCTAACCCAGGGTGGTAGTACCTGTGTTACATACCCAGATATCAGGATATGTGTGAAACGTACATTAGAATGTACATTACATATATACATAGAACATAGGAATCTCGAAACACGAAAAACACTTACGACTTTTTAGTTCAAGTACGAAACTTTTTTATTACCTTTGAGTTTAAAGGTTCTTCGACATAAGGAGAGAGATACACATTCTTTCTATTCTTGCTTTTTCATCTGCCCCCTCCCAACACGCGTGGCACCCGCCACAAGGTCTCCGCGAGTAAGCGAAAGTCAACCGTCTTCTCCCGAGGAAGGACTCAACTCAACTCACTGACTTTTTTAAATCTTCAAAAATTTTTCGTGCGATTCCTGTGCGTGACGTCATTCAAACTCGCTGGCCCCGTTTCCCATCTCGGGTTTCTATTGTGACATCTCTGAGTGACACGTCCACTCCGCGCGCGTGTGAACACCTGCATTAATGTTGCACCTAAGTAACCAATGCACTGAGCCGAAAGGCTCTCAGCTTAACTAAACCCAAAGGCATGAAACGAAATCCCTCCGCCATTATATTACACCTGTTAGGGTTCCATCTATGTGACAAATAGAACTATTTAATCATTTACTATACTTAAAACCAATTAACACCTTGAAAACAATAAACAGCAAATCTTGAAATCATTTAACTGTCTATTAGCAAATGGGCTCGGACACCTTTTTCAATAATCTTGCTGTTGTATAGTACCTTGTCACTTCCGGTATCGCGGAAGTATAAAAGACGCCGTGTCTCTTAAGCATAGGAAAGCAGAAGAAGAAGAAGCGGAAGCAGAAGCAGAAAGAGAAGCAGAGAATTTGCTCTGAAGGACGTCGGTCAGTAGTAAGACCAACTTCGGACGTAACACCAACAGCGCGAGATGTATAATACTCGTCGAACTGTGCTACTTGAGTTATTAAATAATTAACTCTATTTCACTTTTCCTTACCACGATACAACAGTTACCCACAAATTGCTCCCTTACAAATCATATGTACAATATATATATATATATATATATGAAGATTTGGCATTAAATCACCTACAAGGGTTAATATGCAATAAAATTCAACCAAGCATATATACAATATTCATATATCTATATAAACAAGATATAGCATCTATAAAAGTTAATATGCCATAAAATCCAACCTACCATATATATATATATATATATAGGATTTGACTCTAAATGACCAACAAGATTTGATATGCCAAAAAATCCAACCAACCAACTTATTATTAATTTTTGACACTATTACATTTTGATTTGATCAGGCAATTTGTTCCAAAATGTATATTGCTCTATTAGTAAAAAAAATCCAATTGGTTAGTAGATTTTGTTTCTGTAATTTTTTAGTAAATTTCCTGTTGGAGGAAATATATTGAAAAAAAAATCTCCAACATGATTCAAAATCCCATTAATTATTTTGAAAGTTTAAATCAGATCACTTTTCTTTCTTTTTTCTAGGAAAGTAGTAAATCCCAATTTCTCTAATCTCGCTTTTACTTTAAAAAAAACTTATTTTTGTCTCTCTAACGTACTAGCGTGGCTGGAGTTCGAACTCGCTTACTTCGTTATCACAGTGTCTAGCACGCTAGACACTGAGACTTCCCCTTGTATTTATTCTATTTAGTTTGACACTTCCATTTGCTATTAATACTTCTCCAAAGTCTGCATTTGAATATAATCTTTTAAACTTTTTTTTCGCTTTTAGGAGTGTGTCAGAAGTCTAATAAATAGTAATTTCTTTCCAGCGTTGGGCTATTTAGAGGTCATAAATGTATTCCTCGTGAACTTCTGGCTCATAAACATATGCCCATTGTGTGGTTTTGCGTATTGTATGACGAATTTGCAATATTCAAAGCAAATGTTCACGAAACAGCCAATTTAGAACCCTCCTACACCGACGTGCTGGTTGATAATGTATCCACCAATTATAGTTATTATTATACACTGATGTACTTTATTCCTCACTTTGCTTATTATCGGTTTGGTTTGGTTTGGTTTGGTTTCATGGTTTTAGTACTTAGTTTAGTGACTCTCGTAAGTTATTTAATGTAAAATCAATTTTTACACATATAAACAGTTCTATTTCAAACAATTCAGTTTAGGATAAGTATAGTTTTTGATTACACTCAGTTAAATGTCAAAACAGTCCAACTACAAACAATTCAGTTTGGCATACAAAAACAGTTTCGTTTCAAGCAATTCAGTTTAGCATTAGTACGCAGTTTAGATATCAATACAGTTCTATCTGAAGCAATTCGGTTTAGCATAAGAACGTAGTTTAAATGTCAAAAGAATTCTATTTCAAACAATTCAGTTTAGCATAAGTAACAGTTTAGTTCTATTTGACGCATAGATAGGACCCTATCTGGTGCTACCAGATTGTTTAGTATAATATCCAGGACACTCGTTGGTGGGGTCTTACCCGCCTGCAGAGAAGCTGTAAGTGTATTCTACAGCCCCATCCGACTGGACCACAGGACACTCTTTGTGGTGGGGAGCCTTACTCGTCTGCATTGAAACAGTCGGTGTATTCGACAGCCCCACCTGACTGGGCAATTATTTATTAAAGTTACATCGTTTCAATTGTTGCAGCGTCTGGTCTTCTTCGTGCATTTCTCTTAGCCAGTAATCTGGAAATTTCCAGCCAAATTCTTCATTGACGATATATTGTTTATATTCTTCGGTCCATTCTCTGTGGAAATTTCGTTACCAGTTAATTCTTCAGCTTTCAGTGTTCATTGTGATTTCTAACATCTTTTTCCTCTAAACAAGTCAAGAAAGTAAGGACATTTTTCCAGGGTTCCGACTCCATCAAATATCTGAAGAAAACCTGAGAGTACCGAACCCAAAAAGGTGAGACTATAAAAACAATCAAGATAAAGATTCTAGTACAAGAGTGTCATTATGTAGGAGCGCTTAGTTTCATGACTCTCGTCACTGGATATGGAATCGGTGACCTGAATTCAAATACCGATCAACGCTGATTATGTTTAACAGCTATTATAGGACAATGATAAAGACATTAACCAATCTATTCTGGCTTCAGCTATGGGTAAATAGTAGGGTAGACTGATATCTTTAACCTTTCTGTTACAGTGAAGGAAAACTGAATTCAAGCCAGCTGCACTTCACTTGAAAATTATCTTCTATTGAATCACATTTTGGTTTAAGGAGCAAGGTAAGTGCTTAGATTATAGGTTGGTTTATTGGTTTATTGGGTTTTATGGCATATCAACCTTTGTAGGTTATTTAACGCCAAATCCATTTTTATGCAAATAATATGTTTTATTTAAAACAATTCAGTTTAGCACAAGTATACAGTTTAATGATGAAAAACATTTCTATTTCAAACTATTCAAGCAGTTATATGTAATAATTCAGTTAAGTGTAAGTACAGTTTTAATGTCGAAAAACAGTTCTATTTCAAATAATTCAGTTAAGCATAAGCACGCAGTTTATATGTAAGTACGATTTAATTGTCAAAAACATTCCTATTTCAAGCTATTCAGTTCATTCAAACAATTCAGTTTAGCATAAGTATGCTGTTAGTTCTATTTAACCCATAGATAGGGCCCTATGAGGTGCTACCACGCCGGGCCAGAGTGGACCTGGGAGCGATGGCAATGAAGGGGTACTCCGCATTCCCCAAAGCCCCTGCATCATTGGAACCTCACCATCAGATTGTTTAGTGTCATATCCAGGATACTCGTTAGGGGGGGGTTACCCCTCTGCAGAGGTGCAGTCAATGTATTCTACAGCCCCTGGGCAAGCTTAGATCATAGATTAGGAATGCTGGTTCTTCCTTCAATTACGCAAATGATTTCTAGCGACTGATTTGGATATTTCGTGTATGATGTGACTCAAGATCAATTTATTCAGTGGTGTACTGTATATGATACTAAACTGTATCTGATGGTGAAGCTCCAATTCGGGAGCTTTGTGGAATGTAGAGAACCCTTTCATTGCAAATACTCTCAGGTCCTCTCTGTCCTAACTGTAAGGGTCACATCTATAGATCAAATAGAACTATTCAATCTTCTAGTTAGGATTATTATTAATATAAAATAGAATTACTAGTTTTAAATAGCAATACTTGAAACCATTTAACTGTGTGCAAACAAATAAGCTCTGGCTAGTTTAAAAATGTTACCTACAAACTATTTGTTTACAAATCATTATATATCGAGAGAGAAACATCAGATTGGGAAAAGAAGTAGAAAACTGGAAAAACCGAAAGGCTCACTTTTTAATAGCTACTACTGTTGTATAGTCACAACCAACTATACGTATACATATACATACGGAAAATATTCAACACAATAAAGACGAGCGGACACAGTTCTTCATAAAAATATACCTCTCACTTTGTTGAAAGGGTTGTGTGTGAGAGGTGAGTTGGAGACTGAACAGAACTGCAACATATTGACGCCCCACCCCGCTCTTCTGGCTATAACAGCATTTCTTTCCCGTTCTCCTGGGCTGCTCAACCGATGGCCTGGGGGCCCAGCCTCAGCGGTGACATGGTTCTCATTCCAGCATCTTCTCTTCAACTGATCTGAACTTCCTATCGCCGGGGCTATATAATAATTTGACGTCCACCTACTTTTTGCGAGTGTCACATTTCACACTCAATTCAACCTGTCGACAGTCAAGGTTATCCCCCGACATCCTGTTATTTACATAGGTGCATTTCCTATTTTGACAGCTCGGCCGGGGTCAATATGCAACACTACACCATGGTGTAGAGGAGGGCGCTACTTCTTTCCCTAGATTGCAACACTTTACCTTTGATATATATCTTATAATGCTGAGTGTTAAGCAAGAAGGTATTAAGTACCATTTTTTTTTAGTCTTTGGTATGACTCAACCTGGGACTGATCCACGTCTCCAGGGTTATAAACAGAATTTGGAATTAAATAATCCACAATATGCCATAAAACACAATCACCCAACCTTGTTTAACTGGTTGATACAACTCAGAATTTACGTAAAATTGACATTAAAAATCTCTATGCAAAAAAAAAAAAAATGATCTTGTGGAGCGGTTGGGTAAATACAGGTATTAAAAATCTACTCACGTGACCATTTTTGTCCAGCATGTTGTTGGTCAGTTTCAGCTTTTCAAACGATACTGTCTGCTTGTGTAATTGTTCACCTGTGAAAGGACAGTCCGGATGCACGTAAAACCGAGTGGGCAGCGGTGGGTCAGCCTTTCCAGCTACCAGCCATGATGACCGATGGTAGGCATATCTGTAACGCTTGCTGTCCACTGGTACAATATCCATTAGGACCATGTATTTCGTGTCAGCCTCCAGACCATTGAAGGAGACTCGTATGGTAGGAAACATCCTCCTACAACAAACCAGAACAGAGAAACATTGTCAGAGTTCAACTTTGAAACCAGTTCAAAAGAATGCCAGGCAATGAAAATAAGGTTTCAATCCTCACGCTCATGAAGGAGCAATGGCGTCGCTAGAGTGTGTGTAGACCAGGGCAGTTCGTGGATTTGTCACCCCATCCCTTGTTACGCAAAATTGTGTTCCAAGCAACGCCGTCACCCACTCCTCACTTTACTACTAACCCGGAACCAAACTGCCATCGTCTTTCAGTTTTGCAATTTTATCTTTTTGTTTGTAAATTACGATATGAACAATATTTGCAAACGGAGGGAAAAAACAAAAACAAAAACACACACAAAAAAATAACTGCAATATACATGACAAATTTTAAAAAATGACTAGATTTTTTTTTTTTAAATTTTAATCTTAGATGACAAATTTAACGAAAAATAAACAATTTTCACAAAAACAAATTTTGCTTACAATTATATATACCTGCGGGTGTATTTGGTTTGTTTGTTTTGTTTGTTTGGTTTTATGGCAAATCAACCTTTGTAGGTTATTTAACGCCAAATCCATTTTTATGTAAATAATCTGTTCTATTGAAAACAGTTCAGTTTAGCACAAGTACACAGTTTAATTGTCAAAAACATTTCTATTTCAAACTATTCAAGCAGTTATATGTAATAATTCAGTTAACTAAATGCAGCTTTAATATCGAAAAACAGTTCTATTTGAAATAATTCAGTTAAGCATAAGCACGCAGTTTAAGTGTAAGTACGGTTTAATTGTCAAAAACGTTTCTATTTCAAGCAATTCAGTTTACTCAATTCATTTTAGTATAAGTATGCTGTTAGTTCTATTTAACCCATAGATAGGGCCCTATCAGGTGCTACTACTCCGGGCCAGATTGGACCTGGGAGCGATGGCAATGAAGGGATACTCCGTATTCCCCAAAGCTCCAGCACTGCTGGAACCTCACCATCAGATTGTTTAGTGTCATATCCAGGGTACTCGTTCGGGGGGAGGGATCTTACCCCACTGCAGAGGTGCAGTCAGTGTATTCTAAAGCCCCAGCTGACTGGGCAAGTATGTATTTGGGCAGCATTTCTTCGTTGATACATATTTGATTAAACAATATAGATAATCTTTGTCTACACATTTTTTGTATTTATCCTTTCGGGTGACCACATCAGTTTTATGGTATCCGGAGGGATTGGTTGATAAACAACCCATAATTGATTGGTTCCCTAGTATTTTCTGTCTGATCTTAGGCCATCATCAGGAGTATGTATATTGCAAAAGTTATGTGGCCTTTTCATGTACATTACTACTTGAATGCCTTTAGCTAGTGCTGTTATTTATGGAACCGGTTTAAAATAAACGCCACAACAACAAACCAGTATGAATTATAAATGCTCAACACATACAAAGTAGTAATGTACATGCAAAAGTCACACCGCTTGTGCAATATACACATCCCTGATGATGGCTCAAAATCGGACAGAAAGTACTAGGGAACCAATCAATTATGGGTGGACTATATATATATATATATATATATATATGAATAAACAAAAGTGATGAGATAAATTGAAATATTTCTTTGTGATAATTCACTTTTTAATTGTTTTGAATGGGTTTAGACTTTTTATTATCGTTAGGAGAAAAAATGTTATCAATAAAAGTTTTTTAGAAAATTTTAAAAATCGTTTATAAAATATTTCATATATCACAAGAGAAGCAACGAAAAATTAAATTCAATTCGTTGAAGGAAAATTATTTTTTGGTATCCAAGAGTCTTCGACTGACTATTCTATGATCTCTGCTATCGTAAACCTACTGTCCATCTAGAATGATGGATTTGGCATTAAATAACCCACGAAGATTCATTTAAACGAACAAACAAACGCTATCGTATACTCCTGGTTGTGAGCTCTACACTTGTATTTGTTTATATATATATATATATATATATATATATATATATATAGGGATTATTCGGTCCAGTTAATCCGGAGTTTTTTGTTTTTTTCGTGTTTTTGATTTATATCAAAAACACATAACAGGATGGAAATAAATTTATAATCCTAATGGTGACCGGTTTTGTCTTTTTCATAAAGAAATATATATATATATATATATATATATATATATGAACAGGAATTGGCGTTAAATAATCCCTAAGGGTTGATATACCATAAAAACTCAACTAAAAAACAACCAAACTTTACCTCACCCCCTAAACGTAAAGTAAGTATTCCTCGAGACACCTCCAGTCTTGGGAAATGTTCTAATCCAACAATTCTCCCTCCATTTATGGGTAAATATTAGAGAAGACAAGGCTCTTTAATCTTCGTATAGCAACCGGTCTTGCAGAAGCAAAACTCTGAATTCAGCCCGGTTAAACTCCTCTTTAAGACTTCCTGCTTGTGCAAAGAGGCCGGGCTCAGTCAAGGCGCCTGTGGCAGAATGGTTATCGTTGTTGGGAATGGACACGGTGACACAAGTTCAAATCCTGGACGAGACAGTTTGCATTTTACTTAGTGCTAATAGTCCTGGGAAATCCAATTATTCTTATACCAGCTATGGGTAATTAGTGGCGCTGATTGGGGTCTTTAACTTAAGGAAGGCAAGCGGTATAGTTGGAGTAGAACGCTAAATTCAAAACTGTTAAATTCTACTTCATGAATTAACTTTTTGTTGCATCCTGCTCGTGCAGAGGAGTTGGTAAACACGCACACATACACACGGACAGATACACATACACACACACACCATACATACATACATACATACACACACACATATATATATATATATATATCATCATTATGTCGTGCACAGATATCCCTGACCCTCTCTCGCCACTTCTCCCTATCATTCATCACTTTTGGCAGGTCTTCAGGGCTACATCCCGTATCCTCACATAGCTGCTGTATGTATGTTCGAGCTGGTCGTCCTGCTTTTGCTTGGCCATATGCGGGGGTCCATAGGAGTACATCACTGATGAGTTCGTCCTTTCTTCTCCAGCAGTGTCCTGCGTGTCTGGTTCGTCTAAATTGTATAGTTTTTGTGATGGGAGGCAAGTGGCCGTAGAGTTGGTGTCCTGTGAGGTGTTGCCGCAAGGGACTTGTTCAATATTGCTCTCAACATTCTTGTGTAATTGCCGTCTAGCTTCTTCTTCAGCCGTTTAGTTAGCGTCTAAGTAGTGCATCAATATAGCAGTATCGATACGACCACTGCCTGGAAGAAACTGCGTTTCATTTTATCGGTCACCTCTGATTTCCATATGATCGAGAGCCTATCGATAGCAGTCCATTCTTTCGTTAATATCATCATCATCATCATCATATCATGCTGGCAGCACGGATATCCCTGACCCTCTCTCGCCACTCCTCCCTATCGTTCATCGCCCTAGGTAGGTCTTCAGGACAACATCCTGTATCCTCACATAGCTGCTGAATGTACGTTCGAGCTGGTCGTCCTGCTTTTGCGCGGCCATGTGTGGGGATCCATAAGAGTACATCTCTTATGAGTTCATCTCTGCTTCTCCAGCAGTGTCCTGCATGTCTGGTTCGTCTAACTTGAATAGTTTTCGTGATAGGGGGCAGGTGGCCGTACAGTTGGTGTCTTGTGGGGTGTTGCTGCCAGGACTTGTTCAGGATTGCACGCAGCATTCTTGTGTAATTGCCATCTAGTTTCTTCTCCAGCCGTTTTGTCAGCGTCCATGTAGTGCATCCATATAGCAGTATCGATGTGACCGCTGCCTGGAAGAAACTGCTTTTCATTTTATCGGTTAGGTCTGATTTCCATATAATCGATAGCCTATTGATAGCTGTCCATGCTTTCGTTAACCTCGTTTCGATGTCCTTTTCGGTTGATTCGACGCTGCTTCCTAGGTACGTGAATTTGTCTACTAGTTTAAGTGGGGTTCTTTCTTAATATATATATATATATATATATATATATATATATATATATATACGTGTTTAAGGGGTGGGATAATGCATCTCCGACAATAAAAAGTGATAAGTTGTCAACTCCTATCATATTCTCGCTCCATAGGTCAATATTAAAAAAAAACATAATTGTCTTACCACAACATATAGAACTATTTTAGACGATAATACGAAAGTACTTCATTCAGACAATAATATCAAAAATTAAAAATCCTAGAGACTTTGTATATAAAATTTAGACAACTCACTATCAATTGAATTAACTTTGAAACTAGTGATAATATTTTAAAATGCTTAAAATAGATACATAGAACAATCTATATTCCTAAATTCTTACAATTGCCCAGTCAGCTGGGGCTGTAGAATAGACTGACTGCACCTCTGCAGAGGAGTAAGACACCCCCAATGAGTGTCCTGGTAATGACACTAAACAATCGGATGGTGAGGTTCCAGCAGTGCTGGAGCATTGGGGAATGCGGAGTACCCCTTCATTGCCATTGCTCCCAGATCTACTCTGGCCCTGAGTGGTAGCACCTGATAGGGTCCTATTTATGGGTTAAATAGAACTAACAACATACTAATGCTAAACTGAATTGTCCGAATAAACTGAATAGCTTGAAATAGAAATGTTTTTGACAATCAAACCGTACTAAAATTTAAACTGCGTGCTTATGCTTAACTGAATTATTTCAAATAGAATTGTTTTTCGACATTAAAACTGTATTTACACTTAACTGAATTGTTACATATAACTGCTTGAATAGTTTGAAATAGAAATGTTTTTGACCATTAAACTGTGTACTTTTATGCTAAACTGAATTGTTTTAGAAAGAACAGATTATTTACATAAAAATGGATTGGGCGTTAAAAGGTTGATATGCCATAAAACCCAAGAAACCAAGAAACCCAATTCTTACAAAGGATAGAACAAATTTTATTCTTTTTCACGTGAGAGAAATATTTAAAAATAAACTGCTACTATCGCTTAGCTTCAGCTTCGGGATATAAACCAGCCTCACTTTGGTAATAAAACCAAAAACAAAATATTAGTTTAGTTTAAATATTAAACAGTTATAATTAAGAAATAAACATAGACATTACCATGATAATATTTCAGGTTTGATTTGGTTTGGTGGTTTTTATGGTGGGTTTTATACAGGTTATTTAACGCCAAATCCAGTTTTATGTAAATAATCAGTTCTATTTCAAACAATTCAGTTTAGCATGGGTACAAAGTTTAATTGTCAAAAACATTTCTATATATAACAATTCAGTTTAGTGTAAGTACAGTTTCAATGACATTTAGCAAAAGCACACAGTTTAAATGTAAGTACGGTTTAATTGTAAAAAACATTTTTATTTAGAGCTATTCAGGTTAGTCAAGCAATTCTACTTCAGCTAATTCAGTTTAGTAAAAGTACAGATTTTGTTTACAAACAATTACATGTAGTGGTACTATTTAACCCATAGCTAGGAGGATAAGGGGGTTAATACCTTTCCCATGGGTATTTGCCCGAAAGTGAACGTTATAGGGGGACTGGAGTACGAACTCGCGTTCTACGATTCCGCAGTCCCTCGCTTTAACTATTACACCACCAGGACACCCCCATGAAAATATTTCAGATACGAACAGAAAGTACTCGGTTTACAATAAATGGTTCCTTTGGAGATATCATTAACAAATCTTGTGACCGTAACATAAAAAAAAACATTAGGACTCTTGAAAGAAAAAAAGAAAAATCTTCAAAATAAAAAGGATTCTATTTTATTTGACCAAACTTGTTTGAATATATATATATATATATATATATATATATATATATATATATATATATATATATATAAAGTAATGAAGTAATGGCGGATGAAGTAATCGTGTTGCCATTAGCGTTTATTGCAAGTCTCTTCATACATATGAATTGAGGTCTCGGCAGCAGCTGGATAGATGTATGTAAACAATAGTAATTGTGATTCATAACCGTTTTAAATTTACTTCGCAGCTAATGGCTCCTCGTGGCTGAAGGGTTAGAGGCTTGGCCTGGCGTTTAAGTCGATACCATATTTTTTTGTTAATCCTTTCGAATTGTCGTATTGATCTTATAGATATAGCAGCACTTTGGAATGAAGAGACAAATTACACTGTAAAAATAACGCTCTTACAAAGTAGTAATGTACATACGAAAGTTACATCACTTTTGTGATACATCCTCCCCTGATGATGGCCCAAAGTTGGGCCGAAAGTACTTGGGAAATAACTCATTATGGAAGATTTATCGACCAAATTCCGCCGAATATCATAAGATCTATACAGCTATTCGAAAGCATTAACAAAAGAATATGTAGACAAAAAATGTCAATGAAATATATATATATATATATATGAACTTTTGTAGTTTGATGGGGCGTAGCTCAGGCAAACTCTACAAGTTCTGCTCCTTTGGAAGAAACTCTCTCTTTCTCTCTCTCTCTCTCTGCCTAAGTATTTTATTCCTCAACAAAGAGTTTTTTCTACTTTGATTTAAATACACGTTTTACAGGCTTATGAAAGTAAAGTAAAAGTTGGTTAGCGTAGTCTAGGGCGACCTGAAGGCTCCCTTTTCAATAGCTACAACACCAAACTGTAATGGGATGGTGCTACTCCTTTCCCTGGATTCATTCACTTTACCCTTGATACATACCTTATAATGCTGAGTGTTAAGCAAGTAGGGAGTTCTCCGTAGTTTAATGGTTATCGTCGTAGGAAATGGACACGGTGACACGAGTTTAAATCCTGGACGAGACTGATTGCATTTCACATAGCACTAATACCCTTTGGGAAAGGTATGAATCCAATTATTCTCCCTCCAGCTATGGGTAAATAGTAGGACAGACTTGATTCTTCAGTGTTGGTGAGGCAACTAGTCTAGGAAAAGAATAACTCTGAATTCAAACCTGTTAAACTCCGCTTAAAAATTGACCTTGTTGGTAAATATGGTTCAGCGAGGAGGGATCAAGTACCATTTTTTGGGTCTTTAGTGACTTTACCTGGGATTTATTCCCGGTCTCCTAGGCCATTGGCGAACACTCAAGCTATTAAGCCAACGGGCTGGTTACAAAGGCTTATAAAGCAGACCAAAGTGTAACCCGGTGGTATCACCCACTTGCCCCTCAAGCATTTCTACTGGCTTTTAGCATAATCCAAATTTCTTTGTAGATATTCAGTCGTAAACAAAAGAATATTCCTTGGACGTCAAACACGAAGACTTGCTCGATGAAGGCATCTAGTGGGTGTCTTCATTGATATATCCAACACTTATCTCTTTACGTCATTACGGCCAGTTGACTGGGGCTGTAGTATACCCCTTGAACCTCTGAAGAGTAGTGAGAACTCTTCAACAAGAGTCCTGCATTAGATGTAGAAACTCCAGTCCTGGTGTTTTGGGGAATGTGGAGTGCCCCTTCATTGATATTACTCGCAGGTCTGCCTTGATCTGGATTGGTAATTTCTGTTACTGTCCCATCTCTTGGCCAAATACAACAGTTCAATCATTTACTAAGCATTATCATTATTTGAGACCATTCAGCTGAGTGCAAATTATCTATATTACATAGAAATACTTCATAAATAGAATTACTAATCTTAAATAGCAATACATAATAATGTTACATAGGCATATACACGAATATGGCAATGTGCGAAATGGGTGAAATGGACATCGAATGTTCATGACCACATGTAGAAAACCCAGAACACAGGAATCTCTAAATTCGAAAACACGTAACGAATTCTTTGTTCAGGTACGAAACCTTTTTATTACTTTTGAGTGAAGAGTTTCGACATAAGGAGAGAGATACAATCTTTTTATGCTGGCTTCTTCATCTGGCCCCTATTTCGTGCGGCACCCATGGCGCGCATATTCGTCTCGCCCCGGAGAGCCCCAAAAGTCGAACCTCCTCGTTCGGTGTCTAGTTTCAACTCTTCAACTTTTTTCGAAATCCCCAAAATCCTCCGCGCGCTTCCGGTGCGCGACGTCACCCGCTCTTTGTCACCCGTTTCATCATCTCAGGCTATTGTGACATCTCTGAGTGACATGTCTGCTCTGTGCACGCGCACGCGTTACCACCTGCATTTAAGGTTGCACCTAACTAACCCATGTGTTGAGCCGAAAGGTTCTCAGCCTAACTAAACCCAAAGGCATGAACCGAAATCCCTCGGCCATTATATTACAATAAATAAACAATAATAAATAGCATTGAACAGTGCACTAACAAATGATAGATTCTAAACAGCAATACATAATAAATAAACAATATTGATTCTAAATAGCAATACATAATACAATATTGATTCTAAATTGCAATACATAATAAATAAACATTAATAAATAGCATTGAACAGTCCGCTAACAAATGATAGATTCTAAACAGCAATACATAATATATAAACAATATTGATTTTAAATCGCAATACATAATACAATATTGATTCTAAATACATAATACAATAAATTCTAAATACATAATACATTATCGATTCTAAATAGCAATACATAATAAATAAACAATAGTAAATAAAATTGAACAGTGCGCTAACAAATGATTGATTCAAAATAGAATCATCATTGTTAGATAGGAATATTGCAACGGTTTAACTGTGTGCAAACAAATGATAAATACTGCTTCAAATTATTAGAGTTGAATAGGAATATTTGTAACTGCTTAATCCTATTTACCAACCACTCCGCTCGGGCAGGATATGACACAAGGTCAATTTTTAAGCGGAATTTAACAGGTTTGAATTCAGAGTTTTTTCTTCTCCTTGACTAGTTGCCTCACCAAGGCTGAAGAACCCAGTCATAAACAGTTCTATTCAAAAGAATATAGTTTAGCATAAATGCAGTTTTTTGGTGTACACATAGCTAGCGACCTTAGTTCTATTTGACTCAGAGATAGGACCCTATCAGATGCTACCACTTTGGGTCAGAGTAGACCTGGGTGTAATGGCAATGAAGGGGTACTTCACATTCAACAAACTCCAACATTACTGGAGACTCACGATTAGATTTTTTAGTGTCAAATCCTGGACAATCATGAGGCGGAGGTTCTTAACCTCCGCAGAGTTGCAATCGGTGTATTCTACAGCTCTATTGTATTGAAGCGACTTTTTACAGTGGAAAGAATTCGAAAGAAATGCATTAAAAAGATATGTGCTCTTGAAGAACATCAGAAAATATTTTACCATTGGAATGTACTAGAAATAGACTTGCAATAGGAATGCATCAGAAAATATTTTACCATCGGAATACATGAGAGAAGATTTTTACTAGTGAGGGTTTTAAAATAGAGTAGACCTGGGAGCGATGGCAATGAAAGGGTACTCCGCATTCCCCAAAACTCCAGCACTGCTGGAACCTCACCATCAGATTGTGCAGTGTTATATCCAGGACATTCCTTGGGGGGGTTACCCATCTGCAGAGGTGCAGTCAGTGTTTTCTACAGCCCTAGCCGACTGGGCAATCAGTCGGTTGTGGCTGCTGAATACGCTGACTGCATCTCTGCAGAAGAGAAAAAGCCTTCCTCACAACGGGTGTCCTGGATAGGACATTAAACAATTTGATTGTGAGGCTCCAGTAATGCTAGAGCTTTGGGGAATGGAGAGTACTCCTTCATTGCCACTGATCCCTGGTCAACTATAACCCGGTGTGATAGCACCTGATAGGGTCCTATCAAACAACTGTTTGACATTTAAACAGGGTGCAAAAAAATGATTATGATAATATAAATTGTTAGAAAAAAATCGATCATTTAATTGTGAGTAAACAAATGACTGATATTTAATTGAATTGGTAGTGATACGTAGTGCATTCAATAAGTTTCCAGACTTTTTTGTACAGGCATTTGAAATTGTTGTAGACTCTTGAAAACTCTCTATGTTATTACTATACATCTTATGAGATGACTGACCAATTTTTATGATTTCAGGTTCAAATAAACAGCTACAGTAGCAATTGGAATACACCCTACTAAAGCCTGATTGTCACAGCTGGTGAATTTCAAAAATCCAATCTGGACGTGAGGACACTTAAGAAGAACGATATGCAATAAAATTCTGTTTTAAAAAAATGCCACAGAAACGTATGGAATGCTTCAGGCTGCTTTTCGACCATCTTGCATGAATCGAGCATCAGCTTTTGAGTGGCATACGAGATTCAAGGAAGGCAGGGAGTCTGTGAGGGGTGATAAGATATGTGCGAGGAGTAGGGAAGTCAATACAGCAGGCTTGATTGGCCAAAGGGTTCGGGTTAGGGTTACTACGTTGAGGTTTTAAGGGAGTTCAGGAAGAGATTTCTAGGGAAGAGGCCAGCACTTTTCAAATTGGGTCAGTGGCATTTCCACCAGGACAATGCACCAGTCCACAGCTCCATCCTTGTCTCAGACTATTTGACCAAAATAGGCATTAAGACAGTTCCTCAGCCTCCCTATAGTCAAGACCTTGCTTCATGTGACTTTTATATATCAGAGGCTGTCGTTATGAGAAAATTGAGGATATGAAAGAGGCTGTGATGAAGGTCATTGACACGCTCACACAAGAGGACTTCGATGGGGCCTTGCCGAAGTTGTTGGAACGGTACAAGTGCATTGCAGCCGGAGGAGATTACTTCAAAGGGAACTAGAGTTTCATTGTACTATCAATGAAAATGCCCATACGAAAAAAGTCTGGAAACTTATTTAAGGATCCTCGTACATAGCAATACTTGGGACTATTTAACCTTGTTGAATTGTTTAAAATAAATCTGTTTGTACATTTAACTGTGTTTAAAGAAATGACTAATATTGAATTGAATTGTTTGCTATACATGGCAAAATGTGGAACTATTTAAATTTGATGGATAGAAATACAATTGTTTCATCATTTAAGTGCGTTTCACCTCCAGAATGTGTTTTCGAATCATATTTTTAATACGTGTTTAAAAACTGGATTTGGCATTAAATAAAAAACAATGGCTGATATGCCATAAAAACAAAAACAAAAACCAGATATTATGATATCTGTACGGAAATGCTGTAGAATTATGAAGATGAAGATAGCTTAACGGAGAGTTAATTTTTCAGGTGTGAGGCAACTGTAGCAAGAGTTTCCCAACAAAATTGCTAATCAGGAGTTTTAATATGTTAAATATATTTTCAATAATAAACTTTTTATGAGTCTATTTCTTTAGTATATATACTTATGCATACATCCAAACATAAAAGTTGGCGACCATAGTCGAGGGTGACCCGAAGGCTCCCTTTTCGATTGCTACCACACCAAGGTGTAGGGAAGGGCGCTACTCCTTCCCTGGATTGCTCCACTTTACCCTTGATCCGTACCTTATAATGCTGAGTGTTAAGCAAGGAGACATCAAGTACCATTTTTAAAGTCTTTGGTATGACACGACCTGGGATTGAACGCAGGTCTCCCGGGCCATTGGCGAACACTCTAACCGCTTGGCCAAACATACAAACATAAAAACATGCATACATTATATATATATATATATATATATATATATATATATATATATATATATATATATATATATATATATATATATATATATATATATATATATATATATATATATATATATATATATATATATATATATATATATATATATATATATATATATATATATATATATATATATATATATATATATATATATATATATATATATATATATATATATATATATATTCGAATTTATATCGATTATAATTTGTAGTCATGAATTAAGACAAGCATTACATATAGAATAGGGCTATGGTATCTATAATAGAAATTTCATAGCAAAAGATTTTACTATAAAAATGTAAATATATTTATTATAGAAATTCATTGTAAATGTGTGTGTGTGTTTTGAAATTAATATAGATTGATAGATGTGTATGTGTACGTGTGTGTTTGTGTGTGTGAAGGCAACATATTAGGTTATTCGGAAAATACTGTCTGATTTAGTATAGACTGTTTCAGTTTTATTTAAACATATAATTTTCATAGTAGTTGAATAGAAAATTCACATTCCTAATGATTAATGTATCGTCTTTGTTAGTTCTCTATTTATTCTTTCAGAATTTTTATTTTGAATGTTTTATGAGGATTTTACATGAAAAAAGAAGTGATGGCTTTTTTTTGCATAAGTTCAAGTTTGATCCTAATTTTACTTCGACATTGCTCAGCCACATGTTGCCAAGATGACAATGATCAGTTGCATATTGCTCGGATTACGCAACGCAGCCACATGTTACGGGGATGACAATGATCAGCTACATATAAGGATGACACTGCTACGCCACATGTTATCATAAGGACAATGATCAGCTACATGTTACTAGGAATACACTGAGCAGGTACATGTTGCCAAGATTACCTTTATCGGATACATGTTGCCAGGATGACACTGCGCAGCCATATGTTACGGGGATGACAATGATCAGCTACATATAAGGATGACACTGCTACGCCTCATGTTAACATAATGACAATGATCGATTACACTTGCCAGGATGGCACTGCTAAGACACATGTTACCAAGATGATAATGATCAGCTACATATAAGGATTTCAATGCGCAGCCACATGCTACGAAGATGACAATGATCAGCTTCATATTCCTAGGATTACACTGCTAAGCCACATGTTGCAAAGATGACCTTTATCGGATACATGTTGCCAGGATGACACTGCAAAGCTACATGTTACCAAGATGAAAATGATCAGCTAAATGCTGCCAGGATGACACTGCTAAGCCAGATTTTTGTCAAGAAGACAGTGATCAGCTACATGTTGCCTGGGTGACACTGCTAAGCCACATGTTACCAAAATGATAATGATCAGCTACATATAAGGATTACACTGCCAAGCCACATGTTACCAAGGTGACAATGATTGGCTACATGTTCCTAGGATGACATTGCGCCGCCACATGTTACCAAGATGACAATGATCGGGTACATGTTGCCAGGAATACTCTGCAAAGCCACATGTTGCCAAAGATGAAAATGACCAGCTACATGCTGCCAGGATGACACTGCTAAGCCATATGTTACCAAGATGATGATGATCAGCTACATGTTGCTAGGATTACACTGCACAGCCACATGTTACCAAGATGACAACGTTCAGTTACATGTTTCCAGGAATACATTGCACAGCCACATGTTACCAAGATGACAATGATCAGTTACATGTTTCCAGGAATACATTGCACAGCCACATGTTACCAAGATGACAATGATCAGTTACATGTTTCCAGGAATACATTGCGCAGCCACATGTTACCAAGATGAAACTGCAGAAGATTACTGACTTATAATATAAAACTTTAAAACATTCAACATATTCTCCTGATTTCTCCCTCACAGACAACAATTTTTTCAAGCATCTGATCACTATTTTTATCGCATGAAAAAACATTCCTGTTCAAAGAAATAGAAATTGTATTTGAAGATTTCTTCGCATCAAAACCTTTAGAATTTTATCATACAAACATGAATAATCTTGTTAATAAATGTTCCGGCATCATATTTTGACTGATTAAAACTCAATTTAGATTCGCTAATTCAGGGATAACAGTTTAATCGAAATTTCAGCATTATTTTCTGAGTAATCAAAAAGAATTTGGCGTCAAACCAAATATCCTGAAACAATAAACCTTAAAGGGTATTTGTAACTTATACATATGCATAGGAATCCCGAAATACGTGAAACACTGACGACTCTCATTGTTCAGGTACGAAACGTTTAACTTTTTTTGACTTTTAGTTATTCGACACGAGGAGAGAGAGACACACAATTTTTACTATGCTGACTGTTCCTACATCGTCCTTCAATCAACTCCCCAGCTGAACTCTCGGCCCAGAGTCAAATCTCAACTCACTGACCAAACAAACGCACGCGCATCTCGTAGCCCACAAACTGGACTCGCCTCGCCCAGCTTCAAATCTCAATTAGCCTCACCCAGACACAAATCTCAACTTACTGCTTTTTTCAAAAATCACCAAAATTCCCCGCCCCTCGCTTCCGGGCATGACGCTATTCACACCCCAATCTTACTTCCTATATGGGGTTTTTATTATGACATTTGTGATTGTCATATCCTCCGCGCGCGAGCGTGAACTACACTCAATATGTGCACCTGCACGGGCACTAAGCCGAATAGTTCTAAGCCTAACCGAACCGAATGATAAGAAATAACCAACGAAAAATGATAATATAAAAAAAATCCTTCCACAATTATATAACATATTCATCATCATCATGTCGCGCCGCCTGCGCGGATATCCCTGACCGTCTCTCGCCATTTCTCCCTATCATTCATCGCCTCCGGCAGGTCTTCAGGATTACAACCCGTGTCCTCACATAGCTGCTGTATGTAAGTTCGTGCTGGTCGTCCCACTCTTGCACATCCATGAGTGGGGGTCCACAGGAGTACATCGCTTATGAGCTCGTCCTTGCTTCTCCAGCAGTGTCCTGCGTGTCTGGTTCGTCGAACTTGTATAGTTTTTGTGATGGGGGGCAAGTGTCCGTATAGTTGGAGTCTCGTGGGGTGTTGTCGCCAGGACTTGTTTAATACTGCTCTCAACATTCTTGTGTAATTTCCGTCCAGCCTCCTCTCCAGCCGCTTCGTAAGCGTCCATGTGGTGCATCCATATAGCAGTATCGACACAACCGCTGCCTGGAAGAAACTGCGTTTCATTTTATCTGTTAGGTCCGACTTCCATATGATCGAGAGCCTATCGATAGCTGTCCATGCCTTCGTCAGTCGTGTGTCGATGTCCTTCTCGGTTGATGAGCCCCTGGCTTCCATGTGAGAATTAAAATCTTTACATTGATAATGTTGTGTTAAACCGACTTGCAAAATGAACAAAATTATTCAGCAAGTCAATAAATTCGCAAACATAAATAAACAAAAACAAAAAATAAAAAAATTTTTAAAAGTCGATAAAATCCCAAAATAAACAACAACGTTGAAACTATATATTTTTGTTGCAGCAAATGCCAAAAAGACGTGAGGTAATCGAGCTTCACATGTTTATTCAGTACTGATAAACATAATATATATATATATATATTTGTTGGTAAGTGTCCAGAAATGAAGTGAATGAGTGCATGGATTGGGATATATATATATATATATATATATATATATATATATATATATGTGTGTGTGTGTGTGTGTGTGTGTGTGTGTGAACGAACCTGTTTTGATGCGTCATGCCGACGTCTTCAGGTGTAATGAAAACCTGGCCATATGCGGAAAAAAATCCAATTAACTGCAACAGATTTGGAATTTCTTTTTGAATTTTTTTGTAACAATAGAAGAAGGCAACAACTGGGGTTAATAAAAATGTTGCACTTAAACTTTATTCTCTGCAAAATCATGCGGGCAATATATATATATATATATATATATATATATATAAGAAAAACCTATAAAAAATTGTAATATTTTTTTAAAAATAATATTTAATTGAGAAGAGCCTATATTTTTTAGAAATGTTGGATTTGCATCTTCATCATCATCATCATCATCATCATATCGTGCGGCCAGCACGGATATCCCTGGCCCTCTCTCTCCACGTCTCCCTATCGTTCATCGCCTCTGGCAGGTCTTCAGGGTTACATCCCGTATCCTCACATAGCTGCTGTATGTATGTTCGAGCTGGCTGTCCTGCTTTTGATTGGCCATATGCGGGGGCCCACCGGAGTACATCACTTACGAGCTCGTCCTTGCTTCTCCAGTAGTGTCCGGCATGTCTGGTTTGTCTAGCTTGGATAGTTTTCGTGATAGGTGGTAGGTGACCGTATAGTTGGTGCCTTGTGGGGTGTTGCTGCCAGGACTTGTTTAATATTGCTCTCAACATTCTTGTATAATTGCCGTTTAGCTTCTTCTCCAGAGAAATTTCAAATGAAGATTTAGAAAGACACACAAAATTTCGGCCACCCAATATCTCTAACAGAGATATCATTTTTTTTTTTCGACAGTCTTGGCGTTGGATAATATATATATATATATATATATATACGAGGGTGATTTAATAAATAATGAGAATCTTTTTTAAATCAACATTTTTTCAGATTTTTTATTCGTAAAGATAAACTCTCTATTATTTGTAATTGGTTAACAAAAATGATCCTTTTAATCTCGATAAAAAAAATTATTTTTGAGTCTATTCATATTAGCAAATGTTCCGGGCATGAAAAGAGATCTGTCATCAAATATTTGTTGGTTTGAGAAATACAAAACATGTCAAATTCACCATGGAATGTGTTGTGTACGGAGAAGCATATTTTAGTCAACTACAAACCCGTGTGTATGTGTGTGTGTGTGTGTGTGTGTGTGTGTGGCAGAGTTACGTAACATTCTTATATTATCATCTATGCCAGGTTCTAAAGAAGAATTCACCTCTTTAAACAAATCATTCATGTAATCAAACTAGCCGTTAATATCTTAAAGCAAACATTTGGGTACTCATAAACCATTTCCCGGTAAAAGTGAGGGTACTATATTACCACACACACACACACACACATACCGACGCCGATAACGCCGATGACATAGTGATTCTGGTAAATACACCCGACCAAGCCAAAATACTACTGCATAGCTTGGAACGAGCCGCCGCAGGCATTGGCCTCCATTTCAATGCACACAAAACGGAATTCATGTGCTTTAATCAAACAGGTGACATTTCCACACTAGACGGAAGTTCTCTGAAACTAGTAGACAAGTTCACCTACCTAGGAAGCAGTGTCTCATCAACCGAAAAAGACATCGACAAGCGGCTTACGAAGGCATGGACAGCAATCAATAGGCTATCGATCATATGGAAGTCAGACCTGACCGATAAAATGAAACGCAGTTTCTTCTAAGCAGCGGTCGTATCGATACTGCTGTATGGATGCACTACTTGGACGCTAACTAAACGGCTGGAGAAAAAGCTAGACGGCGATTACACAAAAATGCAGCGACCGATATTGAACAAGTCAGGGAGGCAACACCCCACAAAGCACCCACTATACGGTCACTTGCCCCCCATCACGAAAACTATCCAAGTTAGACGGACCAGACATGCAGTACACTGCTGGGGAAACAGGGACGAGCTCATAAGTAATATACTCCTATGGACCCCCTCATATGGCCGAGCAAAAGCAGGACGACTAGCTCGAACCTACATACAGCAGCTGTGGGAGTATACGGGATCTAGCCCTGAAGACCTGCCAAAAGCGATGAATGATAGGGAGAAGTGGCGAGAGAGGGTCAGGGATATCCATGCTGGTGGCTCGACGTGATGATCATGATGGTGATATATACATATATATGCTTGTTTCACTTAGTTTGATAATTGCATTGGCAAAAGACTCATAAACCCCATGCGCCATTGACTATATATATATATATATATATTGTGTGTGTATGTATGTCAAATGTCAGTCACAGCCTATATGAAATAAAAAATGCACTTTGCGGAACTGCTTAGCTGCTAAGGGGTCTACAATCAATGTGATTGAAATATATCACCCAAAAGAGGCAGCCAAAAAACATAAATATATAGGATTTATATAATCACTTCCTTCCCTCACGCTAGGTCTTGGGAAAAGACCCGGAGAAAAACTTTAACAGACCAAATATAAAACTGAAAATAAAATGTTGATAATAACAAAAATAATGAGTAAAAACTAAAAAGTGCTCAGGTAGAGCAATATATAATGTTTATTTGAAATAAAAGTTTACAATGTTTTCCTTCTAGTAGAGTTTCATGTATGTCAATCTTTAAGTAGACAGGAAAATGAATTTAATATGGAAGTGATATATATATCTATATATATATATATATATATATATATATAAAGAGGTAAATTCAATAAATAAGGAGAAATATTGTCCAAGGATTTGGCATTAGGAAACATTATTTATAGTTGCACTCTCCCGAAAGAAATCATTAGTGATGGGTATGTCCTCGAAGACTGTCACTATGAATTTTCTTCATTGAACACTGTGTCCTGAGATTTTTCTTTACCAGAGAGTCAGTATGTTTCCACTCTATAAGCTGTCGTTTCAACACAAGTTCATTATAGTAAACCCAAGTTTAGTCCATTTGTAAACATTTTTTGATTAAAACATGCTTTTCCTATTGCATCATACATTCTTCTTTAAATCTGATATGGTTTGCATTTTTCGGCCAACAAATATTTTATGACAGACCACTGTTCAATCCTGAAACACTCTGATTTGATGCCATTTTAAATTGTGTTAAAACATATATTTCCCTGAGATAAAAATAATTTTTTTCATAAAACAATTTTTAGAAATATTTGCTTATTTTAAAAAATAATTCACTTTATTTAATGAATAAGCTACCTCTTCCTCCTCCCTCTCTCTCAATATATATATATATATATATATATATATATATATATATATATATATATATATATGTAGAAAAATTGATAACAAGTTAATCCAAGTGGAAGGAAAGATTTATTAAGAAGTCGACACAATAATGTTTCGGTTCTACTGAACCATCATCAGGACCATGATGGGTGATATTAACGATGTTAAGTCAACGATGGATGACTAAAAATGCAAAATATAAAAACCTAGGCGAAAGTTTGTATAATAAGAAAAAGTTAGCCATTTAATTATTTTGTATTTTTTCTCTCTCTCATACAATTTATTTATCTATCTATCATTAACGATTTGTTCATTAATTTCATTCTTCCTTTGTTTTTTCATTTTCTTTCTTTCTTTCTCGCAACTCTAGTTTTTCACCTTTTGAACAAGCTCAAGGAAAAAAAAACTTTAAAAAACATTCAGCATATTTAACATATTTGAGAACCAAAAGGTTAATACTGTTAGTTTGCTTCTCTCCACTACCAGGTGGTCTCCTTCTTTACACTGCGGTAATCAGACGTAAAACTACGGGAAAATATAGTCTTGATTTGTAAATTAGCATCCAATATCATATATTTTCAGCTCAGCTAAAAAAAGAAAACTCTTTTACATCAGCATAGAGTATACTTTTATCTCAACCAGATCACCGAAGTTAAGCAACGATGAGCCTATTCATTATTTAGATGCGTAATCACGGCAGGTACTATAAGCATGCTGGTCTCTTGGTACCAGATTAAACAAACGATTAAGTCTCGCTAAGGGCACTAGAAATTTTAAAGTCATCGAAGTTAATCATCGAGGAACAAGTTCCTTATCTAGATAGGAGATAACATAGGAACAGTAGGTACTTTTATCGACCTAAGCTATATAAACTAGACTAAATAAAAGCTTAGAAAACCAGACATTGGTATAATGGTTACAGTGTTTGCCAATGACCCGGGAGACCCGGGTTCAATCCCAGGTCGAGTCATACCAAAGACTCAAAAAATGGTACTTGATGCAGCCTTGCTTAACACTCAGCATTATAAGGTAAGAATAAAGGTTAAAATGGAGCAATCCAAGGAAAGGAGTAGCGCCATCCCCTACACCTTGGTGTTGTAGCTATCGAAAATGGAGCCTTCGGGTCACCCTTGACTACGGTCGCCAACTTTTAAATGATATCTGTTATAGACCTTCACAAAGTTAAGCGGTGATCAACCAGTTCATCACTTAGATGAGTAACCGTTTAGGAACAGCAGTTACTGAAAGCAAATTAAGGTTTATGCCTCAAGCAAAACAAAAGCTTAGTTAAAAAGAATCTAAATCTCAGCTTCGAAGAAATAAAAATGACATATATCTCATTGAATTTCTTGCGGCATCGATCCCCGTAAAAATCGTTCCTTACCGAGGTCGACAGACAAATTAACCTTAATACTTAAATATTATTTTGTATAGACAGTATTTGAAATGTTAACAATGGGCAACAGGTGTCCACCATACTTTATTGTTCCTTAGAGACATGTTTGCCACACCCTTTGTGGCACACCTGTCACAACGGACACAA
>OY757934.1:22712023-22777023 GCA_963585895.1 Sepioteuthis lessoniana
GCCTCTAACTGCAATTTTTTCACGGATCCTTATCAGAGGTGTAAAATACAGAAGGAACAATAAATGTTTATTGGATAAAGAGAAAAACAAAAACAAACAAAAACAATTCAGCAAATTATTATAAAACCTATTTGTAGAAAAACAAACATGGCGAAACAAGTTGCCAATATCTATCTGTAAAAACAAGAAAGAAACTATTGAGTTACCCTGATATATATATATATATATATATATATATATATATATATATATATATATATATATTTCATTGAACATAATTGACATTTTATGCCTACATATTCTCTTTTGGATCCGTTCGAATTCCCGTATTACTTTTATCGTATTTGGGGGGAACTGATTAAGGTATTGTCCATAATTGTATGTATCCCTAGTACTTTCTGCCTGACACAACTACGAAAAATTCTCACCGACAACACAACAATACTCGAACATCAAAATTATAAACAACAACTTCAGATTCTCGGAGCACTATATATTAGAAACCTGCAACCAGCACTTAATAGAATTAATTTTCAAACCAGTGCTAACGTACTTAGATATCTTTAGCTACTGGCACTATTTACAGAATTACATTTAAAAGCAAGCGCCATAATCTCCAACAGCAAAGACGTCCTTACACAGTAGTAATTTGCTAAAACAAAAGTTACATCACTTTTGTAACAGTTCTCCCCTGATGATGGCCCAAAGTCAGGCAGAAAGTACTAGGGATACATACAATTATGGACAATACCTTAATCAGTTCCCCCCAAATACGATAAAAAGTAATACGGGAATTCGTAACGGATCCAAAAGAGAATATGTAGGCATAAAATGTCTATTATGTTCAATGAAATTTGCATTAACGAAGAAATGCTGCCTATATATAATATATATATATATATATATATATATATATATATATATATTATATGCCTATAGAGTCAAAAAATCTACCCAGGTTTTATCTAAACGGATCATCAAGACGATTCCGACTAAATTGTTGGATTGTTTGGTGGGGGTGTAATTTTGATTGGTATCGACCGTCTGCAAATTGTTAGCAATTATTTATAGACTTTCCCATCAGTAGATGAGCCAATGAAAGGTGACTAAAGTAAAAGCAGTAAATCAGATGTGACTCAGTCACATATAAACAATAGGAAATTAACAGCCTTGATACTTAGGAGGATATTGATCGCTCAACCAGAAACAACATGTCTACCCGAATTCCACCAGAAGGGTTGGACCAAAACTACATTTTATTGATTAAAAGACCGTTAGAAGGGATAAATTTAGCATTTAGAAAAATAAGTAAAGTAAGTAAGTTGGCGACCCTAGTTGAGGGTGACCCGAAGGCTCCCTTTTCGATAGCTTACTACACAAGGTGTAGGGGAGGGCGGCTACTCCTTTCCCTGGATTGCTCCACTTTACCCTTGATCCGTACCTTATAATGCTGAGTGTTAAGCAAGGAGGCAGCAAGTACCATTTTTTGAGTCTTTGGTATGACATGACCGGTGTTCGAACCCGGGTCTCCCGGGCCATTGGCGAACACCCTAACCGCTAATGAACTAATAAATAAATTAAATAAAGAAAAATACTTTATAATATGATAAATAAATCAAAATATAATAAATAAATAAATAAGATAAAATGAAATCACATATTATCAACTATGTAGCCAACTTTTTTTTATGTCAACAAATACTAAATATTTCCGACCTTGATGAAGTAATTCCCTGAGATTATTGTTGGAAGCTAGGGCAAGTTTCTCTTCCTTACATAAGTAAAGTAAGTAAAGTTGGCGACCTTAATCGAGGGTGACTCGAAGGCTCCCTTTCGATTACTACTACACCAAGGTGCAGGTGAGGGTGCTACTCATTTCTCTGGATTGCTCCACTCTATCCTTGACCCTTACCTTATAATGTTGAGTGTTAAGCCAGCGGCATCAAGTACCATTTTTTTGAGTCTTTGGTATGACTCGACCGGGATTAAACCCCGGTATCAATACATAATTGCAATATCTATCTTCCGTTTTACATTACGCTCTCCACCCACGGTGGTTGAGCACTCTGGCGAAGGAATTTACGGCTGCCGCTCGCATATGCAAAGTTCTTCGAACGAATTGAGCACTCTGGTATCCGGTAAGGTATAAAATGTAAACAAAAGAACGCTACAGTTTAATACTTTATAATTCCCTTGCTGACGTGGTACACTTGTTGGCCGAGCGGTCTGATACTAAGTCTAACGTAAAGTTGGGCGGGTTTCGATCCCAGTTTCAAGCGTCCTGCGTGTCTAGCCTCACTGAAGAGTTGTGATTCAACGAAACCGTCTGTCTGTGGATGACAATATATATATATATATATATATATATATATATATATATATATATATATATATATATATATATAATGGCAGAGTCCTTTGATTGGCGTTTGAGTCACCGCGTTTCGATGCCAGCTACGGGAATCTAGTATGTCTAGCCACACTGATGAGTTCTGATAGAACGAAACAGGTCTGTCTGTGGATGACAATATATATATATATATATATATATATATATATATATATATATATATATATATCAGTTGCAACTCTGTGAGTAGGACTTTTTCAGTGTTACCCGAAGAAGTATTCTCTGATGTCTATCTATTTCAAAATGATAAAATTCTCTCACATCAAGTCATTTTGATTAAACATAACGTCCTCACTTGAACTATCATAAATAATCATTTTAATTCGCTGAATTTTATAGCTTTTTATTTATTTTCATGATTTAAAATGTTGATTTATATAAATGTGGCTGTCAATCGTCATAATAATGTCACACGAAGAAAAAAAAAACAAAACAACGTAGCCAGGTGTTTTCGCTCCCATAAAAATCAGCCCTAAAGTCAAACGAAATCCTTCTAATAACTTACCTCTGCCGAATAGCTTTCTGTCTGATATAATAAAAACGATCTTTAAAAACTCCGATACCTTTTCCTCCCCATTCAAAAAAAAAAAAACAATAGATATTTTTATTTCAACTTAACTGCTAGATTTTGATTGTAAATATTTTTTCAGCTTATTTTAATATTATATGAAGGAAATCTTATAAAAAGAGATCGGACCCTAAATTTTGAGCCCCAAGTAAATTCTCTGAGTGCTTATTTGTGTGTGTGTGGAGTGGGTATGGGATCTGTTCCGCTGACCAAATGATTAAAGTTAAAGATTCTATGATTTTCATTCGAAAAATACAAGAAATGATGAATAGAATTACTAATACTAAATGGCTATTCTAAAAAAACATTTAATTGTGTACATTGACAACTATCAGTATTAGATTGAGATGTATGACACCATTTAACTGTGTATATTGAGAACTGTCTGGATTAGAGATATATGAAACCATTTAACTGTGTACATTGAGAACTGTCAGTATTAGAGATATATGAAACCATTTAACTGTGTATATTGAGAACTGTCAGTATTAAATTGAGATGTATGACACCATTTAACTGTGTATATTGAGAACTGTCAGTATTAGAGATATATGAAACCATTTAACTGTGTATATTGAGAACTGTCAGTATTAGAGATATATGAAACCATTTAACTGTGTATATTGAGAACTGTCAGTATTAGAGATATATGAAACCATTTAACTGTGTATATTGAGAACTGTCAGTGTTAGATTGTGACATATGAAACCATTTAACACTGTACTCTGAGAACTGTCAGTATTAGATTGAGATATATGAAACCATTTAACTGTGTACATTGAGAACTGTCAGTATTAGAGATATATGAAACCATTTAACTGTGTATATTGAGAACTGTCAGTGTTAGATTGAGACATATGAAACCATTTAACACTGTACTCTGAGAACTGTCAGTATTAGATTGAGATATATGAAACCATTTAACTGTGTACATTGAGAACTGTCAGTATTAGAGATATATGAAACCATTTAACTGTGTATATTGAGAACTGTCAGTGTTAGATTGAGACATATGAAACCATTTAACACTGTACTCTGAGAACTGTCAGTATTAGATTGAGATATATGAAACCATTTAACTGTGTACATTGAGAACTGTCAGTATTAGAGATATATGAAACCATTTAACTGTGTACATTGAGAACTGTCAGTATTAGAGATATATGAAACCATTTAACTCTGTACATTGAGAACTGTCAGTGTTAGATTGTGACATATAAAACCATTTAACACTGTACTCTGAGAACTGTCAGTATTAGAGATATATGAAACCATTTAACTGTGTATATTGAGAACTGTCAGTATTAGAGATATATGAAACCATTTAACTGTGTATATTGAGAACTGTCAGTGTTAGAGTGAGACATATGAAACCATTTAACACTGTACTCTGAGAATTGTCAGTATTAGATTGAGATATATGAAACCATTTAACTGTGTACATTGAGAACTGTCAGTATTAGAGATATATGAAACCATTTAACTGTGTATATTGAGAACTGTCAGTATTAAATTGAGATGTATGACACCATTTAACACTGTACTCTGAGAACTGTCAGTATTAGATTGAGATATATGAAACCATTTAACTGTGTACATTGAGAACTGTCAGTATTAGAGATATATGAAACCATTTAACTGTGTATATTGAGAACGGTCAGTGTTAGATTGTACATATGAAACCATTTAACACTGTACTCTGAGAACTGTCAGTATTAGATTGAGATATATGAAACCATTTAACTGTGTACATTGAGAACTGTCAGTATTAGAGATATATGAAACCATTTAACTGTGTACATTGAGAACTGTCAGTATTAGAGATATATGAAACCATTTAACTGTGTACATTGAGAACTTTCAGTATTAGAGATATATGAAACCATTTAACTGTGTACATTGAGAACTGTCAGTATTAGAGATATATGAAACCATTTAACTGTGTATATTGAGAACTGTCAGTGTTAGATTGTACATATGAAACCATTTAACACTGTACTCTGAGAACTGTCAGTATTAGATTGAGATATATGAAACCATTTAACTGTGTACATTGAGAACTGTCAGTATTAGAGATATATGAAACCATTTAACTGTGTATATTGAGAACTGTCAGTGTTAGATTGAGACATATGAAACCATTTAACACTGTACTCTGAGAACTGTCAGTATTAGATTGAGATATATGAAACCATTTAACTGTGTACATTGAGAACTGTCAGTATTAGAGATATATGAAACCATTTAACTGTGTATATTGAGAACTGTCAGTATTAAATTGAGATGTATGACACCATTTAACACTGTACTCTGAGAACTGTCAGTATTAGATTGAGATATATGAAACCATTTAACTGTGTACATTGAGAACTGTCAGTATTAGAGATATATGAAACCATTTAACTGTGTATATTGAGAACGGTCAGTGTTAGATTGTACATATGAAACCATTTAACACTGTACTCTGAGAACTGTCAGTATTAGATTGAGATATATGAAACCATTTAACTGTGTACATTGAGAACTGTCAGTATTAGAGATATATGAAACCATTTAACTGTGTACATTGAGAACTGTCAGTATTAGAGATATATGAAACCATTTAACTGTGTACATTGAGAACTTTCAGTATTAGAGATATATGAAACCATTTAACTGTGTACATTGAGAACTGTCAGTATTAGAGATATATGAAACCATTTAACTGTGTATATTGAGAACTGTCAGTGTTAGATTGTACATATGAAACCATTTAACACTGTACTCTGAGAACTGTCAGTATTAGATTGAGATATATGAAACCATTTAACTGTGTACATTGAGAACTGTCAGTATTAGAGATATATGAAACCATTTAACTGTGTATATTGAGAACTGTCAGTGTTAGATTGAGACATATGAAACCATTTAACACTGTACTCTGAGAACTGTCAGTATTAGATTGAGATATATGAAACCATTTAACTGTGTACATTGAGAACTGTCAGTATTAGAGATATATGAAACCATTTAACTGTGTACATTGAGAACTGTCAGTATTAGAGATATATGAAACCATTTAACTGTGTATATTGAGAACTGTCAGTGTTAGATTGAGACATATGAAACCATTTAACACTGTACTCTGAGAACTGTCAGTATTAGATTGAGTATATGAAACCATTTAACTGTGCACAAATAGAATTATTCATGTTAGATAGCCATACTTGAAATTATTTAACAGTACAAACATAATTCGTATTATATAGAATTATTTGTGTTAAATAGAAATACTTGAAACCATTGAACTGTATATAATCAATAAATATCGTATTTGACAGTGCAAATTAATGAGATCTAACTAGGTTATAAATAAAGTTACCAACTAACGATTCACTAAGAAATGTTATATATATATATATATATATATATATAAACAGGATTTGGCATTAAATGACCATCAAGCGTTTATAGGCCATTTAAGTAAATAGCCTACTCTCACATTACTCTATGTTATATCAATCATTCGTTTACACGTAGTTAAGAAGTTACAAGTATTTCTATGAAACACGAATAATTTTATTTGATATTAATCGTTTATTTAAAAGTTGATTAAGAATCAAAAGCAACCACTGTATTAGAATGACCACACACACACACACACACACACACACACACACACACACACACACACACACACACACACACACTATACAGAATTTGGATTTGGGAATATTGTGGGGTTTAATTCTAGTTTAAAAAACGCTATAATAGACTGCTTACAATGCACCTAAATGATTCTAGCTCTGTGACCTTACATCTTAAAACCAACTCTATTCTGAAATCCAAATTTCAAAAATTCTAGTTGAAAATACCACAATAAGAGTCGGCTTACTATGCACCTTAATATATATATATATATATATATATATATATAGTGGTTAGAGTGTTCGCCAGTACCTCGGTAGGCCGGGGTTCAATCCCATGTGTCATACCCTAAACACAAAAAATTGTACTTGATGCCGGTTTACTTAACACTCAGCATTATAAGATATGGACCTAGGGAAAGTGGAGCAATCTAGGGAAAGTAGTACCGCCCTCACCTACACTTTGGTGTTGTATCTAATGTAAAGGAAACTGGAATATCATGTTGATTTATCACATTTTCACTGATTCTCTCAGTTTTTATTCATTTTTTTCTTTCATCATTTCTTTCTTTTCATTTGAATCTTCGTCCTTGTTTTCGTTCTATACCGCCATCATCTTTTTATTTTTGTTTGTCCCTCCATTTTGTTCTTATATTTCCGTTTCATTCTAACTCAGTCTATCCTTCTGCTTTTTCTATCCATATCACTGGTTATATCTGTCAGCCATATTTACTTATGTGAACAAATTCAGATTGCCGTGAACAAACTGAAATAAATAAGTAGAGATTGAGATGGATAAAAACAGATTGAGATAGATGGATAGATAGATAGATAGATATGAAGTGACTGAGATAGATAGATAGATTAGAAGAAAGTGATAGATAGATAGATAGATAGATATCCGTTGGCGACACGAGTTCAAATCCTGGACGACACTGATTGCATTTCACATAGCACTAATAACCTTTGGAAAGGTATGAATCCAATTATTCTCCCTCCAGCTATGGCTAAATAGTAGGGCAGACTAGGTTTTTCAGCCTTGGTGAGGCAACTAGTCTAGGAGAAGGAAAACTCTGAATTCAAACCTGTTAAACTCCGCTTAAAAACTGATCTTGTGTCATATCCTGCCCGAGCGGAGGGGGCGGTAAATATGATAGATATCCGTTGGCATCGAAATCAGATAATACCTAGGTACCGGAAATCTAACTCAGACAAAATATAAGCCGTGGATATCTAACTCGGACGAAATCTAGGCCCCAGGTCTCCAAGTCAAACAAAATCTACCCAGCAGACGTTTAAATCGGACAAAACCTATGCCTCGTACCGCTAATTCAGAAGCCTAGTCGGCTGCGAGGGGAGATATAGAATACACTGACTACATATCTGTGGAGGGGTAAGACCCCCACTCCCAACGAGTGTCCTGGATATGATAAAAACAATCTGATTGGAGCTTTGGGAATGCGGAGTAACCCTTCATTGCCATCGCTCCCAGGTCTACTCTGGCCCGGAGTGGTAGCACCTGATCCGGTCCTATCGATGAGCCAAGTAGAACTGTTTCAAATTTAAACTGAGTCTAAGCAAATGACTAATACAAAACTGAATTGTTTGAGATAGAACTGTTTGATCATTTAACTATGTGTAAGTAAATGACTGACGTTTAATTGAATTGTTGGTGATTCATTGCAATACTTAAAACCATTTAACTATGCGCAAACGAGTCATGTTGAATAGAATAATTAGTGTTAAAAAGTAATGTTTGTAACAACTTTCTTGGTGTAAACAAATGATGACGGATGTTACATTGTCACTGTTACATTGCAATACCATTTAACTGCGTACAAAAGGACGAGCACATGCTCGTTTAAAATGTATCTACAAAATGAGTTGACAAATCATATATTTAATATATGTATATAAATGTAAAATATCTTGCCTTTTGGTTTAGTTCAGCTGAGAACCTTTCGCTAAGTGCATGGGTTAGTTAGGTGCACACATTGAGCGCAGGTGTTCACGCGCGTGCGGGGCGGATGTGACAGTCAGAGATGTCACAATAAAAAACCTAGGTAGGAAATGTGACCGGGGACGTGAATGACGTCATACCTGGAAGCAGGGCTGAGGATTTTGAGATTTGAAAAAAAGCAGTCAGTTGAGATTCGAGTCTAGAGGAAGGTAGTCGATTTTCGGAGCTCGCCGAGGCGAGACCATTTGGGGTCTACGAAATGTGCCACACGTGGTGGGGTAAGATGGAAAAGTCAGCATAGAAAAAAATTGTGTCTCTCTCTCCTCATGTCGAAAAACCTTAAACTCAAAAAAGTAATAAAATGTTTCGTACCTGTAACAATTTTCGCGGATTCCTATATGCGTATGAACATTTGTGAACGTTTTCCATATCCGTATGAATATGTATATTTCACGTATTCATATCTTGGTCGATCTCGTGGACCCATTATATGTTACATAAAGAGGATTTGGTATTAAATAACCTGCAATGATTGATATGCCATTAAACCCAACAAAACAGAATAATACATACGTAATCTATACATATACGAGGTGCATTCAATAAGTTTCCAGACCTTTTCGTATGGGCATCTAAAATTGTCGTAGACACTTGAAAATTCACTATGTTATTGCTATATATCTTATGATATGACTGATCAATTTTGATGATTTCAGGTTCAAATAAACAGCTACAGCAGGAATTGGAATACACCCTATTAAAGCCTGATTGTCACAGCTGGTCCATTTCAAAAATGCAATCTGACACTTTAGAAGAACGATATGCAATAAAATTCTGTTTTAAACTTGGAAAAAATGCCACAGAAACGCATGGAATTCTTCAGATTGCTTTTCGACCATCTTGCATGAATCAAGCATCAGTTTTTGAGTGTCTTAAGAGATTCAAGGAAGGCAGAGAGTTTGTGAGGGATGATAAGAGAGGTATAGGAGGAGTAAGGAAGTCAATAGACCAGAGTTGAATGGCCAAAGGGTTAGGGTTCGAGTTAGGGATACTATGTTGAGGTTTTAAGGGAGTTCAGGAAGAGATTCCTAGGGAAGAGGCCAGCACTCTTCAAATCGGGTCAGTGGCATTTCCAGCAGGACAATGGACCAGTCCACAACTTCATCCTTATCACAGACTATTTGACCAAGATGGGCATCAAGACAGTTCCTCAGCCTCCCTATAGTCCAGACCTTGCTCCCTGTGACTTTTGCTTATTCCCTAAGCTCAGAGGGTGTCGTTATGAGACAATTGAGGAGATGAAAGAGGCTGTGACGAAGGTCATTGACACGCTTACATAAGAGGACTTCGATGGGACCTTCCAGAAGTTGTTGGAATAGTACAACATGTGCATTGCAGCCGGAGGAGATTACTTCAAAGGGGACTAGAGTTTCATGTGCGTATTATCAATAAAAGTGCCCATACGAAAAAAGTCTGGAAACTTATCGTATGCACCTCATATATATATATATATATATATATATATATATATATAAAGAGGATTTGGCATTAAATAATCTGCAATTGTTTATATGCCATAAACCGAACCCAACCCAATCTAACTCGGTGTTTATTTATGTCATTAAGCTGAAATCTCGTTTATTGCGATATTTTTTTTTAATAAAGGTTTTTATTCAGGGCTTAATTGGTGCTATTTTATGTTCAATTTCTGAATTAGATCTATTGGGTTGTTTCTTTTATCGAGTGTCCAGTTTTATGGAAAGTCCAGTTATAATAAATATCTAATTTTATTGGATATCCACTTTTATAGAATGTCCAATTTTATTGAACGTCCATTTTTATTGTTTCAATGAATATCTAGTTAGATATTAATATTCAATTTTATTCAATACCCAGTTTCAAGGAATATCCAGTTAGATATTAATATTCAATTTTATTCAATACCCAGTTTCAATGAATATCCAGGTAGATATTAATATTCAGTTTTATTCAATACCCAGTTTCATCGAATGTCCAGTTTCATTGAATATCTAGTTTTATTGAACGTCTAGTTTCATTGAATATCGTTTTATGGAACGTCTAGTTTCATTGAATATCGTTTTATGGAACGTCTAGTTTCATTGAATATCGTTTTATGGAACGTCTAGTTTCATTGAATATGGTTTTGTGGAACGTCTAGTTTCATTGAATATGGTTTTATGGAACGTCTAGTTTCATTGAATATCGTTTTATGGAACGTCTAATTTCATTGAATATCGTTTTATTGAACGTCTAGTTTCATTGAATATCGTTTTATGGAACGTCTAATTTCATTGAATATCCAGTTTTATTGAATATTCAATTTTATTGAGTATCCAGTTTTAATGATTATCCAGTTTTACCGAATGTCCAGTTTTAATAAATATCCAGTTTTATCGAGTGTCTGCTTTTATCGAATGTCCAGTTTTATCGAATATTCAGTTTCACTGAAATTGTTAGAAATGGGTGAGGAATATTCTCCGTGTTTCACGCTTTTGTCGAGCCACACCCGATACATATTGTTAACTAACACCTTTATTTTTTTTAACCAACACACCCTCGATTTTATTAAAGCACACTCTCTAGATGTTCTCGTTAACCTGCCTTCTCTTTGTCAACCCACACCCCTTAGATATTATTATTTACCCGGACACCATAGATAATCTTGTTTACCTCTACCCCCTAGATATATTTGTCAACCCACACCCACTAGATATTTTTATCAACCCAAACTCCTAGATATCGCTGTTAACCCAGAATGCATTGATATATTTGTTAAACAGCACGTCTTGATAATCCTTTTAACCTGCAACCCCTTGATATTCTTCTTTACCAACCCTTTAAATATCATTATTTACCTACCCCTTAAATATTCTTGTTTTTCAACCTACTAGATATTCTTGTTTACTTACCTTTTAGATATTCTTGTTAGCACTTATTCGTCAAGTATTCTCCGTGTATCCCTCCCACTGGAGGCGAAACTCCTATTGTACTCGTGGGTTTTGACTGAAAGAGCTCGAGGTGTTTTGCAGACCCCGATCCACACAATCATGATTGACATTAATATCTATATGAAAATTCCACGAACATATACGAGGATCATTAAATAAGTTTCCAGACTTTTTACGTATGGGCACTTTTATTGATAGTACACACATGAAAGTCTTGTCCACTTCGAGGTAATCTCCTCCGGCTGCAATGCACTTGTTGTACCCTTCTAACAACTTCTGGAAGGTCCCATGGAAGTCCTCTTGTGTAAGCGTCTCAATAACCACGGACTGGTCATTTGTGAGTTTTATATCTATTCGGAGTGGCTTTTTTTAATAAATTATAGATGGAGTTGGTTCATTCTGTTAGGATGGGTGGTTAGTTGTTGAATACGTTTAATCTCACAAATTTCAAACAACAAACAAATAATTTAACACTACCTCCGAAGATGACCAGCGAAATCGTCGAAATCACTTGGGCTTATATAGGGTTTTTTCTCCACCATTTCGACCCGGAAATACGAAAAATAGAAGAACGTCTTCACTTGAAGACCATAAAAAAGAGGCAGTCCGTGGTATTTAACAGAACTTTATATATATATATATATACATATATATATATATATATATATAGCAAGGCTTTTCGAACGAATTGACCACTCTGGTATCCAGTAAGGTAAAAAATGTAAACAAACGAATGCTACTACTTAATACCTTATAATTCCCTAGCTGACGTGGTACGCTTGTTGGCTGAGCGGTATGATACTAAGTCTAACGAAAAGTGTCCTACGTGACTAGCCACACTGAAGAGTTGTGATACAACGAAACAGTCTGTCTGTGGATGACAATATATATATATATATATATATATATATATATGTGTGTGTACAAATGATTTGTAAACACATTCTTTTTATGACATTCTAAAATGAGTCTGGGCTCTTTTTTGTATACAATTAAATGATTTCAAGTATTTCTATATAACAGTCACAATTTAACATCAGTTATTTGTTTTCGCGTATAGTTTGTTCTTTTTGAGCCATTGATAGAACCCTATCACGTGCTACCACTGTGGGTCTTAGTAGACCTGGGAGCAATCCCAATGAACGGGTACCCTCCTTACCCTTTGTGGAGGTGCCCGTGATATAATAGTTATCGTCGTAGAAGATGGACACGGCGACTCGAATTCAAATCCTGGACGAGAATGATTGCATTTCAAATAGCACTAATACCCTTGGGAAAGGTATGAATCCAATTATTCTCCCTCCAGCTATGGGTAAATTGTAGGACAGACTGGGTTCTTCAGCCTTGGTGAGGCAATTAGTCTAGGAGAAGGAAAACTCTGAATTCAAACCTGTTAAACTCCGCTTAAAAATTGACCTTGTGTCATATCCTGTCCGAGCGGAGGGGTTGGGTAAATAAGACTCTCCTTACCCCTAATATCTAAGGCTAAAGCCACGCCATCAGCTTGTTTAATTTTGTATCCTGGACACACGTAAGTGGGAAGTGACCCCACTGCAGAGATGTAGTCGGTGTATTCAACAGCCCCAAACTAACTAGTCTGCAATCGACAAGGATTTGTTTTAGAATGATACGAGCAATTATCATATGTATATTTCGTGGAATCTCAACGAATACAACACGTATTCAAACACACAATGTATCAACTATTATGTGAAAGAATTAGGAATAAATGCAATTTATATGGTTGGTTGTTTAACTGGTTAGTATCTTGATAGTGACGGCATGTCAACTCGTTATTGTATGCCAAGATGTTAGGGAATCACATTCAATTTATATTTATATTCACATTTTTGGAGTAGTTGCTCCATAAAAGATTTCTTTCTTCGAATATCAATATCAAGTATTCATATCTAAAATAAATATTTTTGTGCACAGTTGAAAGGTTTCAATTGGTTTGGATTGGTTTCTTTGTTTAATGGCATATCAACTCTTTTTAGGTTATTTAATGCCAAAGCTATTCTCCTACAAGAACAGTAGAGGTACTATTTAATCCATAGCTGGGAGGATTAGGGGGGTTCATACCTTTCCCAAGGATATTTGCCCAAAAGTGAACATAATAGCGCGACTGCAGTACGAACTCGCTTACTACGATTCGGCAGTCCATCGTTTTAACCATTACACCACGAGGACACCCTCTAAGGTTTCAAGTATTCCTATCTAGCACCAAGAATTATATGGTTTCGAGTAACTAACAAAAATCCTTAGTAAACATTTATAGATTGATTTGGCTACTTTTGTTTGGATGGCATACTAACATTAATGGGTTATTTAATGACGAATCCATCATTTTTGAAGGACAGTAGTGATATAATTTAAACCATAGTTAAGAGATAAGAGAGATCATATCTTTACTAAGGATTTAAGCACGAAAGTGTAATAGCGCGACTGCAGTTCGAACCCGCTTGCTATGATGTTGCAGTCGAACACGTTAAAAATTCCCCAAAGATTATCACTTCAAGTATTCTTAATACAAATGATTTACAGATATATAGCATTAAGTGTTTGTACTGATAACGAATAATTTTTAAACAGATCTATATTCCCAAAAGACTGGACCATAACAAGTGCTAACACAGGGGAGCAGAGTGAACCTGGGACTACTGGTAATGAATGGTTACTCAACAAGCCTCAAATCTCCAGAACTGTAGCCTCACCATCAGGTGAGGTTTAGCTTCATATCAAAGATACTGTGAGTGTAAATGTGTGGAGCGTAAAATTTAGTATTTTGGGTTGATTTAAATTGTCCTTTTGACCGTTTGATGTAATGGGTTCTACACACACACACACACACACACACACACACACACACACACACGCGCACGCACGCACACACACACGCACACACATGTATATATATATATATATATATATATATATATATATATATATATATATATATATAAGAGAGAGAGAGAGGGGGCTCTTTTATTTTATTTGTACTTGAAAGCATATAGGTTTTTGAAGAGGTGTATGTTCACATGAAAGTAGACACGTACAAAATCTTATTAAGAGGCCGACGATTACCAATAAAATGTCGGCGCCGGCTCTCATTTCTTCCGTGACGTTTTTGCGATAAAACATTTGGTCTTGCTAAGTATCAGGGTCACAAGATCAGCATTCATCCTATGCACGTTGTAATTTGTTAGATACCCTATCACCGCCTATCCCTCAACCCGAAGAGGGCGGGTCTCTACGTTTAAGTCCCCACCCTCCAAATCACAGTACAGAATAGAAGAAATTTATGGCATAGCTGTACGGTAAAATAAACCCAGGGAGATTGTCCAATAATGTGTACTTTGATATCGATAAATTATCATTAAACATAGTTTTGCATGGCACAGGGCCGTAATAAGGGAGGGACCCATGGAGATCGAACAACGAGACTTTTCATAATAGCTTTACGTTCGGAGTACAAATACATCTTTCTCTTGAGCATTTGGACACCTTTGAAGAACAAGAGATGCTTTAGCTAAGGACAATATAGATGATGACGGGGAGGGGTTGATAAGAAACCTGAGAGGGACAATGGCATGGAAGGAGGCTTTGGTCGTTCATTTCTACCAAATCACTCAAGTATTCGATTTCTTTTTGTTCAAAGCCCAAGACTTTTTTTTTTTTACATATCACACCTCCCTTCTTCTTCTTCTTCTTCTTCTTCTTCTTCTTCTTCTTCTTCTTCTTCTTCTTCTTCTTTGTCTCCCGGACGATTCTCATTCATCCTTTTCTCCTTTAAGGATTTTTTTTCATGAACAATTACACTTTCCAGTAGGAAAATTGTCTTTTTTTACAAAGAATTCTTTTAAATAAAAGTTCTTTCTTTCTTTCTTTCTTTCTTTCTTTCTTTCTTTCCAGCGTTTTTTCTTCCTCCTTCTTTTGTTTTTCTTTCCTTTCCTCCTTACTTTTTCGGATGACAAATTTTACATTCTTTTTATTATTCCTTTTCTTTTTTAAGATTCTTTCTTTCTTTCTTTCTTTCTTTCTTTCTTTCTTTCTAATGTGTTATTTTACATCTTCAACAATTAATGCTTCTTCTTTGTGCTTAGCAAGCTATCATTTATATTGATTTCATTATATTATATTATTTATATTATATTATTCATATTATAGATATTATATTATTATTATTTTCAATAAATGCAAGTTCTTCGCACCAGTTTTAACGCGGCTTTTCCCTGAGATCTGATTGACAGCAAGTCTCCTCAGGACTTCAAGTCTCTTCTAAGTATTCTATCCGATCTTAGCAATGCTGTTGTCAAGTCCCTCATGTCCCCAGAAAACTTCTTAGTATTCTGGCCGTTCTCAACAATGCTGTAGTTTGGATGGTCTCCCTTCATCTTCCAACTTCCAAGTCTTCCAGTCCCTTTAATAGTCCTTTAGTTACTGTACCGAATGCACCAATCACGATTGGTGTAATCGTCACCTTCATGTTTCATAGTTTTTGTAATTCCCAAGTATAGTCGAAATACTTATCCTTCTTTTCATTTTCTTTCAGTTTTATTTTATGGTCAGCTGGTACAGCAAAGTCTAAAATTTTGCAAGTTCTCTTTTTTTGTTGTTGATTACAATAAGCTGTGGTCTTCTGACCGAGATTAGGTAATCCGTTTGTATGTCAAAGTCTCATAGGAGTTTATGTGTGTCATTCTCCAGGACAGGTGCTGGGTTGTCCATATACCATTTATTTTTATGGTGAAATTTAAATTTCTTGCATATCTTCCAGTGGATCACCTTGGCCAACCAGTGGTGTCTAGTCTAATACTCCTTCTGTGCTAATTTGCCACATCCTTATGTGATTGATGGTTTCGTCTCAATCACCACGTAACCTATATTCTCGCTTTGATTTGATCGGTTCTTATTGCGTTGTTTTGTGCTACTATTAGAAGATATTCTGTTTCTCTTTTAAAGTTTCCTTTTCTTAGCCACGTCTAGGTTTTTCCGTACGAGATGTCGTTTATTAGTCGTTTAAAGCACCCATACAGTTATTTTTCTACCCAGATTATTATTATTATTATTATTATTATTATTATTATTATTATTATTATTCTGAAACAGGTAGACAACTTCACCTACCTAAAAAGCAGTGCCTTATCAACCGAAAAAGACATCGACACGCGGCTAACGAAGGAATGGACAGTTATCTATAAGCTATCGACCATATGGAAATCAAACTTGACCGATAAAATGAAACGCAGTTTCTTCCAGGCAGCGGCCGTGTCAATACTGCTGTATGGATGCACCACTTGGACGCTAACAAAACGGCTAGAGAAGAAGCTAGACGGCAATTACACAAGAATCTTGCGAGCAATATTGAATAAATCCTGGCAGCAACACCCCACAAAGCACCAACTATACGGCCACCTGCCTCCCATCACGAAAACTATCCAAGTTAGACGAACCAGACGCACAGGACACAGCTGGAGAAGCAGAGACGAGCTTATAAGTGATGTACTCCTATGGATCCCCAACATATGGCTGAGCAAAAGCAGGACGACCAGCTAGAACTTACATACAGCAGCTATGTGAAGATACGGGATGTAGCCCTGAAGACCTGCCTGAGGCGATGAACGATTGGGAGAAGTGGCGAGAGTGGGTCAGGGATATCCGTGCTAGCGGAACGACATGATGAAGATTATTATTGTTCCCACCAGGGTTTGCTGGTAGTTTTCACTGGAGTCAGAGAGACAGCAAGTCTCCTCAAGTCTCCTGGACTCTTCTTAATGTTCTGGCTGATCTCAACAATGCTGTAGTCTGGGTGTTCTCGATTCTTCCTCTGATTTCTAGTTCCACCAGTCTTTCTTCCAAGTTTTTGGGAGGACGTTCCATGCGCGCCAATTACAATTAGTAATCACCTTCATGTTCCTCAGTTTTTTTTTGTTTTTGTTTTTTTTTTTTGTTCTGTGTCAAGGTCCAACTATTTGTCTACCTTTTCGATTTCTTTTATTTCCACTTTTGTTTTTGTTTACTTCTATTTTCACTTTATATTTTCACTTTTATTTTTGCCAGAACGGAAAAAAAATCCATCTAACGTTCTCTGTTTTGTTAATTAGCATTAGGTCTGATTTTCAGGCCGGAATAAAGTGATCCATTTATACTTCTTGCGACTTTTTTTTTCTCTCCAGCCTCAGTTGTTAATCTTTTACTGGAGTCTGAGTGACAGCAACTCTCTTCAATTATCTATAGGACACTTCGAGCAGATCTTAAGAACGATATTGTCTGGATTTCTCTGATTACCATTCCCTTCAGTCTTTTTCGAAGCCTTTTCGAACTGTTTTAAGCTCAGCCTCAACTAATGGTATCACCGTCATTCTATATGTTCGACTGATATTTTAGTTCTGACTGACACCAAGTCTCCACGATTTTTCTGAGTAATCTAGCTGAGTTTAACCGTGCTTCCTCTATCTCCAATTTCCCCCCAAATGTCAATTTCAATTGATATCCCAGTCATTTTCATGTTCTACAGCTTTTTTTCAGCTTTCAGGCAAGATCCTGGTATTTGTCCATTTTTGCTTTCTTTCATTTGAACTCTATGATCCACTGAAACGGCAATATCCTCCTGTTGACATCTTTTTTTTTCTGGTTAACAAACACTAGGTCCAGTCTTCTGATCTGGATTGGATGACTTTTTTTTAATTCTGAAGTTTGAGAGATTTTTATGCGTGTCATTTTTAAGAACAGGTTCTGGTTTGTACATTTGTCACTATGATGAAATTTTAGTCCGTAGAAAAATTTCCCGTAGAACTCTTTCAGCTTAGATTATTTAAACATTCCCCTCTTACATCAATGAAGTCTTATTCTTTTAAATAGAAAATTTTATCTCTGCAAATAATTTATCGCTCATTTCTAAGATGATTCTTTTGAGAATAAATGTTATATAATTTGGTGATGTCTATCACAACTGTGATACAAACTCATTCACAAATGCAAAACACAGGCGGACTCTGTTGTCCAGGTACGAACGGTTTTATTAACTTCTGAGGTGCATGTGGTATAATGGTTTTCGTCGTAGGAAATGGACACGGCGACACGAGTTCAAATCCTGGACGAGACTAATTGCATTTCACATCGCACTAATATGAATCCAATTATTCTCACTCCAGCTATGGGTAAATTATAGGGCAGACAAGGTTCTTCAGCCTTGGTGAGGTAACTAGTCTAGAAGGAAAACTCTGAATTCAAACCTGTTAAACTCCACTTAAAAATTAAGGAGATACCCGTGGTGTAATGGTTATCGTCGTAGGAAATGGACATGGCAACACGAGTTCAAATCCTGGACGAGACTGATTACATTTCACATAGCACTAATACCCTTGGGAAAGGTATGAATCCAATTATTCTCCCTCCAGCTATGGCTAAATAGTAGGGCAGACTAGGTTCTTCAGCCTTGGTGAGGCAACTAGTCTAGGAGAAGGAAAACTCTGAATTCAAACCTGTTAAACTCCGCTTAAAAATTGACCTTGTGTCATATCCTGCCCGAGCGGAGTGGTTGGTAAATATGATTAACTTCTGAGTTTGGTTCTTCGAGCAGAGAGACACAATTCTTACTATGCTAACCATCTCCAACGCGCGGCACATCTTGTTATGCTTAAAATCTCTGTCGGTAGAGATCCGAAAAACCCAACAACATCTTCAACGTTCAAAATTCTACTCTCAACTAACTCTTTTTCAAAATCCTCAACTTCTCGGGACCATCTATTCTGGGCATGACGTCATATGCACTCCTGTCTGGCCAGCTTGGGTAGGATTTGAAACCGCTATCTTCTGACAATGCTCACCTGGAACCGTCGAGACTCAACGCCTCTATCCGCTGCGCCAGAGGTTTACTTGGTCAAAAACGTGGTGCGACAGACAACAACTATGGAAGGCAGTAATTACTGGGGATACGGTTACAAGATTCAGCATTCCTATCCGAGGTCGCGGTAAATCACCTGAAGAAGGCCAGAGGTGAAATGTGGCCGAAGCGTAGTGAAAGAAGAAACAACACAAAAACTACCAAGATGAGGACAAAAACTCCGCAATAAATATAAATTAATTCCAAGAAGTACAGCAATTAGAAATTTACAATTTTCTGGTGTAGGGAAAAGTTTCACATCGAGTAATTTGCACGTACGTACTGCTCGACATTGGCATGATGGTTAGAGTGTTCGGTAATGGTCCGGGAAACCTCGATTCAATCTCAGTTCGAGTTATACCAAAGACTCAAAAAATGGTACTTGAAGCTTCTTTGCTTAACACTCAGCAATATAAGGTGGGAATCAAGAGTAAAGTGGAGTAATCCAGGGAAAGGAGTAGCGCCCTCCCCTAAACCTCGGTGTAGTAGCTATCGAAAAAAGAGCTTTCGGTTCACCCTCGATTTAGGTCGCCAGCATTTCTTACTTACTGCTCGATACACGGATATGAAAGAGGGGGTTCCTCTCCAACTGGTGTCTGCTACTAAAAAGATGTTGAAGCCGCTTCTTGAAATAATTCATGACAAACGGTTACGTGATTCTCGGAAGCTCCAACTAAAAGTTTTAAAGAAGGAGACCACTATGTTTAGTTCTCCAACAACACTAAACAATCTGATGCTGCGGCTCCATTTATGCTGGAAGTTTGGGAAAGCGGAGTTCCCCTTAATTACCATTGGTTCCAGGTTCACTCTGACCGGAGTGTTGTTCCTGATAGGTTCCTATCTATGGGTCAAATAGAACTGTTTCGCATTTAAACTGAGTGTAATCAAAGGATGTATACTAATTTGAATTGATAGAAAAAGAACCCTTAGATCATTTAACTGTATGTAAATAAATGTCTGATGTTTAATTAAATTCAGATCTACATTTTCCTTTTTAAGTAGAGGAATTATACTGTGAATTGAATTACCATTACCAGAAAATCCGGCGAACACCTACGCACGAGATACGGAAACACTGGACAGCTGTTTCGACCTTATTATGTCTCATGAGCAATGCATACCGTGATCTCCACCACGGGAAGACGTGGCCCTGGAGGTGACCATGTTCTCTATAAAGAGTACGGATTTAACTTCCAAGACACGTTTAGGTTAATTGGCTGAGCAATTACCACGACTAGCTGATTTGGCATCACTTGTGTGCGATATGAACTGGTGGCTCAGTTGTAGAGTTTTTGGCACTGCAATCTGTGTTCGCTGGTTCGATCTCCAGGGGTGGAGATTAGGGTATGCACTGCTGATGAGACCTAATAAGGTTGAAGCAGCTGTCCAGTGTTTTCGTATGTCGGGCGTAGTTGTTCACCGGATTTTCTAATCAAGGTAATTCAATTTAATTGAATTGTTCATCATACATAGCAATACTTCGAACCATTTAAGTTTGACTTAAGTGAAACTGAAATGTTTGAAATACAACTGTTTGACCAATTAATGATGAGGTAAAAAATGACTGATGTTTGTGATTCAGAGCAATATTTCAAACTATTTAACTTTGTTGACTTAGGTTTATATAAGACATGTTCTTTTCTTCCTTTTTTCTTTTTCTCCTTCTCTTTTTCCATTTTCTTTTCTTTTCATATTCTTTTTCATCCGTTGTATCTCTTTGGGGTTCCATTTGTTTAACATCATTGCCTAATACAATCACGTGATAGTTTTAAGAAAAAGAACGCCGATAAAAGTATATATATATATATATATCGGCCTAGTGGTTAGAGTGTTCGCCAATGGCCGAGGTTCAATCCTGTTTAGTGTCATATCCTGGCCACTCCTTGTGGAGAGACTTACCCGTCTGCAGAGATGCAGCGAGTATATTTTGCAGCCCCACCTGTCTGGGCCAGATATGTATCAAGTATTCCTATCTAATACAAATAACCTGCGTACAGTTGTATAGTTATTAGTGTTTCTATCTAATACTGATAATTATATGGTCTCAAGTAATTATTTTTATTAACCAATAGTCATCTATTTGCATAAAGTAATATATTTTCAAGGATTTCTATATAACACCAATAATTTGCAAGTAATTACATGGTTTTACCCAATTAATGATAATAATCCTTAGTAAACAATAACAGTTTCAAGTAAGTATTATTAAAACAATTAATTGTTATAAAGTATTCTTATCTAATACAAATTATTTAGACACAGTTGCATGGTTTCTAGAATTCCTGTGAAATGGTAATAATTATATGGCTTCAAGTATTTATTTCCTCCTAATAATCATCATTTCTTTGCACACGGTTATATGGTTTCAAGTAAATATTATTAATATTTATAATAAAAATAATAATAACCATTTGTAAGAAAATATAGTCTCAAGTAACTATTCTAAATACAATTAATTCGAACACTGTTATATGGTATCAAGTAAATATTATTAATAATTATTTTAATAATAATAATAACAATAATAATCTTTTGTAAACAAATATAGTCTCCAGTAATTTTTCTAAATACAAATAATTCGAACGCTGTATTATAGTATCAAATATTACGATCTAATACTATTAGTTTTTAGGGGGGGGGTGTCCTCGTGGTGTAATGGTTAAAGCGATGGACTGTGGAATCGTTGTACGCGAGTTCGTACTCCAGTTGCGCTATTACGTTCACTTTCGGGCAAATACCCTTGGGAAAGGTATGAACCTCCTTATCCTCCAAGCTATGGGTTAAATAGTACCACTACTGTTCTTCTAGGAGAATGGCCTTGGCATTAAATAACCTAAAAAAGTTGATATGCCATTAAACAACCAAATCAAACCTTACTTAAGAAGGATTAGTTTTTAAAGAGATCGATTTGACCCATAAAGTAAAGGGAGTAAAATTGTCGACTGTAGTCGAAGGCAAACCGAAGGCTCCCTTATCATTAGCTACTACACTACTCCTCCTTTCCCTGGACTGTTCCACTTTACCCTTGATCCATAGCTTATAATACTGGGTTTTAAGCAAGGCGGTATCAGGTACCATTTTTTGAATCCTTTGTATGGCTCGACTTGGGATCGAACCACGGTTTCCTGTGCCATTGGTCCAAGGCGTAGCCCTTAACAATTTAGGTTAGGTTGGTTTAGATTATTTAATTTAATGGTATATCAACTCTTTATAGTAATTTAATTCCAAATCCTATTCATATTTATATATGAATTTTAAATGAATAAATAATTGTTGATAACAATATTTTTAAACGAGCCAGATCTTATTTGTTGGCTACCAGTTTTATGATTTCAAGTTATTTTATTCATTGTTTCCATGCAGTTGAATAGTTTCAAATAGTGCAAATACAAATAGTTCTATCTGACCGAAGTTAAATGCTTTCAAGCAATGCTATTTAACTCTAATATTTCAATCTGCACGCAGTTAAATGGTTTCAACTATTGTAAATTATATAGTTTTATTTGACCCGGGGTTTGGACTTTAACAGGTATTGCCCAGTCGGCTGGGGCAGTAGAATACACCGACTGCACCTCTGCAGAGGAGTAAGACCCCCCAATGAGTGTCCTGTATATGACACTAAACAATCTGATGGTGAGGTTCCAGTGATGCTGGAGCTTTAGGGAATGCAGACAACCCCTTCATGCCATTGCTACCAGGTCCACTCTGGCCCGGAGTGATAGCACCTGATAGGGCCCTCTCTATGGGTTAAAAAGAACTAAACTGCATACTTATGCTAAACTGAATTGTTTGAAATGGAACTGCTTTTGACATTGAAACTATACTTATGCTAAACTGATTTGTTTGAAATGGAACTGCTTTTGACATTGAAACTGAATTGTTTAATATAGAGCTGCTTTGACATGTGACTGTGTGTAAACAAAATCTGTACATATACTAAACTGAATTAGCTAAATTATAACTGTTTGACTAAACTGAATAGCTTGAAATAGAAATGTTTTTGAAAATTAAACTATATACCCATGCTAAACTGAGTTGTATAAAATAGAACTGACTATTTGCATAAAAATGGATTCGGCATTGAATAACCCACAAAGGTTGATATGCCATAAAACACAACTAACCAACCAACCTAAAGATAGTAAAACTCAGAGCTAGAGTAGACTGGAGAGAAATAACGATGAAGAGGTAATCCACAGCTTCCCAATGCTCCAAGATTGGAACCTCACATCAGATGGTTTAGTGTCGTAGTGGACACACATTGGGAGCAGAGGTCTTACCCCTCTGCAAAGATGCAGTTGGAGTATTCTAGTACCCCATCCGACATTGTAGAAAATAAATACTTAATATATATATATATATATATATATATATAACTGATACTTTGCCAGAATTGATTACTAAGCACAGCTTCATGCAATAGCAAATGTAGTCGGTGCACTGTGAGGGTCGAAATCGCCGCCCGAGTGAAAGAGCATTGATATCTCTTCACGTTTTTCTCACTGCATACCAGTGATATATTGTATCAGGTCAATGTTATATTCGATCAAATGGATTTTCCAATGGCTCTGACCTGGTTTTTATTACTTGTTTGCGCTATTTTGACGATGCGTTATTTTGTCTCGGGCTATTAAGCAAGACGCCTGTTCATCGTTTCCACCAAGCTGGCTTCAGCGTTGGTGGTCTTGCTGATCTTATCTCTTTCGGTTCAGAGACGCACTGAGCGAGTTTGTCCTTTATCTAAAAAACCTGTATTTAATTTGCTCAGTTGGGACGGAGTTGACAAAGATATTAAGAAGGCAATGGTCTGTCATTAGGGAGTTTTCATTCTATTTAAAGAAAGAAAATCTGTCAGTGAAAGGAATCCATCAATATTTGTTTTGTAGCCAAATCAAACGGCAAATTGGAGGTTCTCAATCCTTCTTGATGTTTCGAAAATACGCATACTGGCTCTTAAAGTGTTTTTATGTTTATTTTCTTTTTCTACATATATATATATATATATATATGTGTGTGTGTGTGTGTGTGTGTGTGTGTGTGGATCTATCTATCTATCGATATAGATAATCTATCTAACTATCTAGATATAGATAGATAGTTTGTAACTGGAAGAAAACTCAGTCCTGGTTAAACTGTCCTTATAAATTTATTTCGGTGAAGAATATCATTATACTCTTCGTCTCTTCAGATGACTTTACACGCTTAATATGAGGGTGAAAAACACCAAGCATGGATTACTGTATATATATATATATATATATATATATATATGTGTGTGTGTGTGTGTGTGTGTGTGTGTGTAAAAGAACAAAACACATATAAATCTAAATTTTTAGGCGAGAGTATAAGTGGTTAAAACAATAAAGTACATGAAAAATTAAGAAGCCAGAAAAAAGGTGTTTCTGTAAAATGTCCCATATTATCATATAAACCTCGAAAGGGAACATATAGCATCAGCCATATATTAAGCACTCCCATAGATTTCTTTAAAATTCCACATCTATTTTATGCACGAATAATCCACACACATTGTCTTCGGACGCAGACTAGATATTACCGGTATATATATATATATATATAGATATGTGTGTGTGTGTGTGTGTGTGTGTGTGTTTGAATGAGTTGGATAACCATTGTCAAGAGTAACTCGAAGTTTAGCTTTTTAATAGCTACAACACTGAATTGTAAGGGAGGGGTCAATTCCTTCACGTGGATTGCTTCACTTACCCTTGATCCGTATCTCATATTGCTGAGTATTAAGCAAGGAGACATCAAGTACCATTTTTGAATCTTCGGCATGACTCGACCTGGGATTGAACACAAGTCTCTAATGGCGCGGTATACATCTATATTTATATACATATATATAATTTTTTCGTTGACGATCCTCAGGTGTACCCATACTGAGCGTGTCTGAATAAAGTAAGATTTAAAATCTTGATTGCTTGTAATTTATTCGTAAATACGTTTTCAATGCTTGTATTTTAAAAAATATGTTTATAACTTGTATTTTCCTTGTAAGCACATTAAAGTAAAAAAAGGAATAAAGTTGTCGACCGTAATCGAGGGTGACCCGTGGGCTCCCTTTTCAATAGCTACTACACGGTGGTGTAGGAGGGGGGCGCTACGCCATTCCCGGGATTGTTCCACTTTACCCTTAATCCTTACCTTATATTGGTGTGTGCTAAGCAAGGCGGAATCAAGTAACATTTTTTTAGTCTTTGGTATGACTTGACCTGGTATTGAACCCTTGTCTCCAGGACAATTAGCGAACACTCTACTCATTAGATCAATGGTCTACCTTTATTTTCTTAAACACATAGTCATCTAGGGCTGTAGATAACACATGCTGGATCTCTACAGATGTGTAAGACTTCCACGAACAAGCATTCTGGATATGATACTAAACAATCTGATGCTGAGGCACCATTTATGCTGGAGCTTTGGGGGATGCGGAGTACCCCTTCAATCCCTCAACAGATCCACTCAGGCCCAGAGTGGTAGTACCTGAAAGGCTCCAATCAAATAGAAATGTTTGATATTAAAATAGAGTACAAATGAGCAATGCTAAATTGAGTAGTTAGAAGTAGAAATGTTTGATCAATAAACTCTGTGTAAATAAACGACTGATGTTTAATTGAATTGTTCGTGATACATAGCAATACTTGAAACTATATAACTTTCTTGAATTATCGTAAATTGAATCGTTAGAAATAGAACTGTTTGACCCATTAACTATGATTAAATAAATGACTGACGTTTAATTGAATTGTTCGTGATACATAGCAATGCTTAGAACCATATAAATTTGACTTATGCTAAACTGTTTGATCATTGAACTGTGAGTAAACAAATGATTGATGTTTGTGATTGATAGGAAAACTTGGAACTTTTTAATTTTGTTGGTTTCTGTTTAAATATTATATATATCTAATATATATTTGGGAAACCCGGATTTGGCATTAAATAACCTACAATGGTTGATATGCCATAAAACCAAACCCAACCAAATCATATACATGTAATATATATGTAACAACAGGATTTGGCATTAAATAACCTACAATCGTTGATATGCCATAAAACCAAACCCAACCAAATCATATATATTTAATATATATGTAACAACAGGATTTGGCATTAAATAACCTAAAATTGTTGATATGCCATAAAACCAAACCAAACCAAATATCTTTGACAATTTTTTGATCATTAAGGTTTTTTGGGCTATTGTCTTCATCTTTATTGTTATTTCCAATACAGTGTAACGGTTATAGGCGTTGGTTCCCTAAGCTTCTGAAGAGATAATCATTTGGAGGTTGCAGGTTCAATCCTGACTGCAGGAATTCTTAACACTTGTATCCGGTTATGGTTAACGAAATCAGAACAAGCGACCACAGTGGATTCAATAAAGGACGTAGTTCGAAGTTCCGCGTAGGTTCTCGAGTTCGACAAACTGCTGAAGGAGGCCGGGGGACATATCGGTCGAAACGTAGTGACTATAAAGGTGAAGACAATAGTCTGAAAACACTTAATGATAAATATCATCAAGATTCGTCTCTGAAATTCAGACAAATAATCGCGACCATGTTTAGTAAATTTAACTGTTTTGTGTTGACAAATTTTTATTTCTTTTATTTTCTTAATAAGCTCATTTTTATCGTTAACATTTTATGAATAAACACATTTTTATTGTTTGTATTTCCTGAATAAATACATTTGATTGCATGTATCTTATCAATGTAGAATCTTATAAAGTTATTTCTGACAATACTGCAATATACGATATGCTTCTAATTTGCTAAAATGCAGCCTTTATAACATGACATGGTATGTTTTCTAAAATAAATTTGGCGACCTTAGTTGAGGGTGACCCGAAGGCTCCCTTTTCAATAGCTACTACACCGATGTGTAGGGGAGGGCCCTACTCCATTCCCTGGATTGCTCTACTTTACCCTTGATCCTTACCTTATAATGCTGAGTGCTAAGCAAGGAAGTATCAAGTACAATTTTTAGAGTCTTTGGTATGACCCGACCTGGGATTGACGAACACTCTACTCATTAGGCCAATGGGCCGGTTTACTTACTAACTAGTCATCACTAGTCTTCCGTAATAAATGGTTTGTTTTATAGTCCTTACAACACAAGTCACGCAAAGAGGATCTGATTGTATTGATCGCTTACAACAATCGGATCGACTGCAAGTTTGTTTTTTTTTTAATAAAGTGAGTCTTGCAGCTGTAATGATAATTCATTTACGACCAGAAGCAGATTTGGATTAACTGAAATCGGAGGAAAAATCAAGACCATCCAGCCGCCAGCACTATTAAAATCAGCTTGAAATTTTACCAGAGTCCTGAAGATCTGATTAGTTTGGTTTCTTTGTTTAATGGCATATCAACTCTTTTTAGGTTATTTAATGCCAAAGCCATTCTCCTAGAAGAACAGTAGTGGTACTATTTAACCCATAGCTGGGAGGATAAGGGGGTTCATACCTTCCCCAAGAGTATTTACCCGAAAGTGAACGTAATAGCGTGACTGGAGTACGAACTCGCGTACTACGATTCCGCAGTCCATTGCTTTAACCATTACACCACGAGGACACCCACCTGAAGATCTGAGAAGATTCGTTGTCACTTAGACTTCACTGAAAAACCACCAGTTAAAACTGAAGTAAAAACTTGCATTAATAAATAAATAGATCGATCACATAATAAATAAATAAATCGATCACATAATAAGCGAATACAGCAAATTAGCACAGAAGTATAAGACTAGACACGACTGAATGGGCAAGGTGATCCACAGGGAGATGTGCAAGAAACTGAAATTTGACCATACGAACAAATGGTATATGCACAACCCAGTACCTGTCCTGGAGAATGACTCACACAAACCTATGGGACTTTGATCACCTGGTCAGAAGACTAGAGCTTATAGAAATCAAAAAAAAAAAAAAAAAGAGAGAACTTGCAAAATTGTCGACTTTGCTGTACCGCCTGACCACAGAATAAAACTGAAAGAAAGTGAAAAGAGAGATAACTACCTAGACTTTGCAAGGGAATTACAAAAACTATGGAACATGAAGGTGACGATTATACCAATCATGATTAGTACATTCGGTACAGTAATTAAAAGACTATTTAAGGGATTAGATGACTTGGAAGTTGGAGGATGAGTGGACACCATCCAAACTACAGCATTGTTAAGAACGACCAGAATACTGAGAAGAATCCTGGAGACTTGTGGAGAATTGATGTCACTCAAACTCCAGTGAAAGACCATCAGCTAACGCTGTCGTGAAAAACTCTAAAGGAGTAAGTAAGTAAAGTTAGCGACCATAGTCGAGGGTGACCCGAAGGCTCCCTTTTCGATAGCTACTACACCAAGGTGTAGGGGAGGGCGCTACTCCATTCCCTGGATTGCTCCACTTTACCCTTGAACCGTACCTTATAATGCTGAGTGTTAAGCAAGGTGGTATCAAGTTCCATTTTTAAAGTCTTTGGTATGACTCGACCTGGGATTGAACCCAGGTCTCCCGGGCCATTGGCGAACACTCTAACCGCTGGGCCAATGTCCCGGTTAAGTAAATAATAATAATAATAATAATAATAATAATAAACTCGAAGACTACAGAGAAATGCGAGAAGGAAGACTGATTACAGCCACCAGAAGCAATACTGAAAACACGAAGACCAACAGAACGGAAATAACTTGAAAAATATAATGGGAAGAAAAAATACTCCATGGATGTTTTAAGCGACTAACAATAAACATTTCACAAGAGAAAACGTTGACGTGACTAAGAAAGGGAAACCTTGGAAGAAAATCTGAATTTCTTCCAATAGCAGCACAAAACAACGCCATAAGAACCAATCATATCAAAGCGAGAATAGCTAAGATATAACAATGCAGCAGATGTTGGTTATGTGGTGATAGATACGAAACGATCAATCTTATAATAAGTGAATGCAGCCAATTAAACCAGAAAGAGTATAAATCTAGATACGATTGTTTGGGCGTGGTGATCCAGTGGGAATTGTGCAAGAATTTTAGATTTGACCATATGAACAAATGGTATATGCACAACATAGAATCTATCCCGGAGAATGAGACGCACAATCTTCTCTGGGATTTTGAAATACAAACGGATCACCCATATAGGCCAGACGACCAGACCTTATAATAATCAGCAACATCACAAAAAAAAAAAAGAGGATTTGCAAGTGTAGTTTATGTGAAAACAGAGATGAAACCGTTAATTACATTGGTCTAGTTGGTAAAGTGTTCCTCCGAGGTCCGGGAGATCTAGGTTCAATCCCAGGTCGCGTCATACCAAAGACTTTAAAAATGGTACTTAATACCTCCTTGCTTAACACTCAGCAATATAAGGTACGTATCAAAGTTCTGATTTCGTAAACCATAACCGGGTACAAGTGTTAAGAATTCCTGCAGTCAGGATTGAACTTGCAACCTCCAAATGATTGTCTCCTTAGAAGCTTAGGGAACCAACGCCGATAACCGTTACGCTGTATTGGAAATAACAATAAAGATGAAGACAATAGTCGAGGGAAACCAAAAGGCTCCCTTTTCAATAGTTACTTTTTTTGCGCTTATTTACAATGATTATTATTATTATAAAGCAGTAATAATTGTATGGGTAAATAGTAGGAGAGACTAGGTTCTTCAGCCTTGGTGAGGCAACTAGTCTAGGAGAAGGAAAACTCTGAATTCAAACCTGTTAAACTCCGCTTAAAAAATTGACCTTGTGTCATATCTTGCCCGAATGGAGGGGTTGGATAAATATGATAATTGTAATGTACAGATTGGCATTTTTTTTTTTACTAAAATTCGATCAAGGATAGACTTATGAGGCACCGAGACAGAATCCTGGCAGCAACACCCCACAAGACACCAACTGTACGGCCACCTGCCCCCTATCACGAAAACTATTCAAGTTAGGCGAACCAGACATGCAGGACATTGCTGGAGAAGCAGAGATGAACTCATAAGAGATGTACTCTTATGGATCCCCACACACGGCTGCGCAAAAGCAGGACGACCAGCACGAACGTACATTCAGCAGCTATGTGAGGATACAGGTTGTTGTCCTGAAGACCTGCCTAGGGCGATGAACGATAGGGAGGAGTGGCGAGAGAGGGTCAGGGATATCCGTGCTGCCAGCACGATATGATGATGATGATGAAGCAAGCTGACTAACCACAACTCAACAGGTGGGGGAGCTTAGATAAGGCTAGAGTATTGAAATGGAGGTTACAGTTAGCTTACCACTTGACATTTAACATTTTCGTTGTTTAAAAAAAATGTCGTTGGTTTCTGCCACTCTCCTATGCAGATTATAACATGCAAATTGAGTCATGTTCAATGAAAAGAAACCTGAAGATAATTGTTTGACTTGAGCTCAATTGTAACATAATCGACCACGTGACGGTATAACACGAAATTTCGTTTCAGAGCATGACCTCTCAAACTGGCATCTGACCTGCCACATTGATTACTAAGTTTTCCGTCTTAAATTCTTATTGACAATATTTGCCGTACGTATTCGTATATATTTCGACGTCTTAGAAAAAACATTTGGGTGACATATCTTTTGATCAATTCATTATAATTATTTTACTCTTAAGAGTTTTTCACACCAGCGTTAGCTGATGGTTTCTCATTGGGGTTTGAGTGACAACAAGTCTCCTCAAGTCTTCAGGACTCTTAGTATTCTGGTCGATCTTAATAATAATGTAGTTTGGATGGTCTCCACTCGTCCTCCAACTTCCAAGTCCTCCAGTCCCTTAAATAGTCCTCTTTTTTAGTTCTCTAGCAAGGTCTCCCTGTTTGCTTTCTCTGATCTGCTGGAAACGCAAAGCCCACTACTTGGCAGATTCTCTTTTTTTGTTACATTTCACTAGGTATTATTATTATCTCCATTGGAGTTTTTCACATCAGCCTCAGCTGATGGTCTTTCACTGGAGTTTGAGCGACAGCAAGTCTCCTCAAGTCTCCAAGACTTTTCTCAGTATTCTGGCCGTTCTCAATAATGTTGTTGTTTGGATGGTCTCCATTCGTCCACCCACTTCCAACTCCTCCAGTCCCTTTAGTAATCCTTTGGTTACTGTGCCCAAAGCACCAATTACAATTCGTATAATTGTCACCTTCAGGTTCCATAGTTTGTTTTTTTTTTTTCAATTCTCTAACATGGTCAAAGTACTTATCCTTCTTTTCACATTCTTTCAGTTTTATTCTGTGGTCAGCCGGAACAGCAAAGTCAACAATTTTGCAAATTATTATTATTATTATTATATGAATTTTATGGCATATCAACCCTTGTAGGTTATTTAATGCCAAGTTCATTTGTTAGCATACAGTTAAATGGTGAAACATACGATTTGTAAGTCAGTAGTTTGATGGTAAATTGATTGCACAGAAATATTATTATTGTTTGCAGACAGTTAAATAGTTCTAAATATTGTGACACCAACTGTTCTATTTAGTATTAAGCATTTGTTTGTACTTACATACTTATCAAATATTGCAGTCTATGATAGATAGTTTTATTTGCACACAGCTGAAGGGTTACAATCATTGCTACGTAACACTTACAATTCAGTTTAGGCAGATTGTTAAATAGTTACAAGTATTGCTAATGAACACTAAAATTTTTATTAAACATTAAATATTTGTAAGCACACAGTTAAATTGTCCTAAGCATTACCATTATTCCTCGTATTACGCAAACGATATTTTAAAAAAATCAGTCGTTTGTTTATATAGTTAAATAGTCCAACAGTTTTTTTTTTGTTGTTTTTTTTTTTTTTGCTAAGTCGATTTAACGTAAGACATGTGTTTGCATGTAGCTTAAATGTCAAACAGTTCTATATTGACCCTTACATAGGATCCTATCAGGTGGTATCACTAAAAGTGGATCTGGAATTAATGATGATGAAGGGGTTCTCTACGCTCCCCAGAGCTCCATGATAGGAACATCACCAATAGATGTTTTAGTATCATATCCGTGACATTCATTGGTTGGGGTCTAACCTATCTGCAGAGATGTAATCTGTGTATTCTACAGCACAGTCAGCTGGGGTTGTGATCCGTAGGGGTTGGATATATATATATATATGTGTGTGTGTGTGTGTGTGTGTGTGTGTGTGTGTGTGTGGTAGGACTGCAGTCTTTCATTTAAACATGTTTGATTAACTAATAAAGACACATTTTGTCTATATGATTTTATTAAGATCCTTTCAAGTTTCCTGATAAGTGTCTTGTTTTCAGGTTGGAATTGGTGGATGGATTTACCAAAATTGCTCTAACACTTTCACACCTTACAAAGGCCATCACAAAGAGTGTTTTTAAGAGTTTTTGAAAGAGTATTTTAGGTGTTTTATAAAATTACAAAACTATGTAAATGCAGAGTTATATAAAACTGAATATGAACTGTTGGACATTTAAACTGCGAGCAAACAAATGACTTATATTAAATGGAATTGTTAGAAATAAAACTATTTGACCATTTAACTTTGTTTCAACTAATGATTGATGTCTAACTGAATAATTAGTGATTCATAGCAATACATGGAACCATTAAACTGTGAGCCAAAGAATTGGTAATGTTGCGTGTTTCTTTTACTTTTGTGGGGTTATTCCAGTCGGCTGAGGCTGTAGAACACACCGACTGCATCATTGCAGGGAGTAAGACTCCTCCCCAACAACGAGTGTCCTGGATATGATATTAAGCAATCTGACGGTAAGATCCAGTCCTAGAGCTGAGGGAAATGTTGAGTACCTTTTCATTGCCATGGTCTCGGGTTCCCTCCGACCCAGAGTGATAGCACCACATACGGTCCAGTCTATGGGTCAATAGAACTGTTTCACATTTAAGCTGCGAGCAAACAAATGACTTATATTAAATGGAATTGTTAGAAATAAAACTATTTGACCATTTAACTTCGTTTCAACTAATGATTGATGTCTAACTGAATGATTAGTGATTCATAGCAATACATGGAACCATTAAACTGTGAGTAATACTAGTATACAATATAAGGTAGTTCTAACTTATTTAAAAATGCAATTACTTATAAATCATATTTAAATGTGTGTAAATTAAATTGTTATGGTTACATTGCATTACTTGAAACCATTTAACCGCGCAAAAAGCTGAGCTAAAGCTCATTTAAAAATGTGTTAATAAATCATATATTTAATACACATGTATGTGGTGTAATGGTTATCGTCGTAAGAAATGGACATGGTGACACGAGTTCAAATCCCGGTCGAGACTGATAGCATTTCACATAGCACTAATACCCTTGTGAAAGGTACGTTTCCAATTATTCTAAAACTGAAATGCTAATGAATTTACTAAACAGAACACTATCAAAGGAAATAGAATATTATAAAAAAATATGGAATATTGAAAAAAAATTATATATATATATATATATATATATATATATACAAATGAAGTGAGAAATCACTTGGTTGTATTCATCTTTTGAGTATTAGAACCTGTGGAATGAACATTAGTTCGTCAGGGTAATTTGACTTGAGGGTGAACGCTGATTAAGTTGCCCTGATCCACGAGGTCGTGAAAGTTGACCCCAGATCAATTTACGGTCAAACTGATATTTTTGTTCCGACAAAATGGATTAGAATTTTATCATGGCATACAAAGAAGATATTCCTTTTGACCTTTGAGCTGATGTGCTCAGAGTTAATTATGAAACCCGGTTCACCAACTGATCCGTTTAGTAAAGAAATACGTGCAGAGGGACGGACGTTTGCAGTGGTTAAATTTCACTTTATTCATTCTATCTAACCAGCACCACCAATACGCAATTCGCGTTAAAAATCCAGGGGACTAAAGTTAAAGTGTTAATATATATATATATATATATATATATATATATATATCACAAGGTCCATTTTATTGCTGTGTTGTCGATGAGGAATTCTGATTAATGTTAATGTTGTTCTTGCTGCATATTCATTTCTTCTTCTTTTTATTTAGTTTTATTTAGTTTGGATTGTTGGTTGGTTGGTTGGGTTTATAGCATATCAACTCTTGTTTCATTTAATGCCAAATCCAGTTTAGACATATATATTGAATAGATTGTAGAGGTTTATGGTTCTTACTAGCTCATTTGGTGAGTTAATGGAGGACCAAGTTATGCAGTATTATTAAATAGTGCTCAATATCAATTACAGAACTTTTATGCATATATATATATATATATATATATATATATATATATATATATGTGTGTGTGTGTGTGTGTGTGTGTGTGTGTGTGCATCTATATCTATCTATCTATATATATATAGTTGTTGGCGACCATAGTCGAGGGTGACCCGAAGGCTCCATTTTCGATAGCTTACTACACCAAGGTGTAGGGGAGGGCGCGACTCCTTTCCCTGGATTGCTCCACTTTACCCTTGATCCGTACCTTATAATGCTGAGTGTTAAGCAAGGAGGCATCAAGTACCATTTTTTGAGTCTTTGGTATGACTCGACCTGGGATTGAACCCAGGTCTCCCGGGCCATTGGCGAACACTCTAACCGCTAGGCCAGGTAGTGTCTGTGATCCTGGGTTTCATGCCTTAAGCATTCATCATTTTTCTGCTTGACAACTGCGTAAAAAATGAAAGCCCGGGTCCCTGTCACTACCATGTAATATATATATATATATATATATATATATATATACATATATATATTGTTGTAGGTCCACAGAGAGAATAAAAATATCTTAAAATAGGTAGGTCCACGATGAGATTTGTATGTTTTAGAATTTATTCATTTAAATAAATAAATTCTGATAAATACGAATTATTTCGTAGACCGACCTATTTTAATATATATATATATATATATATATATATATATATATCCGTGCTGAGTACATTTTTTATAACTCACAGTTGAATGGTTTCAAGTATTTCTTGAGTCGCAATTTAACATAAGTCATTTCTTTGCACACAAAGTTTGTGGGTCATTTCATTTTTAAATGATTTAGAAGTAATTTGCTTGCACAGTAGTATTGCTATTGTTTTTTCAGTTAAATAGTTTTACTTACTGCTCTAGGCAGCGGTCGTATCGATACTGCTGTATGGATGCACTACTTGGACGCTAACTGAACCGCTGGAGAAGAAGCTAGACAGAAATTACACAAGAATGCTGCGAGCAATATTGAACAAGTCCTGGCAGCAACACCCCACAAGGCACCAACTATACGGCCACCTGCCTCCCATCACGAAAACTATCCAAGTTAGACGAGCCAGACATGCAGGACACTGCTGGAGAAGCAGGAACGAGCTCATAAGTGATGTACTCCTATGGACCTCGACATATAGCCGGGGCAAAAGCAGGACGACCAGCTCGAACATACATTCAGCAGCTATGTGAAGATACGGGATGTAGCCCTGAAGACCTGCCGGAGGAGATGAATGATAGGGAGAAGTGGCGAAAGAGGGTCAGAGATATCCGTACCTGCAGCACGACATGATGATGATGATGATGATGATGACTTCTCTCTAACACTAATAATTCAATTCGATATTAATCATGTGTTTACACACAGTGATGTGGTTATAAGTATCGATATTTAACACTTATTATTCTATTCAACATTTTTCCTTTATTTGCTCATTGCTAGATGTTTCCAAAAATCTAGTACTTATAATTCAATTTTGGCATACTTTTAAAAACTTTCAAGTATTGCTATTTAACACTCAAAATTCTACTCAACTTTACCTATTTGTTTGTACATGGATAAGTGGTTCTGAATATTCCCATGTATCAGTAACAATTCAATTAAACATCAGTCATTTGTTTACACACAATTAAATGATCAAACAGCTCTTTTTCAAACCATTCAATTTAGCATAAGTCATTTATTAGCTCACGGTTTAAAAGTCAAGCAGTTCTTTTTGACCCATCAAGTGCTACCACTCCAGGACTGAGTGGACCTGGGTGCCATGGCAATGAAAAGGTACACCACATTCTCCAAAGCTCTAGTATTATTGAAGCCTCACCATCAGAATTCTTAGTGTCATATCTAGGAGACTCGTTACGTAATGGGGTATTACTCATCGACAAAGATGCAGTTGATGTATTCTACAGCCCAAGCCGACTGGGCTGAGTTTGGCATTTGCTTTATTATTTCCAAGGATCGCTTTAACATTGAAAAATCCACATAGTTTGATATGTCATTTAACAAAGAAACTAATCAAACCAATCCTCATTTTATTATTTTAGAGACGAATATTCTATAAAAAAAAATTTCAATAGAATTTTTCTAACTTATCATGGTGGAGCTCGAGACGTAACGGTTACGTCGTTCGAAATGAAGCCCACGATATGGTTTCAAATCCCAGATAATTCTGTTTGCAGTTTGCCTAACATTTATACCATTAAAACACCTTATAACCATATTCTCTCCTGTGCACCACAGATTATGGTTAAATAGTAGGGGACACTAAGCTCTTTAACCTTGGTATGGCAACCGTTCCAGGAGAATGAAATCTCTGAATTCAAACCAGTTGTAGTCCGCTTAAAATTACCTTGCGCAGCATTCTCCTCTTAGTCGAGGGGTTGGATAAATACAATTCTTTTTAGATTAAACTGTACTTCTGAAGCTTTCACGAAGACATTACCCAATATTCAAAGAAGAGTTGCTATTAATTTAGGTAATTTTCTTTGTTTAATGGCATGTCAACCATCGTGGATTACATAATCCTAAAACCATCCTTCTAGAAAAACAGCAGTGATACTATTTCACCCATAGATGAGGGAATTAGAGAGTTCAAACCTCTCTCAGAGATATCTGTCCAAAAATGAACGCAAAAGAACGGCTTGTTCGCGCGAACTCAATGTCTTCGTGGCCGCAGTACAGCACTTTCCCACGACGCTACGAGAACTCTTCCTGCTTTTGCAAGAAAACAAATTAAAAAACCATTTTAAAACACAAATGGCTGTATCATGAGCCAATATATATATATATGTGTGTGTGTGTGTGTGTGTGTGTGTGTGTGTGTGTGTGTGTGTGTGTGTGTCTGTTGTAGTAATAAAGCGTGCTCAATATCGGTTAGAAAGTATTTATATCAAAGTTAGTATAGCGTAGAAACACAGTCAACGGCGCAAGGTGACTGTCAGTAGGCCCTCGTGATCTGTTGATCAAAAAGACCAGAAACTGACGGTCACCAAGCGCCACTATCCTAAATTTCTTTCTTTCTTTCTTTCTTTCTTTCTTTCTTTCTTTATATATATATATATATATATATATATATATATATATATATATATATATATATATAACCAACAGTGCAAATGCTTGAAGAGAACTAGAATATCTAAAACACGTATAGCAATAATAATAAAATAATAAAAACAAACTAAATACCATATTTAAATACATTGGCAGATAAATAAATACCCTCCACCTGATAACATACGCATGCGTGACACTTTTGAAAGTATGGATTATATGATATACAATTACGTCACCCACAGGGCGCTGTTCAAACAAGTGAAATATAAAGTTTTACTGAGTGAGTCTGTCAGTTTGATTATATCATATTTCACCGGAGACCATTTGCGTCTACATTTCATTGACTTTTTGCGCAAAGCCTATCACTTCATCTCTTGATTCGATATATACCGTTATCTTTTTTTTTTCTTTTTGTAATTAAGGCCTGTAATCAGCTCCATCTTTTGATGAGCCAGAGGAAGCGGTGACCATTGCCATTTTGAACGCTTTCCAAGTGACAAAAAGTTGGCAATTATCAAGCAGCTGCTCCATCGATGCGAAGAATGTCCAGTGCGAATCGAGTGCCGACAAGAATTCATTAATTTATTAAGGAACCATTTTTAATATATGACTTATTGACTCACGGGTGTCCGTTCGTTTGGATCAATTGGAGATGGAAGATGCAAACAACACTCATTGTAGGATGATAAATTGAGTCTTGAATAATACAAGAAAATTGACTATCAAAACGAGTTTTTTTTTCCCCCTCAAGAGTATAGCAGATTTTAGAATGATTTATCTAAAAAAAGAAAACAAAGAAAAAGACATTGGCCTATAAATGTAACATAGCCATAATACGGATATGTAAAATATACCGATACGTAGAACGTTGACATGCATAGAAATCCCGAAAAACACTCGAAACACTGACGACTCACGGTAGTTCAGGTACGAAACTTTTATTACCTTCTTGACTTTTAAGTTTTCAACACGAGGAGAGATGTAAAATACAGCTTGGCTCACAATATGAGACAAGGTAAAAAAAATTCTCCCTGTGCCGTAAAAAAAGTGATGCACCGGAAGAGAGTGACCTATTAACTGCATGATAGTTATTTCTGCTCGATGACGATCACACCTGCCATTCCGAAGATAGCGGAAATGACACATCCCAATGGTCAATAATCGAAAGAAATCGCGCAGGTGTGCTCGGCTGATAATATGGGACAAGTTGAAGGTCCCACTTCAGAGTGATGCACCGGAAGAGAGTGACCTGTGAACTACATGACAGTTATTTTCGCTCGATTACGATCACACAGGCCATTCCAAAGATAGCGGAAGTGACACATCCCGATCACCAGATATCGGAAGAAATTGCGGAGGCGTGGAGGCGTGTCCATATCTCCGCGTGGGACTTTGAAGGTAATATAAGGCCGATGAATTGAACAGAAATTGTGAAAAGGATTCCGCTGTTCACGAAACCTCTCTCGTCGTCACGCTATGTGCGTTGTCTCGGGCATCGTCTACTTACATCGAAGAGTTCAAGCCTCATCGACGAACGATCCTAATTCCTCTCCTGACTGCTCCTACTTCACACAAGCGTCCGTCGAGAAAATGAATACATATTGTTATATATAAATTCCGTGTTGTCGTTTGTTTGACCAGAGAGCAGAACCTAACAGAACTGCTGAACTGCCCGTCCCGGAGTCCGAATCTCAACTAACTGCTTTTTTTTCACATTCCCTGTCCATTTCTAATCCGGGGGTTTTATTATGATATCTATGATTGTCACATCCCCCCCCCGCACGAGCGTGAACATCTGCGCTCAACGTGTGCCCCTACCCGTGTACTAAGTCGAATAGTTCTAAGCCTAACTAAACCGAAAGATAAGATATAACCAACGAAAAATGATAATATTAAAAAAATCCTTCCTCAATTATATAACATAAAGAGCATTTATTTTCGCCAAGGAGTATCAATGAATTTAATATATTTTACCTGAGGGTTGATTGGACAAACGATGATATCAGTAGTTTTTCCCCAAGTGCATCACTATGGGTGGTCCTTGTGGTGTAATGGTTAAAGCGATGGACTGTGGGATCGTAGTAAGTGGGTTCGAACTCCAGCCGTGCTATTACATTCACTTTCGGACAAATACCCTTGGGAAAGGTATAACCCCCCTTATCCACCAAGCTATGGGTTAAATAATACTACTACTACTGTTCTTTTAGGAGAATGGATTTGGCATTAAATAACCTACAAAGGTTGACATGCCATTAAGAAACCAAGAGTGTCAAAGATTTTGAAATTTACATTAGAATTGAAATAATGCATCTTCATTGGAAGCTATGTAGAGACTGATTCATACACATATACAAAGTCACAGATATGGAGAGAGAGAGAGACAGAGGCAGAGACAGAGACAGACAGTCAGACAGACAGATAGACAGAATGAAAGAGAGAGAAAAGTTGGGAAGATATGAACTTACTGAGAGCAATAGGTTGACTGATTGATACAAGCTATAACAGACAGGTAGAGAGATTGATAGATAGATAGATACTTACATACAAATATACATATGAACAGAGATAGATATATAAATAGGTATGAACCAATAGAGATAACCAGAGATGAATATAATGCGATAGACAGATAAATAAAAGCTAAGATACATACATATAAATATATATATATATATGAAGAGACTGAGATATAAACATACTCAGATAGATAGATGCTAAGATACATAAACTGTAAGTACAGTTGTCTCCCTTAGTCGAGGGTAACTCGAAGTCTCCCTTTTCGATAGCTACTACACCGAGGTGTAGGGGTGGGTGCTACTCCTTTCCCTGGATTGCCCCACTTTATTCTTGATTTGTACCTCATAATGCTGAGTGTTAAGCAAGAAGGCATCAAGTACCATTTTTTTGAGTCTTTGTTGGTGACTCGACCTGGGTTCAATCCCAGGTCTCTAGGGCTATTGGCGAACGCTCTAACCATCATGCCAATGTCCGGTAAATACATTCATACATACATATCAAGAGATTGTGATTGCCTGATATGAACATATTGAGATAGATAGATAGATAGATAGCTTGATATGAACAGATTGACATAGATAGATAGATAGATAGATAGATATTTTTTATATTCTTTTCACTGTTATCACTCACATATCTGTCCAGTGACAATATTTCATTCATACATTTCTTCCTTTTTTTTTAAAAATTCATCTACTTCACGCTTTTCATGCGACGAGGTGGACAGACTACAACTCCCTACTCCCTCGCCACTTCCCTCGTCTCACAACACTGAAGAGTTACAATTAATCGGCGTCACACACGCTATCTGATAACATGTTTTCTTTATTACGCACGTCACTGGCTATCGTTCTGTCTTTTTTTTTTTTTTTTTTTTTTTTTTTTTTTGCAGCATATTTTCAACCCTGCACGATGAAACTAGACTGACACAGAAAAAGAAACCTAGCATTGATTTACATATAAAGGGTTCTATTGTAAAAAAAAATATATGTAAAAGCATTTTTAAAAAAAACGTGGATTAGGAAAAAAAGAACAAAAGCGATTGACCCTTTCCTGTTTAAGATAATTGATCTTTCGTTTTTCTTATTTATGCCATAAGAGCCCCCTAAGGCTTTTTCAGGTCCTACAGCCTAGATGGTGTCTCTCAGAGCAATTCGATGCTGCTATTTACGACGCTAAATCGCTAAATGGCTGCACCATCCGTAGCCTGTACAGCATCACTGGGTAGCCGATATCTCTCCGTCTACGTTGTTCCTGTTTTTTTTTAATCTTTCAACCAACAACTTTGGTTAAATCTATATAAACTACGGGTTGATTGTACAACACCGATTGATTGGTTACTTCGTTCGGTTTTATGGCATGTCAACCATTGTTGGTCATTTAATGCCAAATTCTGTTTATACATATATATTCATATTTACCCAACCCCTCCGCTCGGGTAGGATATGACACAAGGTCAATTTGTAAGCGGAGTTTAACAGATTTGATTTCATCATTGTTAGATAGGAATATTGCAACGGTTTAACTGTGTGCAAACAAATGATTTATACTGCTTCAAATTATTAGAGTTGAATAGAAATATTTGTAACTGCTTAATCCTATTTACCAACCCCTCCGCTCGGGCAGGATATGACACAAGGTCAATTTTTAAGCGGAGTTGAACAAGTTTGAATTCAGAGTTTTCCTTCTAGACTGGTTGCCCCACCAAGGCTGAAGAACCCAGTCTGCCCTACTATTTACCCACAGCTGGAGGGAGAATAATTGGATACATACCTTTCACAAGGGTATTAGTGCTATGTGAAATGCTATCAGTCTCGTCCGGGATTTGAACTCGTGTCACCATGTCCATTTCTTACGACGATAACCATTACACCACATACATGTGTATTAAATATATGATTTATTAACACATTTTTAAATGAGCTTTAGCTCAGCTTTTTGCGCGGTTAAATGGTTTCAAGTAATGCAATGTAACCATAACAATTTAATTTACACACATTTAAATATGATTTATAAGTAATTGCATTTTTAAATAAGAACTACCTTATATTGTATACTAGTATTACTCACAGTTTAATGGTTCCATGTATTGCTATGAATCACTAATCATTCAATTAGACATCAATCATTAGTTAAAACGAAGTTAAATGGTCAAATAGTTTTATTTCTAACAATTCCATTTAATATAAGTCATTTGTTTGCTCGCAGCTTAAATGTGAAACAGTTCTATTGACCCAGAGACTGGACCGTATGTGGTGCTATCACTCTGGGTCGGAGGGAACCCGAGACCATGGCAATGAAAAGGTACTCAACATTTCCCTCAGCTCTAGGACTGGATCTTACCGTCAGGTTGCTTAATATCATATCCAGGACACTCGTTGTTGGGGAGGAGTCTTACTCCCTGCAATGATGCAGTCGGTGTGTTCTACAGCCTCAGCCGACTGGAAAAACCCCACAAAAATAAAAGAAACGGAAAGCAATCTTGTAAAGCAAAATATCTCAGGAAATTGTACTCTTGTAAAGATTTCGTAGTTCTAGAGTTTGGAAGAGACCTCGACAGTTTTTGCTTGCTGATTAACCAAATAAGGGCACAAACCTAAAAAGGGAACCAGTTGGGTACTCTATATTTCTAGCCTTGTGTCAGATTCATCGAAACTTAGTAAATGACATATTTGCACTTGAAGAACAGGCTGATCTTTTGTGATACATATGAGGTCTTTCATTAACGGACTAGACAAGAAGACCCGGTAAAATGCAAAAAGGAGGTACCCACCAAGAGTCGGATCTCCAGAGCCCATTAAAATAAGAGTATCCAACAGAAAGAAAGAATTGCATATAGTATAACGGAGTAAAATGATTTATGTCATATTTTGGAGGCATTTTCTTCTTCACAAGTGTTTGCCCAGTCGGCTGGAGCTGCAGATACACCGACAGCATCTCTGCAGAGGGGTAACACCCCTCCCACCAACTTGCCCAGTCGGCTGGGGCCGCAGAATACACCGACTGCATCTCTGCAAAGAGATAAGATTCACCCAACGAGTGTCTTAAATATGACATTAAACCATCTGATGGTGAGGCTCCAGTAATGCTGGGGCTTTTGAGGAATACGGAGCACCCCTTCATTGCCATTGCTCCAAAGTCCACTCTGGCCCGGCGTGGTAGCACCTGATAGGGCCCTATCTATGGGTTAAATAGAACTAACGGCATACTTATGATAAACTGAATTGGTTGACTAAACTGAATAGCTTGAAATGGAAATGTTTTTGAAAATTAAACCGTACTAATATTTGAACTGCGTGCTAATGCTAAACTCAATTATTTGAAATAGAACTGATTTTTGATATTGGAACTGTACTTACACTTAACTAAATTATCATATATAGTTGTTTAAATAAACCGAATAGTTTGAAATAGAAATGTTTTTTGCCAATTAAGCTGTACTCATGCTAAACTGAATTGTTTTAAATAGAACTGATTATTTACATAAAAATGAATTTGGCTTTAGATAACCTACAAAGGTTGATATGCCATAAAATCTAACCAACCAACCTAAAATGCTGCAGTTTAAGACTTCTGAAAATGACTGAAATTAGCTACAATTGTTCTAACTGTAAAAATATAGTAGTTGTTAATTGCCATATTATATCATTATTTTAGTTAAACTCATAATATCATCCATGAATTAAAAATCTACACCTTTTTTTATTTATTTACTGGGTGAAACGATAAAATTGTCGTCCAAAAGAAAACAACACTACAGCTTTATTTTGAAACTTTTATTGAAAAAAATCAATTCAAGTAACTTGAATATGTAGTAGAGCTGACATCTATTCAAAATAGCCGCCTTCAGCCTCAATCACCGCCTTGATACGGATCCGGAACTGGGAGCATGCCTTTTCCACAAGCGCCGGCGGGAGATCGGTAAATACTCGGCAGATGGCGGTGATCAGGCTGGCTTTGGTGTTCTGGGAGGTCATCTTGGTGATGTTCTCGACGTATGACCAAACGAAGTAGTCCAGCGCATTCAGGTCGGGGGAGGAGGGGGCAGTTAGAGAAGGGTACAAAGTCATAGCACTCCTTCTGAAGCCAAGCCTGGGTCTCTTTGGACTTGTGAGCCGGCGCCGAGTCCTGCTGCCACACCCAGGGTCTGCCACCGGTCACCTGATTGCACCAGGGGATCACCACACTCTTCAGCACATCCAGGTACACTTTGCTGTTGACTTTCAAGCCGACTTCGAAGATGTGAGGTGGCATGATGTGGCCCTCACTTGAAACCACACCAAAGACCATAAACGTAGCCGGAAACTTTGTTTTCATCACCCTGGGCACGTTGAACCGTCCGAGTTGCATTTTGAGGGTGCTGGCAATGGTCCTGTTGTCATAACTTGGATCGGTAGAGCGCATGAGTTGTACAGCGGCACATCTCTGATCTCGCTCGTTGAACATTGTGTCACTTTCAGACATGATAGAAGGCTCCTATCTTCTAAGGATTTGCACACAACTAGCCAACTAGTAGATGGTCAGCAACAATAACCAAAAAAAAAAAAAAAAAAAAAAAACCGGTTTTCATTAAACGGAAATGGAATCATGTGACAATATTTTCGTTCCACCCTGTATGTAAAGTAACTGAAATAGAATGTGAAAAGTATCCTCTTTTTTAATTTCTTTTTCGTTTGATTTTAAAAATGAAATAAAATCTCAGATGTAAGAAGTCTCTGTGATGTCATGGCTAGATTACAGTTTCGAAGTTAGCGAGTTCCAACTCCAGCCGTTCTATAATATTCACTTTCTGGACTATTACATTTGAGAACGTTATTGACTCTTTTTATCCACTCAGCTATGGCTTAGACAGTATCACGGCTGTTTTTCTGTGATGATTGATTTGACATATAAAAAAGTTAAGGTTGATATGTTGTAATACAAAGAAACCAAATATAATTCAACAGATACAACATTACATATTAGCTGCTCTAATGATTTTTTTTTAATGTTAAAGTCGAAATATTTTAAGAGGCAAATAATTCAACTATTAACGAAATCATCCTCTGAATGCCTTGTTTTTTCATATTGTGAATATTTACCTTCCTTCAGGTTTATTTTCATGTGACTTTCGGTATATTTTTTATTGTAAATTTATTATATATCAGATAGCCGTCGTCATGGAGCACTCAACGGAAATTCCAATCAGCCTTGGATTACGACAAAATAAGTCTAACCCCTGAGCTCTTTTCCTCAGATTATACACAACTTATATATATATATATATATATATATATATATATATATATATACGTAAAAAATGTTTTTTCTTTCTTTGTTGTTCCAATCGTTCAATTGTGCTTAAGCAAATGACTAATGTTTAATTGAATTTTTAGTGATATAGAGCAATACTTGGAACCATTTAAATTTGTTGACTAATAAAACTGAATTGTTTGAAATAGAACTGTTTGATCATTTGACTGTGTGCAAACAAATAAGTGATATTTAATTGAATTGTTTGTGATACATAACAATATGTGAAACTATTTAACTTTAAATGATTAATAGTTGATAGAATTATTCGTATTACATAGAAATAAAAAAAAATAGCTTATGCTCGTTTTAAAATGTTATCAACAAAATGCGTTTAGAAATCATATAGTTTATATATATATATATATATATATATATATATATATATATATATATATATATATAAAGGATTTGGCATTAAATAACCTACAATAGTTGATATGCTATCAAACCCAACCAAACCAAATCATACATATTTAATATATTTGTATAAAGAGGATTTGGCATTAAATAACCTACAATGGTTGATATACAATAAAACCCAACCAAACCAAATCCTATATATTTGACATATATGTATAGAAATGATTTGGCATTGAATAACCTATAATGGTTGATATGCCAGAAAACCCAACCCAACCAAATCTTTTATATTTTATATATATGTATAAAGAGGATTTAGCATTAGATAACTTACAATGGTTGATATGCCATACAATCAACCAAATAAAACCAGACTATCTCACTCTGTAGGTTAGGGCTGTAGAATACGCTGACTAAAACTCTACAGAGAGGCCACACCCTCAACCAACAAGACCACCTGTAGGCCGTGAGTAGTGACCAATGATGCATTAGGATGGGATCCTGGTGGTTGTGCTGTCTTTGACTCGGCATGCGAGTGATCAAATGACTTGTAACATACCCTTTTGTCATTACTGGGCTAGACGGGCACCCGATTGGATGACTTGACTGATCGCGCCAAACCCTAGCACCTTTACGATAAACCCCGAACATATTCTTCAATTTCCATTTGTGACGAGCTCCCAATTTTTTTCTCTTATGAGTACTGGAAGACGGTGACTAAGGGTGAATTGCATTAGGAGAAAAGGATTTTGACCACTGCTACATTAGTCAATACTAAGTAACGTCTCCCGAAAACCAGAAATCGGTGGGAGCTCGAAACCCAACTTCCAGCTCGAGTATACTGGTAGTGTATCCCCGACTCAACCAATGTGAATAGGTTTCCACCTTAGGGAATTCCCACCTCAATAGCGACCTCTCAACATCGAGAACAAAATTACCGAAAAGAATGATTAAACAATCCAATGCCAAGAGATCAACCAAATCCCTCAATGAACCCAATAGAATAGAAAGTATATATATTGAAACTAACACCAAAGTTGTCATCCTGAATCTAGAAGATATAAAATAGATCTGATTAAAGAAAAATGCAATATTTGAATTCATTTAACTGTGCGCAAACAAAATCAACTAAATCTCATTTTTAAAAAAAGTTGCCAATAAACCATCAACTTAAAAACCATGTATAAACAAGATTTAACACTACATAATCAGCAAGGTTTGATATGTCATTAAACTAAATAACCTAACAAATCATAAATATTTAGTGCCTGTGGTTATCGTCGTAGGAAATGGACACGGCGACACGAGTTCAAACCCTGGACAAGACTGATAGCATTTCACATAGCATTAATACCCTTGGGAAAGGTATGAATCCAATTATTCTCCCTCCAGCTATGGGTAAATAGTAGGGCAGACTGATTCTTCAGCCTTGATGAGGCAACTAGTCTAGGAGAAGGAAAACTCTGAATTCAAACTTGTTCAACTCCGCTTAAAAATTGACCTTGTGTCATATCCTGCCCGAGCGGAGGGGTTGGTAAATATGATAAACATTTAATTTATGAATATTCATAAATAGGCTTTGGTATTAACCGACAAAGGTTGAAATGCCGTAAATCCTTTAACAGAGTGCTGTTATATATTGACCCTTGACCGAGCCGTCAATCAAGAGATGCACCTGTGTAATTAAGCGGAAGAACAGCGGAAGCAGGTGAGCGTTAGACAATAATATAGCCAGGTGCCCAGACGGTTCGAGTCAGTAGGAAATAAGATGTCGAAGTGAGAGCCAGAGGCAGACAGAGGGCGTTGGGCCCTCAGTGACCCACGGTTGAGCAACCCCAGCTAAGATGAGGAAGAAGTACTGCTATGGTCTCGAGAAGAACTTGGGTCAATATAGCAGTCTTTCCCCGTCTCCTACTCGTCTCTCACACACAAACATCACCCTTTCGAGAATAAAGTGTGAGATATATTTTTTATAAAGAAGTGCGTTCGTTCATTGAAGTTCATCATTATGTTTGATTATGTTCCGCATATATTTGTATATGTATGTGGCTATACAACAAGTGCAAATAAAACTATGAAATTAGGATATAATAAATGAAATTATTTAAAAGTATGAAAACAAATGTGTTCTTGCTTGTTTAAAATGTTCAACGTATTCGCTTAGAAAATCATAAATATCTAATATATACATATATAAAAAGGATTTGACCTTAAATAAACTACAAGGGTTGATATGCCATAAAACCCAACCAAACATTATCTATCAATCTATCTGAAGAGTTGAATACATATATTTTTTTTCATCATACAACGCGTGAAAGCACGTGCTATACCATGCCCTCATCAGCCGCCAACCAGGGCTGATAACATAGTTTCGGTAGCTCAAGGTGGTACTGCCACTCCTAGCGCTACCAAGCAGCTTTTGTCACTGCACAGCATATTTATAAGAATTATATATATATATATATACGCCAGATCAATTAAGAGCAGAGTTTACTTCGGACATTCATCTTCATTTTTAGTGCAGTTTGTGATTTTTAAAACGCGTGTTGATGTTATTACGCGTTTACAGTAACCGTTTATCGATGTTACGTAATCACACTGTAATGGCGGTTCTGGGTGCATTTCATTCATGCTGAAAACTTCTCGCTTTCGACCAAATCCAACTTAATGAATATTGCGCCGCGGTCTGAAGACGATTTGAGGCAACTTTCAAACTGCGGCCAGTGATTCCTATTTTTGAAAGAAACGAAATGACTGAGTGTCCTAGAAAACCACGACAACCAATCTCAATAGGAATCACATGGCATATCCAACCCTTTTCCACGCAGTCGGCACGCAGTGTCTCGTATCGGGTTTTCATCCGCTCGTGTGCTTCCTCCCGGTTTTTTCCCCTGGGGACAGTCAATTCTATGAGGAACACACTCTTCTTTGAATCAGACCATGCTACAATGTCCAGTCCACTGGGGCTGTAGAATACACTGACTGCTTCTCTGCAACCAACGAGTGTCCTGGACATGACACTAAACAATCTGATAGTGAGGTTCCAGTTATAATGGAGCGTTGGGGAATATATACTTCTTCATTGCCATCGCTCCCAGGTCTATTTTGGCCCAGAGTGGTAGCATCTGATCGGGTCCTATCTATGGGTCAAATAGAACTAAACTACGTACTTATGGTAAACTGAATTACTTGAAATAGAAGTGTTTTGATATTTAAACAGTGTACTTATGCTAAACTGAACTGGTTGAAATAGAACTGTTTTCACAAGTAAACAGCATACTTATGCAAAACTGAATTGTTTGAAATAAAACTTATCATTTTTATAAAAATGGGTTTGGCATTAAATAACCTACAAAGGTTTATATGCTTTAAACCCAACCAACCAACCATTACACCACTCGAGGTGCCCTGTCATGTGGGTTGACAGGGCGCCTCGAGTGGTGTAATGGTTTGCAAGCTTGACTATCAAACTTTTACAAGTGAGTTCGAGTCTCAGTGAGTGTCCAATTCAAATGGCCTTGTGTCACATCAAAGTGAAAAAGACTTAGTAAATTAGCGCACACCCCCACCAATAGATAGATAAATAGATGAAGCGCGTGTAGCATAATGGTTATTTTCGTCTCTAAATATAACCGTCAAACTGAGTGATATATATATATATATATATATATATATGTGTGTGTGTGTGTGTGTAAAATATTCTTTTTCGAGCCTTATCTTTCCAACCGATCTTAATCATTTGTTTGCTTTTGTAATTTTGACTGCTACTTTGTTCTGGTTGTATAAGCAACATTCCGTTATTAATTACTTAAAAAAAAAGTCAACAATCTCCGCAGAGCAGGAAATCAGGTTGGGGACATGAATCTTGTTATAAAAGCTAAGGGTTAATTCTTTCAACAATTATCGTCCGTAACTGATACCTCTATTCATAATAATAGTCGGTGGTGAAGATGGTGCATAGTGATAGCATCGATAAGACACGTTTGAGGAAAGGAAATATCGCTTGTTTAAGCGTAAATCTCGTCAGGATTTCATAAACAAAAAACAAAAAACAAAAACAAAAATAAATTAAAAAAAACGAATCAACGAGTTACCGTCTAAATTCCTGCATTTTTTGCTCACTTATCTGGGATATACTCTTTCAATACTGTTACTACCGTATTTAGCTCTCAGTAGTTGGAAATCTAATATCTCTGATAAAATAAAACGGTAATTCTTTTAAGTTGTAGCCGTGTCGGTACTACTGTGTGGTTGCACTACATGGACCCAAATATTGTGCGTCGAGAAAAGGCTAGATAAGAACGACACTGCAGCATGATATTTTGATTAAATACTGGAAGCAGCACCCCCACAAAAACAGCAGCTGTATGTCCATCTAGCTCCCATCACACAAACCATCCAAGCAAGATAAACCAGACACTGAGGAGAAATAAGAACGAATTCATAAACGACATTCTTCCATTGACTACTGTACAGGAATACACAGTGCTTGTTGACCAGTAAAGGCCTAAATTCATTACCACTGTGTGGACACTGGATGCCGTCAAGAGGAGTTACCAAATGCTGTGGCCAATAAGGATAGATGCCGAGAGAGATCAAAGGGAAACTGTGCTGTCAGCATCCATTGATGATGAAGATGATGAGTTGAATATTAAAAGATAAATAGATTTTTAAAAGGGCCGACAAATTACAACTGTTTTGCTCCCATATCAAGCTCAAAATACATGAATATTAAAAGATAAAGGACATCGTCTCCAACCGAGCAGCCTGAATCTTTCAAGGGAGCCTTTTCTGCGCAAACACATGACACAGAATCCGAAATGGTAAATACTGACTCAGGTTCAGTTTTAAGCAAAGTACAACAAATTTTAATTCAGAGTATTTTTTTCTCCTAGTTTTTTTTTTTTTTTTTTTCGTTTTTAAAGGTATATCAACCTTTGTGAGTTATTTAATGCCAAAGCTAGAAGAAGAATAACGTTTATACTATTTAACCCTTTGCAGAGAGGATAAGGGGTTTCACAACTTACGCAAGGGTCCGAGGCTGAAAGTGAACAAAGGGGCATCACTGGATTCGAATGCGCTAACTACGATGTCTCAGTCTAACACTTTAGCCATTACCCCACGCCTCTTCTTTCTTCTCCAAGACCGAGTGCCACACCAAGGTTCATTGGCTTAATGGTTAGAGAGTTCACCAATGGTCCGTGAGACCTAATTTCAATCCCAGGTCGAGTCATACTAAAAAACTCAAAAATCGTACTTGATGCCCCTTTGCTTAACACTCAGCATTATAATGTACAGATCAAGGGTAAACGACGCAACACTGGCAAAGGAATAGCATCCTCATCTACACCTCATTGTAGTAGCTATTGAAAAGGGTGCTCTAGGGTCGCTCTAGACAATGGTCGGTCAACTTACTTATATACCCATAGCTGGGTGGGAATACGTGGTTGGACAGATACTTTTTCTTAGTTTAGTTTGAGCAATGTGAAACGCAAATAGCCGAGTCCAAAATTTGAACCCGTGCCACCAAGTTCATATCTGTAACGATACTCCATGAGTTGAAATTTATCGTTACGGAAGTTTGACTTTGAATTTTTGAATAATGAGCAAGGATTAATGACGTGAGTTGTGAGACAAAAATCTTATTTTTACTTTCCGATTTTTTTTTCTTTGGAACAATGATATATATATATATATATATATGGATGTGTGCGTTGTGAGTGGCCGCCAGAATCAGAGGGATTTTTATCCTTAGTATCTTTTAAGCAGTGTCAGATTGTCCGGAAGGTCTTCTTGTGTCTGTCCATTTTGGCGCAAAGACCACTCAAAGAAATGTGCCTTTGTGAACCGGCGGGACCGGCGTAGGGTGGCAAGGACCAAGGACGATGGGCAGTTTAGCCCAGGACGCAGGGCCGATCAATCTTGTCTAAAACTCGCTTTTGAGCCGTCAGATGACAGCATGGAGTCAGAATTGCCAGGTTGAGCAGTGAAGACGATGACAAGAGATGACCTAACATTTTTTGTTAACTTTGTAGGATTTTCGCTGTGTTCTCGCGATAGCCACACAGAAAGTCAAAAAATGCCACAGACGTCGACGACGACGACTTCGTTTGATTTGTTGTACTGAATCCGTGTTTTGTCTTTTCTTCGGTTGTTATTTTATTATACGGCCGGGCGTAAGAGGAAATAACGAGGTCCTCAAAAAAGATGGCCCAGTCGGCTGGGGCTGTAGAATACTCTGACTGCACCTCTGAAGAAGGGTAAGACCGCACCCAATGAGTGACCTGTATATGACACTAAACAATCTGATGGCGAGGTTCCTGTGATGCCGAAACTTTGGGGAATGCGAGGTACCTCTTCACTGTCATCGCTCCCAGGTCCACTCTGGCCCGACGTGTTTGCACCTGATAGAACTAACGGCATACTTATGCTAAACTGAATTGTTTGACTAAACTGAATAGCTTGAAATAGAAATGGTTTGACAATTAAACCGTCCTTACATTTAAACAGCGTGCTTATGCTAAACGGAATCATTTGAAATGAAACTGATTTTTGACATTGAAACTGTACTTACACTTAACTGAATTGTTTAATATAGAACTGTTTTGAAATTTAACTGTGTGTGAGCAAAATTTGTAATTATACTAAACTGAATTAGCTGAATTAGAACTGCTTGACTAAACTGAATAGTTTGAAATAGAAATGTTTTTCACAATTAAACTGTACTTGCATTTAAACTGCGTACTTATGCTAAACTGAATTGTTTGAAATAGAACTATTTTTGTAAAAATGGATTTGGCGTTAAATAACCAACAAAGGTTGATATACCATAAAATCCAACCAACCAACCAACCTACCAACAACCTCACTAAAGGAACAGATCAACAGCTAACCTGCCCACCGTGTGGGTATTGGCACATTACATTAATTTATATTTTCTTTACAATTTTGGATGGAAATAAACAAATCAGATGAAAGAAATAAATGATGATAAAGAAAGATTTTGAAAACGATTAATAAATCAAAAAGTGCTCAAATGCTGACCAACAGAGCAAGATAAAGCCTTATAGAAATTAAAGTGTAATGTCTTATTATAACAGCCTCATTACTAAAACTTCCAGGTTTCAACTTGAATACAATTGCTACATATTGAACTTTGACTGCCCGTTTTTGAGGATTTCGTAAAGAAGATATGCAGCTAAGTCTTTAGGTAAACAAGGGACAACGAAAATGAATCTCGTGAATTGCGCCAGAAAGGAAAATTTGTGGGTGTCCAGAAATTATATTCGACATCGGCGTTTAGTGGTCAGTCAATCGAGGAGAGCAGTCAGCTGAGTTGACACATCTCGTCGTCTTGGGTGCCAGCCGAGGAGGGGGCAGGTGACTCCCGGGCTAAGAATCTGTCTTGTATCAAGCCCCCCTCCCGTGAAAGAACGAAGGTTATGATTATGTCTCTCTCAACGAGATGTCAATTCAGCAATCTTCTCTCTCTCTTTTTCTCTTTTTCATCTGCAACATTTCGACAATTCGTAAATAAAGGATTTTATATTTTTATAAACAAGTGCTATTGCCTCATTTTCCCTTCATTGGTATGCAACACAGTCACCAAATGAAATTAGTCTTAAATGAAATATGAAATGATTTACAAATACTTATAAGTATTCCTTCATATATATATATATATATATATATATATATTTGATCAAACAATATAGATAATGTCTGTCTACATATTATTGTGTATATCCTTTCATTTTGTCGTATCGATTTTATGATACCCGACAAGAATAGGTTAATAAAACTTCCATGATGAATTATTTCCCTAGTACTTTCTGCCTGATCTTGGGCTATCATCTGGGGTGTGTATATCGGAAAAGTAATGTAACCTTTGCGTGTGCATAACTACTTTCTAAGAATGAGCGTTTATACTGGTGTATTGTTAAGTGTTTATTTTTTAAAATTTGGTTCTATAAATAGCATCAGTAGCTAAAGACATTTAAGTACATTAGTACTGGATTCAAAATTAATTCTATTAAGTTTGAGGTGTTTATTTCTAATATGCAGCGCCTGAAAATCTGTAATTTTGGCTTGTTATTTTGTTGCTCAAAAATGTTTGTGCTTTCGGTAAGAATCTTTCGAAATTCACTTGTGAAGCAGGAATGTTTTTTAAATATTGTGCTATTGAACCGGTATCAGAGAGGTGCATAGTAAGTCTTCTCGATAACGTAGTTGAGGTTTAACCAACGTATATATTGTTGTTTTCAGAGATACAATCTCCTAAACGATATTTAAATTGATTTATTACGTTTTTTTTGTTTCTTTTTTTGCAAAACTCCAATCGAGCGGGGGGTTGGAATTATTGTTAATAACTAAGTTGCAGGGTTTAAATTTATTATAGCATATGGTAAGTTGTGTTTTTTAAAATTAGGATGGTGGGGAGTATGTTTCTTTGAATATACACGACCTTGGTCCAAGATCGGGCAAAAAGTATTAGGGAAGCAATTTATTACGGTAGATGTTTAAACTGATTCACGCCAGATATCATAAAACTGATTATGGAGGTGCCCGTGGTGTAATGGTTATCGTCGTAGGAAATGGACACGGCGACAAAAGTTCAAATCCTAGACGAGAATGATTGCATTTCACATAGCACTAATACCCTTGGGAAAGGTATGAATCCAATTATTCTTCCTCCAGCTATGGGTAAAAAGTAGGACAGACAAGGTTCTTTAGCTTTGGTGAGGCAACTAGTCTATGAGAAATAAAACTCTGAATTGAAACCTTGTAAACTCCGCTTAAAAATTGACCTTATGTCATATCCTGCCCGAGTGGAGGGGGTGGTAAATATGATAAAACTGATACGGCAACTTGTAAACAAAAATGTCTATATTGTTTTATCAAATATGTATCAACGAAGAAATACTGGAGGTGCCCGTGGTGTAACGGTTATCGTCGTAGGAATTGTACACGACGATACGAGTTCAAATCCTGGACGAGACTGATTGCATTTCACATAGCACTAATACCCTTGGGAAAGGTATGAATCCAATTATTCTCCCTCCAGCTCTGGATAAATAGTAGGACAGATTAGGTTCTCCAGCCTTGGTGAGGCAACATGTCTAGGAGAAGGAAAACTCTGAATTGAAACCTGTTAAACTCCGTTTAAAAATTGACCATGTGTCATATCCTGTCCGAGCGGAGGGGTTGGGTAAATATGATCAACGAAGAAATACTTCCCAAATACACACAAACACACACACACACACATATATATATATATATATATATCGTGAAAGTTAGACGGCCACTAACAAAACAATTGTCGCATCGTCTTCGTGTCCTCAATTCACAAGTAGCATCCTCATCTACACCTATCCGATCTTCGGCTATGGTAAAAATAGTTGGCTAGCTTGTTAAGCTAGCCAACTATTTTTCAAAATTCAAAAGCTGATGAATGATCTTCTGGAGAATTTGTGGCACATTGATTCCCCGTTCTTCTGTTATCAGCTTATCCAAGAAGTGTCACAGGTTCTATTGAGACCTTCACCACTATAATGTGGTGTAATGGTTAAAGCGATGAACTGCGGAATCGTAGTACGCGAGTTCGTACTCCAGTCGCGCTATTACGTTCACTTTCGGGCAAATACCCTTGGGAAAGGTATGAACCCCCTTATTCTCCCTCCAGCTATGGGTAAATAGTAGGACGGACTAGGTTCTTCAGCCTTGGTGAGGCAACTAGTCTAGGAGAAGGAAAACTCTGAATTCAAACCTGTTAAACTCCGCTTAAAAATCGACCTTGTGTCATATCCTGCCCGAGCGGAGGGGTTGGTAAATAGTACCACTATAAACAAATCACCTGTGTAGGGAGTCCAACAGTTGATATCTTTAACTGAACTGCTGGACCCTAAAACGTCTACAACGACGGGAAAATCCATATATATATATATATATATATATATATATACATATGTGTGTGTATGTGTGTCCATGCATTCAGTTATACGACAAATGACTGCAGACACTTTCATATTAGCGCGGCCACTTCAATATTTCAAAATCCAGTTAGACGCAATTTCCTGGAACTTCTCACCATCATTGTCTTTCGATTGATTCATGTCAATTCTTTATCTTTTTTCCCCGCTTCCAAAAATTCGCACGCCATCTACAAATGGAAAATGGAACTATTTTTTATTTTTATTTTCATTTTCTTGATGGATCATCCTTGCGATAAGATTAGACACAACATTCGGACAGCCTCTAATATGGCTGCCGCATATCGTCCTTAGCCGCTGAAATGGATAAGAAATAAAAATATATTTTTTCAGCGGTATTTTATTGAACGAATAACAAGCGAAATTAGAAAAGAGAATTTCTCAGACAAATATTTTTAAAAGATTAAATAAGTTGTTATGAATATTGAATTAATGTATGGCTATCTATCTATGCAGCTTGCTTGCTAGCAAGCTAGAGAGCAATCCCAGAGTTGGTTTCTATCTATATGTCTATCGATCTTGCCAATAAAGGATAGCTACGAATGGAGTTGCGCCCTCCCCTACACCTTGGTGTAGTAGCTATCGAAAAGGGAGCCTTCGGGTCACCCTCGACTATGGTCGCTAACTTTACGTATCTCGTAATTGTCTAAACACATACACATACACACACACACACACACACACACACACATACATTCGAATTCGAATCATGGACTAGGCAGTTCGTGTTACTCTTCAGGTTGATGCCAGTGGGAAAGGCATGAATCCATCACTTCTCATTCCAGAGTAAACAGAAATTCAGACAGGGTTCTTCTGACTTGGTAACTAATTTAGGAGAAGGATACTTCAGAAATTAAATCAGCACTGCCCGGTTGGAAAATTGAGCTTATATCACATCCTACTTGTGGTGAAATAATGGGATATATATATATATATATATATATATATATATATATATCCCATAACACACACACACACACACACACACACACACACATATATATATATATAATATTATCATTGTTCAAACGAAAGAATATATATATATATATATATATATATATATATATATTCTTTCGTTTGAACAAAAATAATATTACTAGAAATTATACAATGTTGTTGGGTATGTAACATGCAAGGTTCTTTTTATGCACACATACGCACACACGCATACTCCTAAACACCCATATATATACATATATATATAATGGAGTCTCTCATCAGTCTCCATTTATGAGAGCCCAGTAGTTAAAGATGTCAGTCATTGGACTATATAGACAGGTGATTTGTTTTTAGTGGTGAAAGCTTGTGTAGAACCAGCCATACTGTCTGCATAAGATAAAACTAATGGGACAATGTGCTATAAAATTTACGGAACAATGATCCCTAGGTTGCAAACTGGGAGTTTTTCCTTCTCTTAGATTGGTTGTCTTACCCAAAGATAAAGAACGCTGAATAACTACTATCATTTCTATCTATCTATCTCTCTCTCTCTCTTTCTCTCTCTCTCTCTCTCTCTACATATATATACACACACAGAATTCTGTTCATATATATCTATTAAAGTCTTTTTCTATCTATCTATCTATCTATCTATCTGTTATGATTATAATATGTAACGTTATGATATTTACGTATATATACACGTATATGTATATGTAAGTGTGTCCGTATGTGCATAATCACCAAAATAATCTATCTATCTATCTATCTATCTATCTATCTCCAAGGTCGAGTCATGCCAAACACCTTACAACTGGTACATGATGCCTTATTGCTTAACACTCTGTGTTACAAAGTACGGATCAAGGGAGAGTGGAGCAATCCGGGGAAAGGAGTATTGTCCTCCCCTACACCTTTGTGTATTTGCTATTGAAAAGGGAATCTTCGGATTGCCCTCGATTACGGTCGGCCAACTTATATATATATATATATATATATATATATATATATATATATATATATATATATATATATATGACAATTTTTACTTTAAATACATGTGTATGTGCATACGTGTGTTTGAAGAATGGGTTTTTTGTATTCCCCACCAAACAAACAAAAAAAAAACAAGAGAAATAAGAAAATAGTACATAACGAATTATAATAAATGAATCTTAATGAATGAGAAAATTTATCACCACTGACAAAAAAAATCTTAAACCCTAGAATTGTAGATAAAACGAGCCAAATGAATTGTAAAATAAAAATAAAAAGTTCTTAAAAACGTATTAAAAGAAATGACATAATCAGGAATATACAAAAAAAAATCCCAACAAATATTTAAAAAAATTAAAAAAAAAACATTTGAAAAAAAAAAGAATTACAGTAAGAAAACGGTGTCATCTAAAAAATTGACCCTCTTGCAAAATGGCCCGTGCTTTTCGATGTAATATTCTCTGAATGTCTTTTTTTAAAAAAACATTTTTTTGCCGTTATTATTTTAACAACTATTTTCTTTCTTACGTTTTTATTTTATTTCTTTTTTTTTTCTTTTTTAATCCTCCCATGATAAATGTGCTGCAGACGATAGGGGGCAGAACCCATAGAATTTGTGAGGAAAGGCGATAACGACAAATCGTGATAATTTGTCTTCTTTAAACGCAGCTGAAAAATAAAAAGAAAAACGCTTCTTCGATTATTTTTCTTCTATTTATTCAATATTTTTTTTCTTTTTTTGTTTTAACTCGTCCATTTTTCCTTCGTTGATGCGTCCGTCAGATAAGTTTGCATTATCGTTCGGTAATCATCGGCAGAAATCGGTGTTTTCCGTTGACAGAGAACGAAGTATTAATCTCTGCCATCAGTTTTCCCAATCCAAATGCATTTATCTTTTGACAGGAAAATAAATAAACAAGCAAACAAACTAATAAATAAATAAATATATGTACGTATACAAAAATGATTGATTTTTAGAATGAGCTGCAATGAGAAAGAAAAACTTCGTAAATCAACATAGTTTTATTTGTTGCTTTGTCGTTATTTCCAATAAAATTACTGTTTTATTTGAAAAAGAAATCTATCTATCTATCTATCTATCTATCTATCTATCTATCTTAGTCAACTCAAATCTATCTATCTATATCCAATAAGTATCCTGGATATGACACTAAACTGCATCTGATGATGAGGCCTCGTTTCTGGTAATGTGCAGTACTCCTTTATTACCATTACTTCCAGGTCCACTTTGACCCGGAGTGGTAGTATCTGTTAGTGTCCAATCTATGGATCAAATAGAATTACTTCATCATTTACTATACTTTATACCATTTAACTGTTTGTAAGCAAAATATTCATATCAAATTGAATAATGAATGTCAGATAGGAATACGTGAAAACATTTAACTGTGTGCAAACAAATGTTATCTGGATCGTTATAGAAACAACGTTACCAACAAAATACCCACTCAAATATCATCTATAAACCAAATATCTAAACTAAACCATGTATTTATCAATTAATTTATCGATCTATCTAAGTATATTCATATCAATTTATCAAAGACTTTTTCAGTATATACATTTATTTATTAATCACAGAATCAATGTATGTATGTATGTATCTATCTATCAATCTATCTATCTATCTATCTATCTATCTATCTATCTATCTATCTCCCAGACTGTTTCAATCATACAATTTCTCACAATATGAGAATTAATTTTTATTTATTGCGGACTTTTGTCCTCATCTTAATAAAGATGCAATAAATAAAAATTAATTCTCAGATTAAGAAGCCTCATCTCAAATGATTCCAATTAAAGACAATTTCTCACAATATATATATATATATATATATATATACCAAAGTTTATTCATATCTATCTATCTATCTATCTATCTATCTTAGTCTACTCATATCTATCTATCTATCTACCTATCTATCACAAAGACCAGAGAATGAACGAAAGCACTGGATAAAGTTCACTGTAGTTAAACATCATCGAACGAGCTTAAATGGGAATCCATTTGGAAATATCATGCAATGTAAAAATGGAACGTAAGTCAGTGAAAAAACAAACTTTAGTAAATTCTATCAAATAATATGGATTTCTAAATACCTCAAGTGTATGGTATAAAATCAGCATCAAATTTACTACACTAGTGCCTCCAGAAGAGTTCATTAATAATTTACGATGATGGGTTTCTCAATTATAACATATGGCTTAGTTCTGACATCAGTATTGTAAAGCAAAAAAAGGCTCATACTCACGAATATTGATATGAGAGATAAGGCTTGGTCCCAACAGCATAACTACGAAGCATTAATTTTGAATAAACACAACAAATCAAACATATTTAGGAACCCTCAATAATTTTTATTTCTCATCGTAAAAGTTTTATTTTAAATGAAACAAGTTAAGCACCATAATGGTTTCATTTATTGTGGAGGTGCCCGTGGTGTAATGATTACCGTCGTACGCGATACGAATTCAAACCCTGGACAAGACTGATTGCATTTCACATAGCACTAATACCATTGGGAAAGGTATGAATCCAATTATTCTCCCTCAAGCTATAGGTAAATAATAGGGCACACTGGGTTCTTCAGCCTTGGAGAGGCAACAGGTCTAGGAGAAAGAAAACTCTGAATTCAAACATGTCAAACTCCGCTTAAAAAAAATTGACCTTGTGTCATATCCTGTCCGAACGGAGGGGTTGGTAAATAAGGATAATAGTTTTATTTATTATATAAAATACAAATCTTCTTGAAGTACATTCAATACAAATTAATCCGAAAAGACAAAAAATCTCTTAAACTTTTGATTCATCCAAATAACCCCCTTTGGCCGCTATCACTGTTCACAGATTCTTTCAACCAAAGATTAGTGGTAATCTGAAGATAGTTCTGCCAAGCTTTCCTGCAAGTGTTGCCAGAAGCGAGCCCGCACTCTTGGGTCGTTTATTTCTGTCTTTTCGGTAATGTTCACACACACCAATTCAATGTAATTTAAGTCAGTTGATTGCAGCGGCCAAGATATCAGATGACGGACGTTTTCTTCCTCTTTGCTTTTAATGTACCCATGATAGAGTTTACCTGTATGCTTTGGGTCATTATCTTGCATTCCTTAACCCAAAGATTCGTTCCAGATGGGATCGTATACCGTGGTAGCCGATCTGATTCCATTTGCTTCTTACTCTGGTGCAAATGCTAAACTTAGCAATTTGCAAATGTTTCCCCCCAACACACACACTATAACAGATCATCCTCTATGCTTTTTGTTGGTGTCCTACAAGGGGTTGAAAATCTTTCACCAACTTTTCATCGAACAAAATATTATCATCATCTTGTCGTGCCATCAGCACGAATATCCCTGACCCTTTCTCGCCATCTCTCCCTATCGTTCACCGCTTCCGCAGGTCCTCTGGGCTACACCCCGTATCCTCACAGAGCTGTGTATGTAGGTTCGAGCTGATCGCCCGCTTTGCTCGACCATGCGAAGTGGTCCATAGGAGTACATCTCTTATGAGCTCGTTCCTACTTCTCCAGCAGTGTCCTATACGTATGGTTCGTCTAATTTGGATAGTTTTTTGTGATGGGTAGTAGGTGGCCGTACAACTGCTGGTTTGTGGGGGTGTTGCCCTCCTGGACCTGTTCAATATTCCTCGTAGCATTCTTGTGTAGTTGTGATCAAACCTCTTCTCCATCCGTTTAGTTAGCGACCATGTAATGAATCCATATAGCAGTATCGACACGATCGCTGCTTGGAAGAAACAGCGTTTCATTTTATCCGTCAGTTAGTCGCGTGTAGATGTCTCTCTCGGTTGATGAGACACTGTTTCCTCGGTAGGTAAACTTGTCTACTAGTTTCAGAGAGCAACTATTTAGTGTGGAAATGTCGCCTGTTTGATTAAAGCACATGTATTCCGTTTTGTGTGCATTGACATGGAGGCCAATGCCTGCGACTGCTCGTTCCAGACTATGTAGCAGGTTTTCGCTTGGCGGGTGCATTTGCCAGAATCGTGATGTCATCGGCGTAGTCGCGTCGGTAATTGTTTTTGAGGGGTACCTTCTGCTTCTTTTCTTTGTCAGCTCGAAACCGTTTTCTTTGATTTTATCGATTGATATTCTAAGCACGTAGTCTAGACAGATGATAAAGAAGTATGGAGCTAATGTGTCTCCTTGCAGTAAACACTCTTATTTGATTCCTTAGTTCAAAGGACTTTATTTCACAGCTCTATTGTCTATTCTTTGAGTGCTTTGGACCACTGAAGTCTTTTGACACTTTTGTTTCCTCAACAGTGATTTCCTGACAGCAACTCTGCCATATATGACAGCTTCACAGAGTCTTCTCCTTACAGATGATGTTGACTTGTATTTTTTCACGACGTTGGTTCAGTTGTTCAGTGATGGTCGGAAGTTTTCCTTTCTGTCACGCAAGCTGCTAACTTTGATGAAATTCCCCTCAGCATAAATAAAGCAGGTAGTATCTAGCAAGCAGGCATTCAACACAATATAGTCTGATGTAAGTTCGAGCGGTGCTATAATGTAACTTTTGGAAAACGTTTCATTCATGCTCAGTACTAAAGAAGAACAACGCCTTTAAATCACTTTTCAACATCCTCTAATTTTACAAAGACAAAGTTACTGTGGAAGACTTGTATTTAATATGATAAATAAAAACACTATGTGGGGGGTGTCCTCGTGGTGTCATCGTTAAAGAGATGGACTGCGGAATCGTAATGAGCAGGTTCGTACTCCTGTCGAGCTATTAAGTTCACTTTCGGCTAAATACCCTTGGGAAATGTATGAACCCCCTTATCCTCCCAGCTATGGTTAAATAGTACCACTACTGTTCTTCTACAAGGGTGGAGGGTGTCCTCATGGTGTAATGGTTAAAGCGATGGACTGCGGAATCGTAATGAGCAGGTTCGTACTCCATTCGAGCTATTAAGTTCACTTTCGGCTAAATGCCTTGGGAAAAGAATAAACCCCCTTATCCTCCAGATATGGGTTAAATAGTACCCCTACTGTTCTTCTAGGAGAATGAATTTTGGCATTAAATAACCTACAAAAGTTGATATGACATTAAACAAAGAAACCAAACCAAACTAAAACACTGTGATGCTTAATTTGCTCGCATTAAAAAATAGTTCTTTTAGGTAAAAAATTAATTAAAAATTTTGAAAGAGGCCAAATACTTTCACGTGGTAGTGTATATGCTGATTAATATTTGAAAATTGTGAATTCATTGTTATTGTAACGAGGTATGTTTGTTGTCACTCGAAAAATAAACCTTGCCCAGTCGGCTGGGGCTATAGAATACACCGACTCCACCTCTGCAGAAGAGTAAGACTCCCAACCAACAAGTGTCCTGATATGACTCTAAACATTCTGATGATGAGGTTCCAGTAATACTGAAGCCTTGGGGCATGCGGAGCATCTGTTCATTGCCATCGCTCCCAGTCCACTCTGAGTTGTAGCACCTGATAGGATCCTATCTATGGGTCAAATAGGACTAAACTGCATACTTATGCTAAACTGAATTGTTGGGAATAGAACTGTTCATTTGTATAAAAATAGATCTGGCATTAAATAACCTACAAAGGTTGATATGTCATAAAACCTAAACAACCAACCAAACAAACAATTTTTTTTAATTGGGCTGACATAACAAGGAAAGCATGATAAAGTATTTTAAACAGTAAACATATATAAAAATATTTTTCATTTTGAAAAAAAAATATTATGTCGATCTTCTTGGTAATTACGTATTTATTTTTTAATGGCATATAAAATTTTTAATGGCAATATTTATATGCCATTAAAAAATTATATGCCATTAAAAAATATGCAATTAAAAAATTAAAAAATTATTTAAATCTAAACCCATCCTTCTTGAAGTACAGCAGAGATACTATATAACCGATAGATAGGCAATGTAATGTCTATGATGTAATGTAATGAAAATATATATGGATGTATATATATATATATATACAGAGAGAGAGAGACATTACATTGAGCAAACATCCAATGTAATGTCCGCTTTTAGTTGATCTTGTGTATACATAGATATATATTTCTTTTAAATACCCTATCCGGTGGCAAAAGCTGCTCAGTAGCGCCAGGAGTGGCAGTACCGCCTTGAGCTACCGAAACTGTGTTATCACCCCTGGTTGGCGGCTGATGAGGCTCGGGTATCGCACGTGCTTTCACACGTTGTATGATGAAAAATAATAAAATAAAATAAAAATAACCGATAGTTGGGAGGAGAAAGGGGTTCATGACTTTCCCAAAGTTATTTGTCTGAAAGTGATGCAATAATGCAACTGGAATTGAAACTTGCTCACGACAAAGTTGCAGTCACCATGATAGCCACTACCCCATTGCTGGAGGAGGAAAGTGTTCTATATTTTTGCCAAGACATTGAACATGAATACGAAATTAATAGACATATTAATATACGTAAAGATTTTCAAGTATAACATATATATATATATATATATATATATAATACATGGTTATGTCTATGACACTGGGATTGTAAAATGCATGAAACCCAGGGTCACAGATACTACCATGCTCTATCATTGATACTGAGAACCATTTACTAGTTGACTTTACTACCTTTTTTGGCCTCTGTCGACTCACCAAGTGAGACGGTAAGAACCATAAACCTCTTATATATATATATATATATACGTAATATGGTACATCTTTTGGTGTGTTTGTGTGTGTGTGTGTGTGTGTGAACGAAAAAACACTTAGATAAATGTTTGAATATGGATCTTCAAATGATATAAAAATTAAACCTGTATCATATCCACGCAATTATATATATATATATATATATATATATATATATATATATATATATATATATATATATATATATATATATATATATATATATATATATATATATATTAAATAGCAAATTCCACGTGGGGCAAATATTAGAGTTCGGATTCCACTGGGTGCTTCTGATGTTGCATAACTCCAAATAATATATATATATAGTTTGAGAAGAAAAGTCTCGGGTCATCAGTGACTAAACCGGTTCCTTAATCAGGCTAAACTGGTTTGGAGGGTAACTCGTTTCTTTGCAGGACAAAAAACAACATGTAAAGGGTGAATGAACCCATTCTTCGGTTTGGTTTGGTTTGTTCGGTGTTATGAAAT
>OY757934.1:22787023-22842023 GCA_963585895.1 Sepioteuthis lessoniana
ATATATATATATATATATATAGAGAGAGAGAGAGAGAGAGAGAGAGAGAGAGAGAGAGAGGGGGGGACAGAGAGAAATTAAGAATAAATTAATCCAAATAGAAGGAGAGATTTATTGAGAACCAAAGTCGACACTATAGCGTTTCGGTTCTAATGAGCCATCATCAGAACTCTGAGGGATGCTATAAGTGAGGTTAAATCAACGATGGGTGTTTAAAAATACAAAAATTCAAAAACCTTGGGAAAATCTGTATATAAAGAAAGAGTTGGCCGTTCAGTTAGTGAATCAGCGTTTATCATTTAAATTAAGTCATTTGACTTATTAGGAATATTGTATAGGATTCGTTCCGTTTGTTTATTGAGAAAGGAGAAAGAAAAAGAAAGAGAGAAAACAAAAAAAGAGAAAATGTAGAAATATGATATTTGTAGGATATATTAACTAAATATGGAATATACAGGGTGACCCCCCCCAAAAGAGAACCCATATATTTTTGTAGAAGTAATATGGGTTCTGTTTTTTTTTTTTTTTTTGTCGCGGGGGGCGGTCACCCTGTATTATAGCTATTTAAAATGGATTCGCTCAAGTACGGAGAAATATAAAAACCCGGCCGGATATTCAAGGAATTACATTAAATTTTTCTCCGTAGTCGAGCAAATTCTTTTTAAATAGCTACAATATAATCCATCTTTAGTTGGTAGATTTGGGGAATGCGGAGTACCTCTTAATTGCCATTACTACCAAGTCCACTCTGGCCCGGAGTGGTAGCACTTGATTACATCATATTTATGTTGATCATTATTCGGTCTGGTTTTCTGGCCGGGATTAGGTGATCCGTTTGTATGTCAAAGTCCCATAGGAGTTTATGTGTGTCATTTTCTAGGGCAGGTGCTGGGTTTTCCATATACCATTTGTTTGTATGGTCAAATTTAAATTTCTTTCACATCTCCCAGTTGATCAATTTGCCCACCCAGTCGTTTCTAGTCTTATACTCCTTTTGTGCTAATTTCCTGCATTCGCTTATTATGTGATTGATCGTTTCGTCTTTGTCACCACATAGCCTACATTTACTGTTTTGTTGCGTCTTATCTATTCTCGCTTTGATATGATTGGTTCTTATGGCGTTATCTTGTGCTGCTATTTGGAGAGATTCTGTTTCTCTCTAAAAGTTTCCTTTTCTTCGCTAGGTCCAGGTTTTGTCGCGTAAGATGTTGTATATTAGTCGTTTAAAACGCCCATAAAATTGTTTTTCTTCCCATTTTTGTTTCCTAGTTATTGTCATTCTGTTGTCTATCGTGTTGTCAGTATTGTTTCTGATGGATGTAATCAGTCCTCGATCGAGTTTTTCTATCGTTGTATCGATTGGTCAACGCTGTCTCGATGCTGGCAATATTATTATTATTTATTACTCATTAGATTTTTTCACATCCGCGTAAGCTGGTGGTCTTTAACTGGAGTTTGAGTGACAGCTAGTCTCATCAAGTCTCCAGGACCCTTCTCACTATTCTGGCCGTTTTCAATAATTCTGTTGTTTGGATGCTCTCCACTCGATCACAAACTTCTAAATCTTCTAGGCCCTTAAAATCCTTTAGTTAACATACCAAAGGCACCAATCACAACTGGTATAATTGTCATCTTCATGTTCCATATTTTTTCAATTCTCTAGCAAGGTCCAGGTACTTATCTCTCTTTTCACATTCTTTCAGTTTTATTCTGTGGTCTGCTGGGACAGCAAAGTCGACAATTTTCCAGATTTTCTTTTTGTTGTTGATTATTATTAGATCTGGTCTTCTAACCAAGATTAGGTGATCCGTTTGTATATCAAAGTCCCACAGGAGTTGTGAGTATCATTTTCTAGGAAAGGTGCTGGATTGTGCATATACCATTTGTTGGCATGGTCAAATTTAAATTTCTTGCACATTTCCCAGTGGATCACCTTGCCCACCCAGTCATGTCTAGCCTTGTACTCCTTCTGTGCCAATTTGCTGCATTCGCTTATTGTGTGATTGATAGTTTCGTCTCTGTCACCGCATAGCCTACATTTACTGTTTTGTTGCGTCGTTTGCTGATGCTCTTTCTCTGGAGTCTGAGTGTGAGCAATTCTATTTAAGTCTCCAGGACTCTTCTAAGTATTCTGACCGATCTTAATAATAATGTAGTTTAGATGATCTCCACTCGTTTCACTAATGTTGTGAGTATTAGAAAGTTTACCGAAGTGGACTATTTTAAAGAAAATTAACGCTTCATTCGTTTTTCATTTCAGCCTCAGTCTCCATACTTTTATTTTTAAACACTTCGTACATATAATGATAAAACTAGTGAATATCTCATGAAAGTAGTCTTGATTCTTTTTGAACACATCTCGTATTTAAAAAAAAGAAATAATGTTTCATTCATAATTCATCTTGTTTTACAATTGTTTTATTTTTCCTTTTCCTCTTCTTTATTCTTCTTTTTTCATATCTTCTTTCTTCGTTCATCTTCCTTCTTTCTGTTTCCTCTCTTTCTTCTCGGTGCAAATCTGATTTCTTGCAAAGGCGAATGTCCTTGACAAGTGAATGCAAAAGTTGTTAGCCGCAATATTAGGAAGTGGGGTGCGAAATGGTTCGTCGATCACCCAGCCGTTAAGCAGATCACCCCCTCACCGTATCTTACACCAATCAGTTCCTTTCCTTTCTTTCCTTTAAATCCAACCCTCTCCATTCTCGTATTCCCCAAAAACCCCTGTCTATTTTATACCCCCACGTAAAATATTTCCCAAACCCCTTAGAATCATTAATTACAGTCTGATTGAAAGACAAACTGATCATAATTCGACTAGTGCCGACAGTTTAAGGCACATCGACTGATAAATGAATGATTCATAGACTTTAACCAACCCCCACAAAACCCGTCAGATGGTAGTCTTTGCGGACCTTGACCATTACAAGGAACTAAAGAGTTTCTATAACAAAACGGTGACTAATTATTTAAGGTTGCTGTTGCCTTTATTTCACGTCTTTGTAATTAGCTGGACATTTTATTCACAAGTCAGTAAGGCCGTGGCTACATCTGGCTCGTTAAAATAAATCGTAAGTGTAGAGGGAGCGCCTCGTAATTAAGAAAAAATATCATTATTATACGGGAGTTTATCTATCCCACAACCTTCGGTGGGAAAATGTGACAGCTTGATTTTTGTATTTTGATATTAGTTCTTTGATTCGAAGCCATCATTTTGTCATGACTTATTTTTATTAATCAAAATTAATTAAATAAAATTATTAGTTAAAAGAAACAAGCTGTATTCACCCATATAAGATAGGTATTTTAGGATATTTATGTTTTTATTCTAAAGAATTTTTATTAAAGTTTAGCTGCCCCGACAGCAAGGGATGAGGAATACACCGACGGCATCTCTGCAATGGGATAAAACCCCGCCCATTCAAAGAGTTTTCAGGATATGACACTAAACTAAATCGTAGTGAGGCATCAATCATGGGCCTTTGTTGAATGTTGAATATTGATTCATGGTCATTATTCCCAAGTCCACTCTAATACGGAGTGCTTGGACCTGGATATCATTCATACGTAAATTTGAATATTTAATCCTTTTCTATGCTTAAAACCATTTAACGGTGTGAAAACAAATGACGGATGTTAAATTGAATTATTATTATTATTATCTCCATTGGAGTTTTTCACATCAACGTCAGCTGATGGTCTTCCACTGGAGTTTGAGAGACAGCAAGTCCCCTCCGGTCTCCAGGACACTTCTCAGTATTCTGGCCGTTCTCAATAATGTTTTAGTTTGGATGGTCTCCACTCTTCCGCCAACTTCCAAGTCCTCCAGTCCCTTTAGCAATCCTTTAGTAACTGTACCAAAAGCACCAATCACAATTGGTATAATTGCCACTTTCATGTTCCACAGTTTTTTCAATTCTCTAGCAAGATCGAGATATTTATCCTTCTTTTCATATTCTTTCAGTTTTATTCTGTGGTCAGCCGGAATAGTAAGTTCGATAATTTTGCAAATTCTCTTCTTTTTGTTGATTATTATAAGGTCTTGTCTTCTAGCCGGGGTAAGGTGATCCGTTTGTATGTTAAAGTCTCATAGGAGTTTATGTGTGTCATTTTCTAGGACAGGTGCTGGGCTGTGCATATACCATTTGTTAGTATGGTCAAATTTAAATTTCTTGCACATCTCCCAGTGGATCACCTTGCCAACCCAGTCGTGTCTCACCTTGTGCTAATTTGCTCCATTCGCTTATTATGTGATTGATCGTTTCGTCTCTGTCAACGCACAGCCTACATTTGCTATTTTGTTGCGTCTTATCTATCCTCACTTTGATATGATTGGTTCTTATGGTGTTGTTTTGTGCTGCTATTAAGAGAAATTCCGTTTCTTAGCCAGGTCCAAGTTTTCTGGTGTGAAATGTTGTTTATTAGTCGTTTAAAGCGGTCATAGAATTGTTTTTTCCCATTTATTATCATTATTATTATTATCAAGCAAAGCTTAAAACCATTTAACTGTGTGCAAATAGAAATATTAGTGCCAGATATTCAGAGTTGAAACCACTTATCCCTTAGCAAATATAACTATTAGTATTAGATGATAAGTGTTATATAGGATGTCTCAAAATAGATGCAACCCATAAATAGGATAATGATTTATTACTGAGACAAGCACAATGGCGGTCATTTGGAACACGTCCGGTAAAAAAATATATCCTTTGAGCTAAAGATATTAAATCAATTTTTTTTTAATTGCTATTATATCAGTTTCCAGGACATGCAATCTTTTTTACAGTTTATTGTTTCAATAATAAGTCATCATCATATTAATGAGTTACATCAATTTTGAGACTGTTTCTGAATGATTTTGTCTTCAAATAAGTAGTGAGGCAAAATATTTTCCTTTCTTGTCCAAAGCATTGTGATCAATGATTAATAATTGTTATATTATGTGACGATACCCCCTTGGCCCCCCGATACGTCAACCTTTTCGAACCATTTCACTTCTTGGCCGGTGATCAACTAGTGGTCCCGATAGGGGCATCGCACATTTCTTTACGGCTACAAGAAAAACAATCGAGGGAGTGGAAGAAAAGAACAAACGAACAAAACGAACAATATGCCTGGGGTTAACTCAAAGTGCAAGACAAGGAGTTATGCAACACTCAGCTTTTCCTGTGTGCATATGTAGACTAACGCTAGCGTGGATTTCTAGCGAAACTTCTACCAAGCTACTAGGAATGCCAACCTATCCTGACCGCTCTTCCTCACTGCTCTGGACCCTCACTCATGCCAACTCGTCTCTCTGCTGTCGGATGTCGACTGCCCTGTCCGTCGTCCATCGCTAACTGCCCTCTTCGAGTCCCTTTTTCCAACCCCCTTCTCGCGTTCCCTTACCCACTTTCGGTCACGCCGAGATCTCGAGTCCAAAACCCTTTGTCTGGTTTCGCGCCAAAACAGACAAAGGAATCGTCTACTTGGCGGACCTCCTACATAGTGTTACAATTATACTATGTTCAAATTTGAAACAAAAAAGAACACAACATTAACAATAGTAAAGTTATTAGCAGTCACATGAGTCTCATGTATATTGAGATATCCTGTACTTATATATCAAATATATATAATTTATAAAGAAATAGTTTTGTTGGTAACAATTTATAAACGTGCCAAAGGACCGCCGCATATGGCCAAGCAAAAGCAGGACGACCAGCTCGAACATATATACTGCAGCTATGTGAGGATACGGGATGTTGCCCTGAAGACCTGGCAGAGGCGATGAATGATAGAGAGAAGTGGCGAGAGAGGGTCAGGGATATACGTGCTAGCGGCACAACATGATGATAATGATGATGTAAAGAGTTTCAAGAACTGCTATTTGACTCTATTAGTACTATTTGTACAAATGCTGAAAACATTCAACAGTATTATACTGGAATTGTCAATATCATGTAAAAAAAACTCATAAGAAACAACTACACCAAAAATGTATATATAAACGCACAATGAATGCAATTTCTTTTATTTTAAGGATGAAATAACTCAAGGCGGATTGAAATAGCCACAACACACGAAAATTTCAACGTCCTTTTTAGAGACGTGGTATACTGAGTTACCCAGTCGGTTGGGTCTGTAGAATACACCGACTGCACCTCTGCAGAAGGGTAAGAGCCCCCCAATGAGTGTCCTAGATATGACACTAAACAATATGATGGTGAGGTTCCAGTGGTGCTAGAGCTTTGGGGATGCGGAGCACTCCTTCATTGCCATTACACCCAGGTCCACTCTGGCCCGGAATGGTCGCACCTGACAGGGCCCTATCTATGGGTTAAATAGAACTAACTGCATATTTATGCTAAACTGAATTGTTTGAATTAGAACTGTTTGATTAAACTGAATAGCTTGAAATAGAAATATCTTTGACAATTAAACTGTACTTACATTTAAATTACGTGATTATGCTAAACTGAATTGCTTCAAATGGAACTGTTTTTGACATTGAAACTCTACTCACACGAAACTGAATTGTTTAATATAGAACTGTTTTGACATTTAACTGCGTGTAAATAAAATCTGTAACTTATACTAAACTGAATTAGCTGAATTAGAACTGTTTGAATAAATTTAATTGCTTGAAATAGAATTTTTCTTTTTGAAAATTAAACTGTATACTCATGCTAAACTGAATTGTTTGAAATAGAACTGACTATTTGCGTAAAAATGGATTCGGTGTTAAATAACCTAAAAAGGTTGATATGCCATAAAAACCAAACAACCATCTAAATGTATACTGAGTATGACACTATACTGTATATGATGGTGAGGCTACGGTTCTGTTGCCATTACTCTCAAATTTAGTCTTACTGCGAGTGTTAGTACTTGATACCTCCTTGCTTAACACTCAGCATTATAAGGTACGTATCAAGAGTAAAGTAGAGCAATCCAGGGAAAGGAGTGGCGCCCTCCCCTACTTATCGGTGTAGTAGTTACTGAAAAAGAAGCCTTCGGGTCGCCCTCGACTGCAGTCGCCAACTTTACTTTTTACTTTATTTTGTTGAATGGTGTGTCCTCGTGGTGCTTTGGTTAAAGCGCTGAACTACGGAGTCGTTGTAAGCGAGTTCGAACTCCAGTCGCGCTATTAAGTTCACTTTCAGACAAATTCTCTTGGGAAAGGTATGGACACCCTCACACTCTCAGCAATGGGTTAAATAGTACTGCTACTATTCTTCTAGAAGGATAGCTTTGGTATTAAAATAACCTACGGGGGTGTCCTCGTGGGGTAATGGTTAAAGCGATGGGCTGTGGAATCGTAGTAAGCGAGTTCATACTCTAGTCGCGCTATAACGTTCACTTTAGGACAATTACCCTTCTGAAAGGTATGAACCCCCTTATCCCCCCAGCTATGGGTTAAATAGTACCACTACTGTTCTTTTAGGAGTATAGCTTTGGAATTAAATAACATACAAAGGTTGATATGCCATTAAAATAAATAAACCTAAACCAAACCAAGATAACCCACAAAGGTTAATATGCCATTAAACAAAGAAACCAAACCAAGTCAAACCATACCCTACAATAATTCCATCTTGATCTCCAAGAAATTTATTTGTGTTCGATAGAAATACTTCCATTAAGGCTACAAATATAAAGACGGCTGAGCAAATTATAAACCAAAGTGATTGTGTAGTTATCTTGACAAGTTGAATGCTTCGAATATAATACTGAATTCGCTGAATCTCCTCCTGGATTATTTGACTAGTAGAAAACGCCTGATGTCTTGAGTTATAATCATCATGTCGTGCCACTAGCACGGATATCTCTGACCCTCTCTCGCCACTTCTCCCTATCGTTCATCGCCTCTGGTAGGTCTTCAGGGCTATATTCCGTATCCTCACATAGCTGCTGAATGTATGTTCGAGCTGGTCGTCCTGCTTTTGCTCGGCCCTATCTGGGGGTCCATAACAATACATCACTTATGAGCTCGTCCCTGCTTCTCCAGCAGTGTCCTGCATGTTTGGCTCGTCTAACTTGGATAGTTTTCGTGATGGGAGGCTGATGGCCATATAGTTGGTGTCTTGTGGGGTGTTGCCGCCAGGCTTGTTCAATATTGCTCACAGCATTCTCGTGTAATTGCCGTCTAGCTTCTTCTCTAGCCGTTTAGTTAGAATCCAAGTAGTGCATCCATATAGCAGTAGTGATACGACCGCTGCCTGGAAGAAACTGCGTTTCATTTTATCGGTCAGGTCTGATTTCCATATGATCGATAGCCTATGGTAGGCGGTCCATGCCTTTGTTAGTCGCGTGTCGATGTCCTTTTTGGTTGATGAGACGCTTGAGTACTGACAATCAATAGGCTATCATAACTCAATCAACGGCCCTCAAGTCTATCAGACAGTCATTCAGGCGTGGCTTTGTGACGACTGTCTTGGGAGGACAAAGAATAGGAAAGAAATAGCAATATTATCAAAGGATGTGTCCTAGTTTTGAGGTTTTACCTGTTTGTTTTTAAGGAATAAAATTATTCTATTTACCAACCCCTCCGCTTGGGCAGGATATGACACAAGGTCAATTTTTAAGCGGAGTTTAACAGGTTTGAATTCAGAGTTTCTCTTCTCATAGACTAGTTGCCTCACCAAGGCTGAAGAACATAGTCTGTCCAACTATTTACCCATAGCTGGAGGGAGAATAATTGGATTCATACCTTTCCCAAGGGTATTAGTGCTATGTGAAATGCAATCATTCTCGTCCAGGATTTGAACTCGAGTCGCCGTGTCTATTTACAACGACGATAACCATTACACCACGGGCAAGGAATAAAATTATACTTGTTTGGAAATTTGAAAACTTGAAAACATCTAATTCGATAAAAATTCGTGCACCAAGTCGCCAATTGCCTCTAAATTCCCAGTTACTGTGGACTCATCACTAAACTAATTTAATCTTAATAAATACCTCTTGCTTAAATAAGAAAATACTTAATTATTAAAGGATCGACTTTTAAGAAATATTACTACATTCCATATTACTTTTTATATAATACATAGAATTGTAAAGAATTGATAAAGATAAAATTACAATTTTATCTTTGGTAATATAATTTATAGTCTTTAATATTTTGATGTGAAATTTTTATATGAATCTTCACAAAATAGATGTTGTTTAGAAAAGTTAAATCATCAAAGGCAAATCTTTAAAGTTTGTCTAGCCAAGAAGTCTAACGAAGTTGAATACTTCAGCTTAAAAACACATAACAAGATGGAAATAAATTTATCATCCTAATGCGACCGGTTTGTCTTTTTTCTTAATGAAATTATTGCTCTGTAATGTCTGTTACACTGTGCTCTTTACCAGGAAAATTTAAATGTTCGCTTTGGAATAGTTTTCTTGTCCTGATGGAATTACTCCCAACTCCGGTTTAACTGGACCAAATAATACACACACACACGTACACACACACGCACACACACACACACACACACACACACATATATATATATATATATATATAAACAGGTTTGATTAAATGAAATCAAGTCCTTCTTTTAGAGTTTTTTTTTTAATTTTCTTTCAAGTCATTATGCTTTTTTTATGTTACAATCTTGAAATTTGTTACTGATTTCTTAAAAGGAGCAATTCGTGTTATCATCATCATCATCATCTTGTCGTGCCATCAACGTGGATATGCCTGATCCTCTCTCACCACCTCTACCTATCGTTCAACGCATCCGGCAGGTCCTCAGGGCTACGACCCGTATCCTCACAAAGCTGCTGTATGTAGCTTCAAGCTGATCACCCTGCTTTTGCGAGGCTATGTGAAGCGGTCCTTAGAATTACATCACTTATGAGCTCGTCCATACTTCTCTAGCAGTGTCCAGCATGTCTTGTTCGTCTGATTTGGATAGTTTCGGTGATGGGTGGCAAGTGACCGTACAGTTGCTGCTTTCTGGGGTGTTGCCTCAAGGACCTGTTCAATATTGCTCGCAGCATTTTTGTGTAGTTGCCGTCAAGCCTTTTCTCCAGTCGTTTAGTTAGCGTCCAAGTAGTGCATCCATATAGCAGTATCGACACAATCGCTGCGTGGAAGAAACTGCGTTTGCTAGTCACGAGTTGATGTCTGTCTTGGTTGGTGTGACACTGCTTCCTAGGTAGGTGAACTTGTCAACTAGTTTCAGGGAGCTACCGTTTAGTGTAGAGATGTCGCCTCTTTGATTAAAGCACATATACTCCATCTTGTGTGCATTGACATGGAGGCTAATGCCTACAGCTGCTCGTTCCAGACTATGTATCAGGGTTTTGGCTTGGATGGGTGCATTTGCCAGAAGCTCTTACTCCTTATTTACCAACTCCTCCGCTAGGGCAGGATATGACACAAGGTCAATTTTTTTAAGCGGAGTTTAACAGGTTTGAATTAAGAGTTTTCCTTTTCCTAGACTATTTGCCTCACCAAGGCTGAAGGAATCAGTCTGCCCTACTATTTACCCATAGCTGGAGGGAGAATAATTGGATTCATGCCTTTCCCAGGGGTATTAGGGCTAAGTGAAATGCAATCAGTCTCGTTCAGGATTTGAACTCATGTCGCCGTGTCGATTTCCTAAGACGATAAACATTACACCACAGGCACCTTACTCGTTTAAAAATAAGGTTTTAAAATAAGGTTACCAACGAACAATTCCCCAAGAAATATATATATATATATATATATATATATACACACACAAAAGAATTTGGCATTAAATAATTCACAAGGGTTGATATGCCATAAAATACCAACCAACAAACAAACCAACTAAACTTTCAATCTGATGGTGAGGTTCCAGCAGTGCTGGAGCTTTGGGGAATGCGGAGTAGCCCTTCATTGCCATCGCTCCCAGGTCCACTCTGGCCCGGAGTGGTAGCACTTGATAAGGCCCTATCTATGGGTTAAATAGAACTAATAGCATTCTTATGCTAAAATGAATTGAGTAAACTGAATAGCTTGAAATAGAAACGTTTTTGACAATTAAACCGTACTTACACTTAAACTGCGTGCTCATGCTTAATTGAATTATTTGAAATAGAACTGTTTTTCGACATTAAAACTGTATTTACACTTAACTGAATTATTACATATAACTGCTTGAATAGTTTGAAATGGAAATGTCTTTGACAATTAAACTGTGTACTTATGCTAAAGTGAATTGTTTTAAATGTAAACAGATTATTTACATAAAAATGGATTTGGCGTTAAATAACCTACAAAGGTTGATGTGCCATAAAACCAAACAAACCAAACCAAACCAACTAAACTTTCTTCTGTACTTCATGTCAAACACTTTCTTCTTTTATCCATCCTATCATTCACTTTCTTTGTTCTTTTTCTCCTGAAGCCGATGCAATCGAGAGAATTCTATGTTTTCTATTTTATCTCTACAATTCGTACTTATCAGGGTGTGTCCTAAATTAAAGTTAACAATAAGAACTTGCAGACAGACGCACAGCAAACATCGACCCGTAGACAGATTTACTCTGACTTACAACGTCTTTTCAGATAGAAAACGTCGCATCGAAAGGTTAATGTATTTTTAACCATTCATCTATTTTCACCATTTCTAAATAAAAACGTTCATTAATTCAGAAATCTAATCTGTAGTGAGGCTTTTATTACCCCTCAATGCATTTAGTAAACAAATTCTTAAAAACTATCATCTTCTCGAATCATATATCTCCCTGACGGTGGCACTTAGAATACACTGAATACATCCTCCTGCAGAGGGGTAAAACCTACCGCAAAAAAAATGGGGGTATCTTCGTGGTGTAATAGTTAAAGTGCTAGACTCCAGAATCGTAGTAAGCGAGTTCGTACTCCAGTCGCGCGATTACGTTCACTTTCGCACAAATACCTTTGGGAAAGGCATGAAACCACTTATTCTCGCAGCAAATAATAAAATATTAAATAGTACCAGTGCTGTTTTATTTTTTTTAAAGAATGGCTTTGGCATTAAATAACCTACGAAGTTTGATATGCAATTAAACAAAGAAACCAAACCTTGTTAAATGGTTTCATGTATTCCTTTGGGAATGTGCAACAGGTACTATAACTCCGAGTTAGAGTGTACCTGGGAGGAATAGAAATAAAGGTGTACTCGATACTTCCAAGGTACTCCACAACTTGAGCCTTGTTATTGGTGCAGTGGATAAAGAGCTGGATGATGACTTTGGAAAAGTTACGAACCCCTTTTATTACTCTAGCTATGGTATAAATCATATCACTGTTGTTCTTCTACAAGAATGGCTTAGGCATTAAGTAACCGATGAAGGTTGAAATGCCAATAAACACTGAAACCAAACTAATCTGATGCCGTTGAGAATCATACACCGGGTATTTCTTGGGGGATGGTTTCAGTTTGGTTTCTTTGTTTAATGGCATATCAACTTTCGTGGGTTATTTAATGCCAAAGCCACTCATTTAGAAGAAGAGTAGTGGTACTATTTAACCAATAGGGAGTATAAGTGGTTTCATGCCTTTCCCAAGGGTATTTGTCCGAAAGTGAACGTAATAGTGCAAATGGAGTATGATTCGAGAGGATGATAAGAATACCTTAGGCTATTGGTCTGAAAATAGCAAAACAGAAATTCGAACAATGCAAGGGAAACTTCTCCCTAAAATAGATCAGTTTGAAAATAAATAGAGAAGATTACTTGACACCATATAACTTAGGATTATTATCAAAACTTAGTGGAAAGCATTGCCTTTCTTTTTTTTTTTTCTTTTTTTTTTTTTTTTGTCGTGTAATTTGGTTTTCGGTCAGTTTCTTTGTTTAATGGCATAGCAACCTTTGAGACTTATTTAAAGCCAAGGCCATCATTGTAAAAGAACAGTCGTGATACTAATAACCCATAGCTTGAAGGATAAGAGGGTCCAAACCTTTGGGTATTTGTCTGAAAATGAGCGTAATAGCGAAACACGAATTCGAACTCTCTTACGACGATGTCGCAGACTAGCATGTTCGCCACAATGTAAGGGAAACTTCTCCCTAAAATAGATCAGTTTGAAAATTAATAAAGAAGATTACTTGACACCATATAACTGTGAAGAATTTTTACTGAGAATAGATTCTTGAAGTTTTTATTGTTTACTAAAAAAAAAAACAAAAAAAAACGGGTCATTGGCCTAGTGGTTAGCGTGTTCGCCAATAGTCTGGGAGACTAAGGTTCAATCCCAGGTCGGGTCATACCAAAGACTTTAAAAATAGTACTTGATACCTCTTTGCTAAATACTCAGCATTATAAGGTATGTATCAAAGGTAAAATGGAGCAATCCAAGGAAAGAAGTAGCACCTTCCTTTACACCTCGGTGTGGTAGCTATTGAAAAGGGAGCCTTCAGGTCGCCCTTGCCTACGGTCGCCAACTTAACAAACTTACCTAAATATTATTATTCGTGACCTGAATATGGATAATGATATGCAAACAAATGATGATTATTACATAAAATATTTCGATTTTGGTTGGTTGGTTGGTTGGTTGGTTTGGCATATCAATCTTTGTAGATTATTTAAAGCTAAATCCATTTTTATTTATTTTTGTCCAAACAGTTTTATATATATAACAATTCAGTTTAGTGTAAGTACAGGTTTACTGTAAAAAACAGTTCCATTTCAAGCAATTCAGTTTAGCATAAGCACGCAGTTTAAATGTAAGTACGGTTTAATTGGCAAAAACTTTTCTATACTAAGCTAAAAATTTCCATTTGGCCTCTAAACATGAATAGGGTACTAATCTTTGGTAAAGTATTAAATATATCTAGACCCCTAAAAATATTTTGTATGCAAATTATATGACGTTATAGTGGTAAAGTGTTCGCCTGGGAGACTGAGGTTTAATCTCAGGTTGAATCATACCAAAGATTAAAAAAATAGTACTTGATTCTTCTTTGCTTATTAGTTACGTTTCAAGGGTAAAGTGGTGCAATCCAGGTAATGGCGTAGCGCCCTCCCCTACATCACAGTATAGTAGCTATCGAAAGGGAGCTTTCGGGTAGCCCACGACAATGGTCACCAGCTTTACTTACTTTTTATAGTGTCTGAACAATTTTCAGATCTTCGGGTCATCATACCAATAGAAAACTGTCTTGGCAGTGCCCATCTCCTCTCAAAGCATCTCATTACCGGTTGGACTGAGTTACATGGTACCAGTAGCAAGAAATGACCCCTGGCCTATTTCAGCTGGGTAAATCACCCTCTCACGTCAAAATGTTTGAAGATTTTGAATTCAGATTGATTGATAGATTTTAACAGCACGTCAACTATATAGAATTATTTTAAGCCTAACGGAAATCATGTTCATTGTATAATTCACATTTTTCTAAAGTTGTTTCTTGAGAGATTTTCTCTTTTTCTGTTTGCACGCCGCAAACAATTTTTAAACATGAATTTGACCAATAGACGAGACACTAACAGGTACTAACACTTACTGTAGTTATCAACTGGCGTTTGCGTCAGGTGCTACATTGTATATTGACTGCTTGGTTCCTGGGGACCTTACTCTAAGGAACTATCTGTTCCGCAGGGCTAAGTTTATTATTTGGTTCTTGAGGCGAACAAGACTTTTTTTTGTAAAAGCCATACATTAGTCTCCGTTCGTGCGGGGTTCCTCTCTAGAAAATAACTTCATGTCAAATTTGACTTGATATCTATTCCATTTTAGTGCTGAGTGAACCTAAGTTCATACCACGCTGAGTCAGAGGAAACCTAAGTTCATACCACGTTGGATCAAAGGGAACCTATATCCATGCTACGCTGGATCAGAATGAACCTAAGTCCATACCATGCCACGCCAGGTCAGAGGAAATCCAAGTCCATACCTCGCTGGATCAGTGGGAGCCTAAGCCCATACCATGCTGGGTCATAGAGAACCTATATCCATACCTCGCTGGGTCAGAGGGAACCTATATCCATAAAACGCTGGGTCAAAGGAACCTCAGTCCACACCATGCTGGGTCAGAATGAACCTATATCCATACCACGCTGAGACAAAGGGAACCTTAGTCCATACCCCGTTGGATCAGAGCGAACCTAAGTCCATACCATGCTGGGTTAGAGGGAGCATATTTATACCACACTGGGTCATAGAGAACATATATCCATACCCAGCTAAATCAGAGGGAACCTAAATCCATACCATGCTGGGTCAGAGGGAACCTTAGTTCATACGCAGCTGGATTAGAGGGAATCTTAGTTCATACCACATTGGATCAGAGGGAACCTATATCCATGCCACGCTGGATCAGAAGGAACTTAAGTCCATCCCACGATGGGTCAGAGGGAACCTAAATCTATACCCAGCTGGATCAGTGGGAAACTAAGTCCATACCATGCTGGGTTAAAGGGAACATATCCATACCAAACTGGTTCAGAGGGAACCTAAGTCCATTCCCAGCTTGATCAGTGGGGACCTTAGTCCATACCACACTGGATCAAGGGAAACCATAGTTCATACCCAGCTGAATGAAAGGGAACCTAATTCCATACCACTTATGGCCAAAGAAAATCTAGGAGTTAATGTCCATGAAAGTATTCTACTATCCCCAGATCTTCAGGGAGCATCACCATCTGAAGTAATTTAGTATCATAACCAGAACACTTTCTGTGGAGGGGAGTGGAACTAACCTACGACGTTGTCAGTCAAGAGGACAGTTAGACCCCTCTGCAAAAAATACAGATAGCCTATTCTATTCCATGCCGACAGAGTGATACGAATTCATAGTTATTTTCATTCTATACTGGTTTGCCAAACTAGAGCGAATAGTTTGCCCTATTATTTTAGACTGAGTAGGAGAATTTGTTGATGGATTCATGCCTTTCTTCGCACCAAGCGAAACACAGATAGCCACATCCTGGATTCGAACTCTCGGCGACGATGACCGTTGTGCTATCTGTGGCGCAGATAGCTGACTGTAGATGAATTGTATTTGTTGATAAATTGTCACAGACAAATTCATTTAAAATCACTTCAATCGTCTGGCTGAGATATAGTTCAGAATAATAAAAAAAAGATCTTAGCGCAAACCAATGAAAATGATTGTTTAGCGATCAGAAAACGACTGACAAGAAGATAGTCAAACATGTCACGTGGCGACAAGAGTCTAAAATGGTCAGATCGCCAGCATAGCACTATGTCGGCAATGATAGTCTGTTTTTCTCTTTCCTCCAGAATGCCAGGAATGCTTTTTAATCTTTAAATTTGGTAATTCGCCTACGAAAAGAAAAAAAAATTATCTTAACAAAGCAACGTCTATTTTTTTTAACGGAGATAAATGTCTAAATTTAATAGTTTGTCTCAAGGCACTTTGAGCAATCTTATTCTTGTATGAAGGTGTGGTATAGCGAAAAATTTAACAACACGGAAAAAAAAGTGAACCAAGTTCGAATTTAGGTCAGGGAAGCTTCGTTTAGTTTATTCGTAAATAATAGTTTATTTGTGAAGTTTATTAGTAAATATTCCTCTTTAATAATATCAGCTTGGAACTAATGTCATAATCGATTTTTGAGAATACATTAAAAATGAAAAATATCTTATGGTTATAGAAATATATAATCATTAACATAACGTATATTATTTTGTGTGCTATTTTTCGGATTATTGACCTCATCTTTATTGTTGTTATTCGTATCACGATGTTTCGGCCGTTGTATCCTCCGGCTTTTTTCAGGTGTCCCTTGTTTATCTGCTTATGGAAATGATTTAACCAGGATAATCATTTTAAAAGTTTGACTGTTGGTCAAAAAAGGCGTTCAAGAAATATTTCTTTATAGACCAACAGTCAAACTTGAAAATTGATAACCCAGATTAAATCATTTTTTTTTGTTCTAAGATCATACTGCTTAGAAGTATCAGCATTAACATGAAGTTGCGCCAGCATAGATTTCCTTGATTCTCGCTTTCTAACGGTCCCTATCATCCAGCAGGTCTTCCAAATGACCTCATATGTCCGCACAGAACTGTTGTAAATAAGTCTTTGTTAGTCAGCCAACTCTGACACATCCGTATGTAGGGGTCCATTTGTAACATAGCCATACATGAATATGTAAAATGTACATTGAATGTTCATAACATATATACATAGAACATAGGAACACTTACGACTTCTTAGTTCAGGTACGAAACTTTTTATTATCTTTGAGTTAAAAGGTTTTTCGACATAAGGAGAGAGGCACAATCTTTCTATGCTGGCTTCCCCACCTCAAAAAGGCCACTGGCCGGGCTTTGGCGAGCTAGCGAAAGTCAACCGTCTTCTTCCGAGCCAGGAACTCAACTCAACTCACTTTTTCAAATCTCCCAAAATCCCAAAATCCTCTGCGCGCATTTCCGTTGCATGACGTCATTCACATCCCCAAGAGATTTTTATTTTGACATCTGTGAACGACACATCCTACCCGCACGCGCGTCAACACCTGTGCTCAAGTTTGCACCCAACTAACCCATGTGCTGAGCCGAAAGGTTCTCAGCCTAACTAAACCCAAAGGCAAGATATATAAAACGAAATCCCTCGGCCATTATATTTCACATTGAAGAACGTCACTAAGGAATTTTTTCTTGCTTCTCCAGCAGTGCCCCGCATTTCTTGATCGTCTAACATGGATGATTTTAGGGATGGGAGGTAAGTGGCCATGTATCTGTTGTTTTATGGGACGTTACTTTGAGGAAGAGTCATTGTTATCTTTCGTTTGCTTTTTTAAAAAATTTTTTTATCAAAATACGCCATTCTTATAAATAAGCAACAGTAGTTTCCTGACTGAAATATTTGATCCTGTTCGTTGACCTGTCAGGTTCTTCCGCCCAGCATCTGCCGTTGACCCAACTGTGGATTATCCTCCTTACTTCATTGACATCATGCTGCTTCCCATAACTTTCGGTGTATTGTCAAAATCTGCTTGGAAACTAAACCTAAGTCTCCAGGACTCTTTTTATTTAAAAGATATTGCTTACTTGGCCCCTCAGACTCATCACTGAGGATTTATTTCTTGCCATGTTATTTGAATTTACTTGAATTAGATCTCGTAAGATCATTAATAATCGCAGTTGGTTAAACTTGTCTTCGTCTCGTATAATATGACACTTAATAAATAAAAACTAAGTTATATTTACTGGATAAATTCATGGGCAATCTGTATTTACAATAAAAGAAAAGGAAACTATCGATTTTGTTATATATATATATATATATATATATGCATATATATATATATATACATATATACATATATGTATATTTTGTTATGCATATATATATATATATAGTCAGATAGCAGTCTTTCATTTAAGCATGTTTGATTAAATAATAAAGACCCATTTAATCTATATAATTTTATTAAGATCCAGTTAAGTTTCTTGATAAGTGTCTTGGTTTTTGTTGAAATTAGTAGATGAATATACCAAAATTGTCCTGAGAACTTTTGGAAATTTCATAGGCCATCATCAGGGGTTGTTTGCATGTGCAAAGAGTGTTTTAAAGAGTTTTTAAGTTTTTCTATAACATTGCAGAATTACGTAAATTCATCAACCAATTTCAACCTAAAACCCAAACACTTTTCCGGAATTGCCCTATCAGCTGGAAGTGGGTGCTGTAGAATACACCGACGGCATTTTTGGTTATAACACAAAACAATCTGATGGTGAGCATTCTATAATCCAGGAGCTTTTGGGAATGCAGCAATACTCCTTCATTGCCATCGCTCCCAGGTCCACTCTGACCCGGAGTGGTAACACTTGATGGGCCAAGTAGAACTACAGTGTACTTATGCTAAATAGAATTGCTTTAAATAGGATTGTTCTGACAATTAAACAGCGTACTTATACTAAACTGAATTATTTGAAATGAACTGTTTTCGTATGCTGAACTCAATTGTTTGAAATAGAACTGTTTTGACATTTGACTGTGTGTAAACAAAAATGATACTTTTATCAAACTGAATTGTTGAATTAGGACTGCTCGACTCAACTGAATAGCTTGAAATAGAAAAGCTTTTTGACAATTGAACTAATGCTAAACTGAATTGTTTGAAACAGAACTGTTTATTTGTACAAAAATGGATTTGGAATTAAATAACCAATACAGTTTGATATGCCATAAAACACAAACAAACAAACAAACAAATAAACGTATAAGGAAATTTGAAAAGATCTAAATAAAATTGTATAGTCAAAATGTGTCTTTATCATTTAATCAAACATGCCTAAACAAAAGGTTCCTGCCCAGCTACACATATTTATATATACCGGTCAATGTCCTGGTGGCTAGAGAGTTCGACAATGATCCGGGGAACCGGAGTTCGATCCCACGTCAAGTCATATTAAAAAAAAAAATTAAAAAACGGTACTTGATACCACCTTTATTAACGTTCAGCATTATAAGGTATGGATCAAGGGTAAGTGGAGCAATCCAAGAAGTAACGTCCTCTCCTAAACTTCGGTGTAGTCGCAAGTGAAAAGGGAACCTTCGGGTTACCCTTGACTACGGTATTTGTTCCACACCCTACCGAACGTGAAAGTGTGGCACAAGGCCTTTTTTGGTGGGTCTGGGCGCAGGGCCGTAGCCCACACGCGCCCGGCATTTCCCAAAAATGCCTACGGCCCCGTCAGCATTCCCCTTATTAGGGGTGCCTCAGGCGCCGGGCGATCAACCCAATCCCCGCGAAGGGAGTAATAGCCTGGGTCACCCTTGACTACGGTCGCCAACTTATATATATCCACAAGTATAACTATAAATTAAAGGCATTTTTAATGCGTAAAAATGTGAAGTAATATCACAATATAGTTCAAGTAGAAAATAAGATAAAAATATATCAAGAACTCACTATTTAGAATTTCATGTTGTCGATCATCAGGTGGTTATTAAAATTAGCCTAGTTTAGCACAAAGCCAGAAGTATGGGTCACCCAGTGAAAATCAAACACACTAACAGCTACCTGCGAGCCATTACACCCCTTAAAACGACCAGGAAACTTCGAAGAAGAGCATTGTTTTGTAACCCTGTCTCGTATCACAATACATAGGTAGAGTTGATTTGATACTCACTTAGTGTGCACTGTGTAAGAGACAGGATCTTGAGCCAGAAGAAGGTATACCCCATTCTTACGAGCTTCTCTCTCTCTCTCTCTCTCTCTCTCTCTCTCTTTGTTATCTCGATTTCAACAGTGTATCGTGCTGCAAAAAAGCTGACCAGCTACAATTTTTGAAATTTTATCCACTCCAAATCCGCCCTATTTAACAACTCTGGACTCGTGAGATCATTTTTCTAAGAAATTTGATTATCCACACCATATTTTTTATTTCGCTTACCTTTCTTCTTAATACTCGTTAATACGAGACGAAGCGTTAAGGATCAGTTTTCGAACAGGCCATAACCACCTCAATTCGCTCGATAAATCAATATATATATATATATAGGTTGCGTTACTAGCTCAGATTTCTTTTATTCACTCTCCCCTCCTGCTCTCCCTCTCTAGCTCCATCCGTCTCTATCATCCATCACTCCCGGCAGGTCCTCTAAACTACATCCAGTGTCCGCATTAAGCTGATGTAAATTAGTACTGGCTGGTCGGCGAGCACTTGCGAGTCCATGCGTTGGGGGCGATATAAGAACGTCATTTATTTCGTTTTTGCTGGTTGTTTGATTGTTTGGTTTTTATGGCGTATCAACCTTTGTAGGTTATTTAACACTAGATTCTGTCTATACGTATAAGCATTCAGCCAAGGATTTCTGAACGAATACTTAGTAGGTAAAATTTTCTATAAACATGATTTCATTTGTTTGCACATGATTAACCAGTTTTAATTTGTCATATTTTTCGTATAACCCTGTCTCTTTCAAGAAGGACAAAACGTCATCTATTTTGACGTTTTCGAACAATTCGGTTAAAGTAATCGTTGAAAAATCGCTTTCTAATGACAACGAAAGCTTTGCATTCTATAAGAATGTGTTTAACTGTGCAAGTTATCTAACACGTCAAACACTGTGGTTGTGGTTCCTGGTTCGTTTTTACATTTCAAACAGTGTCCAACATGTATTCGTTTTAATTGGATGATTTTTGTGAGATGCTCTTTTCAGGATTTGTTCAAAACAGTTCGTAGTATTCTTGTATAGTTTCCATCTAGCTTTTTCTCAATGCGTTTTGAATGCGTCTAGGTGGTGCATCCATACAATAGTATAGACCCAACCACAGCTTGAAAAATTTCTCGTTTTGTTTTGTCAGAAATCCATAAGATCGATAACCAACAATGGTTTTCCACGCCTTATCTATCTATCTATCTATCATTTAATTTTTTATTTCTACCCTATAATTCAGGCGGTGCAAAAAAGAAAAAAAAACCCAGGTGATAGAATTTGTAAATTAAAAAAAAATGCACAAGCTTATATCTGGAAAAGAATTCAATAAAAAAAAGTAAAGAGTAATAAACATTCGCACTGCTTGAAAATAATTAATCAACGTCTAGTCGAAAGAAAAAACACCGACGGAGTTACTTAAGAACAAATGAATATATAGTCCCAGAACTAGTTTTTTCTAAATACGAGTGGGGAATTAAAAAGAAGCAAGACATAGATTCTATGTAAAAATGCAAGAAAACTTCGTGCTCGATGCATTTTTAACTTATATCGTATTTTGTAGAAAATAAACTCTTGATTTATTGTTCTTATTTGAATTGGTAAATGCAGCCTCAGTCACTATAGCTTTTGAACACATTTCGTATTTTGAAGAAAAATAACGCTTCCTGTGTATATACAGCTTCAGCCTCGATATTTTTTCAACACATATCATATTTTGAAGAAAATTAACGCTTCATTAATAGGTCTTTCTGGAGTGGTAAATTCAGCTAAAATCTCGGTATATTCTAACACACCCCAAATCCTATAGTAATAATTAATTTCGTTTAATTAGTTTATCATAAACACCAGAGAGAAGAGGAAACAGAGAGAAGAGAGAAGACACCAACTATTTCTCTGCATAGGAGTAAGACTCCCACCCCCACCCCACTAACGAGTGTCCTAGATTTGACACTAAAAATCCGATGACGAGGTTCTAGTAATGCTGAAGCTTTGAAGAATGCGGAGTTCCGCTTCATAGCCATCGCTCCCAGGTTCACTCTGGCCCGGAGTGGTCGCACCTGATAGTGTCCTATCTATGGATCAAATAAAACTAAACTGTGTTGGTTGAGATGGGAAAATTTTTACATTTAAACTTTCTCCCGATGCTAAACTGAATCTTTTGAAATAGGACTGTTTTGACTTTTAAACAGCACTTATGCTAAACTGAATTGTTTGAAATGGAACTGTTTTTCCAAGCTAAACTGAGTTGTTTGAAATAGAATTGTTGGATTAAATGAACGACTAGAAACAGAAAATTTTTATAATTAAACTGTCATTATGCTAAACTGAAACGTTTGAAATAGAACTGTTTTTTGTATTAAAATGGATTTGGCGTTAAATAACCAACAAAGGTTGATATGCCATAAAATCCAAACAAACTAACAAACAAACAAATAAAAAACACTACTTGACTTAAAAGGATGTTCCAATAAATCTCCATATATTTTTATGCTATAAAAAAAGAAAAGAAAAAAGAATACCCCCCTTGAAAGCACTGACTTCGTTTTGTATATTGACCTTCGACCCGACCAAACATGCCATTCCAAAGACGGTGGAAGTGCATATTCCATTAGCTTGGGCGAGCTTGGCTGACAAAATGGGACAAGGTAAAATCCCGCGGTACAGTCATAGACTGATGCACCGGAGGAGAGTGACCTGTGAACTGCATGACAGTTATTTCCGCTTGATGACGATCAAATATGCTATTCCAAAGATTGAGTGGGCGATTGAACTATTATATAACTCGGTGAAGACAGGAAGTCAGTTAGTTTGGAGACCCGTTGGTGACAAGATGCGGTAGAAGAAGCCAGCACTCAACAGAGTGGGCCTCCGGCCCTCCGGTTGAGCAGCAGTCCAGGAGTACGAGAACGACACACGGCTATGTCCGGAGAGGCTGGTGAGGTCAATGTGTTGCAGTCTTTGTTCAGTCACCAACCCCCTCTCACACACACAACCCTTTCAAATAAAGTGACAGGTATATTTTTTTAAAGAAGTCTTCGCTCGTCTTTATTCATTGCGTCAATATGTATTCTGCATGTATATGTGTATAGATGCATATTTATTATATGAGTATGCAACATTCGTCTCTGATACTTCGAATATATAATGAAAACTCGTCACAAACCCCTTTGGGATTCGAGTTACCTACTCTTAAGTGGGGTGTCCTCGTGGTGTAATGGTTAAAGCGATGAACTGCGGAATCGTAGTACGCGAGTTCGTACTCCAGTCGCGCTATTACGTTCACTTTCGGGCAAATACCCTTGGGAAAGGTATGAACCCCCTTATTCTCCCTCCAGCTATGGGTAAATAGTAGGACGGACTAGGTTCTTCAGCCTTGGTGAGGCAACTAGTCTAGGAGAAGGAAAACTTTGAATTAAAACCTGTTAAACTCCGCTTAAAAATTGACCTTGTGTCATATCCTGCCCGAGCGGAGGGGTTGGTAAATAGTACCTACTCTTAAGTGTATCTTTTTTATTCATATTTTATGAGAGTTTCGGTGACCCTGAACAATCGAACAAGAAAAGTGCAGGAATAATCAGTACATCCTCTAGATATAGGGTTAAAGGGGCCCTGCCAAGGTTGACAATGCTTGCAACAAATTCCTTACCGTTGATGCTTCCTGGGAAGGTAGATGATTTTTAAAGAGAGATTTGCCCATATAGTTATTAAGCTGATCTCTTTTCCTTGACTCACTATGACATGCCGGTAACGAGACATTTTTATCAATTTGTATTGAACTGGTGACAGGATAAATTGAGAATAGATTCTCTCTTTTCTTGTTTGTTTGTTCCTTTCTTTCTTTCGTTCTTATGATACTGAAAGAAGAGAGAGAGAGAGAGAGAGAGAGAGAGAGAGAGAGAGAGAGAGAGAGAGAGAGAGAGATGTAAATAGGGTGGGTGAGAGTTGATGAAAAAAGATTGCGGCAGACAGTGCTAAAAATGTTGATAGATAGATAGATAGATAGATAGATAGGAAGAGACTGAGATAGATAGATAGATAGATAGATAGATTAGAAGAAAGTGATAGATAGATAGATAGATAGATAGATAGATAGATAGATAGATAGATAGATAGATTAGAAGAAAGTGATAGATAGATAGATAGATAGATAGATTAGAAGAAAGTGATAGATAGATAGATAGATAGATAGATAGATTAGAAGAAAGTGATAGATAGATAGATAGATAGATAGATAGATAGATAGATAGATTAGAAGAAAGTGATAGATAGATAGATAGATAGATAGATAGATAGATAGATTAGAAGAAAGTGATAGATAGATAGATAGATAGATAGATAGATTTGAAGAAAGTGATAGATAGATAGATAGATAGATAGATAGATAGATAGATAGATTAGAAGAAAGTGATAGATAGATAGATAGATAGATAGATAGATAGATTAGAAGAAAGTGATAGATAGATAGATAGATAGATAGATAGATAGATAGATTAGAAGAAAGTGATAGATAGATAGATAGATAGATAGATAGATAGATAGATAGATAGATTTGAAGAAAGTGATAGATAGATAGATAGATAGATAGATAGATAGATAGATAGATAGATAGATAGATTAGAAGAAAGTGATAGATAGATAGATAGATAGATAGATAGATAGATAGATAGATAGATAGATAGATTAGAAGAAAGTGATAGATAGATAGATAGATAGATAGATTAGAAGAAAGTGATAGATAGATAGATAGATAGATAGATAGATAGATAGATAGATAGATAGATTAGAAGAAAGTGATAGATAGATAGATAGATAGATAGATAGATAGATAGATAGATAGATAGATTAGAAGAAAGTGATAGATAGATAGATAGATAGATAGATAGATAGATAGATAGATAGATTAGAAGAAAGTGATAGATAGATAGATAGATAGATAGATTAGAAGAAAGTGATAGATAGATAGATAGATAGATAGATAGATAGATAGATAGATAGATAGATAGAGAGATAGATTCGAAGAAAGTGATAGATAGATAGATAGATAGATAGATAGATAGATAGATAGATAGATAGATAGATTTGAAGAAAGTGATAGATAGATAGATAGATAGATAGATAGATAGATAGATAGATAGATCGATAGATATGGGTTGTGGTATGTGTTGGAATGTCAGCTAATAAGTCACAATCTAATTTTATATTCCTTCTTTTCTCATTCTCTTTCTCTCTTTCTGTCTCTCTTTCTCCTGATGACTCTATATACCCTTGAGTATCTATATCATTGCTTTAGAGAGAGAGAGAGACAGACAGACAGACAGAGAGAGAGATGAACTGACAGATAGCCAGCGGGAATAAGAGAAAGAAACAGGCAGACATACTGACAGAGATAGAAATAAGAAAACGTGAGAGAAAGAGAGACAGTGACAGAGTGGGTACGAAAGGTGAGGAGAGAGAGAGAAAAGAGAAAAACAAGGATGGTTAAAGAAACGAACGGCAGAAAGACAGTCAGACAGACAGACCGACAGGCAGAAAAACAAAGACAGACAGACAGACAGAGACAGACATACAGACAGAGAAAAAAGGGAAGAGTGTCAGCATTATAGTTTAAAAAAATGATAGAGTGGGAGAGTGGAGGAAAATAAGTCTAAGCAAAATGTAAAAGAAGAGAGAGAGAGAGAGAGAGAGAGAGAATTAGAGAGACAGAGAGAGGAGTTTAGAAATAAGATGAGAGAGAGAAATAAAAAGAGAATACAAGGAATTGTGAGAGCCGAATAGACAGTGGGAAAGATAAAGAGAGAGAGAGACAGACAGACAGACAGAAAGATGAACACAGTCTGTGGAAAAGATTGAAAAAGAGAAAGAGAAATAGAAAGAGAGAGTTAGAGAGATGAACAGACAGTAGGAATGAGAGAGAGAGAGAGAGAGAGAGAGAGACAGGTGAACAAACTGAAGGAAAGAGAGGGAAAGAGAGAGAGTGAGAGAAAAAGAGAGAGGCGAACAGACAGACATTGGTAATGAAAGAGAAAGAGACGAACGGACAGACAAGGGAAATGAGAGACAGAGTGAAAGATAGCCAGACAATCATTGGGAATAGAGAGAGAGACACAGAGAGAGAGAGAGAGAGAGAGAGAGAGAGAGAGAGAGAAAGAGAAAGCGACCGTGAGAGAGAGATAAAGAGAAGCACGAACAGAAAGACAACGGGAAATAAAAAGAAAAGGAAAGAAAGGGAAAGAGAGCGAGAGAGAAAGAGAGATGAACAGACAGACCGAGGGAATGAGAATGAAAGAGAGAATAAAAGAGAGAGAGAGAGAGAGAGAGAGAGAGAGAGAGGGGAGAGAAAAACACGAACAGAAAGACAACGGGAATTAAAAAGAAAAGGAAAGAAAAAGAAAGAGAGCGAGAGTGAAAGAGAGATGAACAGACAGGCCGAGGGAATGAGAATGAAAGAGAGAATAAAAGAGAGAGAGAGAGAGAGAGAGAGAGAGAGAGAGAGAGGGGGGGAGAGAAAAACACGAACAGAAAGACAACGGGAATTAAAAAGAAAAGGAAAGAAAAAGAAAGAGAGCGAGAGAGAAAGAGAGATGAACAGACAGGCCGAGGGAATGAGAATGAAAGAGAGAATAAAAGAGAGAGAGAGAGAGAGAGAGGGGGGAGAGAAAAACACGAACAGAAAGACAACGGGAATTAAAAAAAAAAAGGAAAGAAAGAGAAAGAGAGCGAGAGAGAAAGAGAGATGAACAGACAGACCGAGGGAATGAGAATGAAAGAGAGAATAAAAGAGAGAGAGAGAGAAAGGGGGGGAAGCAAATTACTGTTGTTGACATTTAACACTGCTTCATTTTCGTGGCCAGACTAGAAAAGGCGCTTTAAATTTCTTTCTTTCATTATCAATTTAAATTTTCTAACTTCTTGTTTTCATTTCCTTCCCTTTCTTTCTTTCTTTATATCATATTTTACATCATGAAATATCTTATATATATTTTATATTATATTCCCTCTTTCGTAGCCCGACCTAATCTTATAGATATATATTAACTCCTTTAAAATCACCGTCAGCTTGAATTTGAATAAAACCACTCTAAAAAGATTTGTTTTATCGAGTGACCGACTCCACTCAAAAGAAATATTGCATATAATGACAGTGTTCGTATCAGTTCGTTTGCTTGTTTGGTTTTTATAAGCTTTAACTTCTTAAGAATTAAAAGTTATTTATCTGTGTCTCTAGCGAAGCGTCTCGTATATTATTATGATTACTAGGTAGAGAAGACATTATGGAGACTTGAAGGGGCCCCAAGGTGATATAGTTGCAATGAAAAGGGCCACATTACACAGAAACAATTTGTTTTCCTCTCAGCAATCAGCACTAACAAAGAACTGTTGGTTTTTGATATCCAGATTCGATATATAAGATGGTGGCTTTTGGGGCGACGGGTAAGCAAAAAACGGTTCTTTTTCTCCAGTAAAGTTCCGACTGACGACAGTTGAGTTATCCTGCAGCTGAATCAAGTTTGTTTGTCGTGACAGGTGAAATAAAAGACGAAAAGAAAGAAAGAAAGAAAGAAAGAAAGAAAGAAAGAAAAGAAAAGAAGAAAAGGGGAGAGAAAAAAAGAGGATGAAAAGAGAAGTTCATGCGAGAAATGTAAGTTAGAATAAAGATTATTGAGCTGGAAGAAGAAGAAGAAGAAGAAGAAGAAGAAGAAGAAGAAGAAGAAGAAGAAGAAGAAGAAGAAGAGGAGCAGGAGGAAGAGAAGGAGGAAGAAGAATAGGAGGAGGTAGAGAAACAAAAAAGAAGAAGTGGAGGAGAGTGACAAAGAAGAAGAAAGGAGGAAAAATAGGGGGAGAAAGAGAAACAAAGACAGAAATAGTGGAGGAGAAAGAAGAATAAATAAGAATATAGTGGTTGGTTAGTTGTTGTTTTTTTCAGCGATTATATAGTTTTATTCTCAATAGAAATTGATTATTTGTATACAATTAACAACAATTCTTTAGCAGTCAGTTTAACAGAATTATTTCTTTCAAAAATTATGAAAAGAAAAATTACTTTTCTGCAATTGAAAAAGGGAAATATTAATCCGAAATTTATTAAAGTCATTTCTTTAATAAAAAAAAGAAAAAGAAAAAGACCTTGTGCAGTACTTTGAGCATGTGTACCATAGATTGGTCAATCCTGTTAGTTTCCAGGTACGATAATACAAATTCATGAAATCTTCGAATTCTATTTGGTACTCTTCACGAATTCGTTAGGGGCGTTTGTGGCGAGGAAAATTGAATCGGTGATCAGAATTCAATTCTGGAACACGTCAACTTACATTTTACATAGCGGAAATACCTTAAAGCAGGATTACCTATATTTTTTTAGCCAGGAAGCTAGAGCTGGTTGGTTGGTTGGTTGGTGGGTTGGTTGTTTAAAAACTTCGTGTATTATTTAATGTCCAATCCTAGGACGACCAGCTCGAACATACATACAGCAGCTATGTGAGGATACGGGATGTAACCCTAAGACCTGACAGAGGTGATGAAAGATAGGGAGAAGTGGCGAGAGAGGGTCAGGGATATCTGTGCTAGCGGCATGACATGATGATATATATATATATATATATATATATATATATATATATATATATAATTTAGTAGTTTGTTGGTAACTTTATTTTTAAATAACTTTTTTGAGCTCATTTGTTTGCACACAGTTTAAAATGTTCCAAGTATTCCTATCTAACACTAATAATTCTAATCATTATTGGTACGTTTATAGTGAGATGATAATCGTCGTAGAAAATGGACACGGTGACTGGCGTTTAAACTCTGTACAAAACTATATTTATTTCATACAGCGTTGTTTGCTTCGGAAAAAGGTATGACTCCAGCTATGGCTGATAACTATGGTAACCCGTTAAGGAAAGGAAAAACTTCTGATTTCAAACCCGTTAAACTCCACTAAAAAAATTACATTGTGCCTCATCTTATCCGTAGAGAGGGTGAGTATATATACATATATATATATATATATATATATATATATATATATATATATATATAAAACATTTGCTTGCACAAAGTAAAATGCTTCAAAGAATTAAAATCTAATACTAATAATTCTGTTTAATATTAATCATTTCTTTTTACACCTTTTAACAGTTTCGTAAATAGCCGCTTAAGATGAGATATTCTACTTATCAAGTTTTATTATGTTATATAATTAATTTGCACACAACTCTTGAGTTTGAAATAACTAATGATAAAAATCGCTGTTAAATAATTGAACAGTTAGATCTATTCGACTCATAATTCGAGCTCTAACCGGTCCGACCAATTCAAGTCAGAGTCAGCCCAATCAGGTGGAGCTGTAGAATACATTGAGTGTATCTCTGCAGAGGGGTAAAACTCCCTTAACGAGTGTCCCGTAGCCCAATCGGCTTGGGTTGTAGAATAAATCGACTGCATCTCTGCAGAGAAGTAAGACTCCCTTAACGAGTGTCCCGTAGCCCAACTTGCTGGGGCTGTAGAATACATCGACTGCATCTCTGCAGATGGTACGACCCACCAACGAGTATTCTGGATATGACACTTAACAATCTGATTGTGAGGCTTTAGTAATGCTAGACCGTTAGGGAATGCAGAGTATCCCTCCTTTGATTGGACCAGTTGGCTGGGGCTGAAGAATACACCGATTACATCTCTGCTGAGGAGTAAGACTGCTCAACAAGTGTCTTAGATGTGACACTAAACAATTTAATGGTAAGGCTCCAGTAATGCTGGAGCTTTGTAGAAGGCGGAGTATTCTTTTATTGCTCAGAGAGGTAACACCTGATTAGGTCCAATCAATGGGTCAAATAGAACTAAACTGTGCACTTATGCTAAACTGAATTGTTTCAAAAAGAACTGTTTTGACATTTAACAGTTCGTAAAATAAACTATACTTATATTAAACTGAAATGTTTGAAATTTAATTCGGCCTTCAATGATCTGAAAAGTGTTAATACGCCTTAAAACAAAACAACCAACCAATCAACCAACCAACCTCCATTGCCATCGCTTCCGGGGCCACTCTGTCCCAGAGTGGGAGCACCTTACAAAGTCCTATCTATGGATCAAAGAAAACTGTTTGATATTCAAACTGAGCACAAACAAATGACTTATGCTAAATTGAATTGTTTGAAATAGAACTGTTCGGTAATTTACCTGAGTAAACAAATGACTTATGCTAAATTAAATTGTTTGAAATAGAACTATTTGGTCATTTACCTGAATAAACAAATGACTGATGTTTAATTGAATTGCCAGTGATACATAGCAATACCTAGAACGATTTACCTGTGAGCAAAAGAATGATCTTGGTTCGTTTAAGAAACGTTATCTATAAAATCATATATTTGAAATATATGTACAAAGAGGGTTAGGCATTATATTGTCTAAAATTATTGATATGCCATAAAACCAATCCAAACAAAACAAAACCGAGTCAGAGTGGATCTGGGAGTAATGGCAATGAAGGGGTACTTTATCCAAAGCTCTAGGAAGAGAGCTTCAACATGAGATGCCGTTTAATGTCATTCTTAGAACCTTAGTTGGGGTTGGATCTTAACCCTCTGCAGAGTTGCTTAAAAATTCAACTTGTGTCACCACTTACTGTAATGTCCAAGAGAAATGTAATTAATTTATTTATCTGGTAAATTTAAGATTTTAACAAATGGGCGGGGAACTGCTTTTAAAATGAGCAGATCAAAAGATGTTGAATATATATATATATATATATATATATATATATATATATTCAACATCTTTTGAATATATATATATATATATATATATATATATTCAAAAGATGTTGAATATGTATATATATATATATATATATATATATATATATATACTGAGTATATTTTATATTTGATATATATATTAGCAAGCCTTGCATATACATGGTACAAGATAATTGAATATGTCAATCAAATGGCACTCACCAAAATGTGTAATGGTGACAAGCTAAAATATTAAAAAAAACTGGTCGAAGCGGAGTTTATGACGGCCTTTGATCTACCTACCCTACCTCTGCGATTTTCCCACAAGCTAAGGGGAAAATTAGGTTCTTCAGATTGGGCTCTTTAACCTTGACAGAGCAGCCTGTCTAGGAGAAGGAAACTTCTGAATTCAATCCAAGTCTCCTCCGATTCAAGATTTTCCTTGTACCGCAGTCAACTCTTTATGGAGGTTTTCGATAAATAGAGTCTTTACGAAACTAGAACGGATCTTCTTTGCATTTGAACATCTGGAAGTTGAATGTTGAATACAATACGAGCTGTAGGTTTGTTTGGGATGGAAAGTTCGAACGCAGTAAGATGATCCAGAGTTTGGAGCCTCAAAATAAATAAAAAAATAAAAAATAACACCCGTTAACCGATGCGGGTACGATGGGGGACTGTAATAAAAATGTTGATGTTTGGAAGAAAATCGTCTGACACGCCATCAAACAACCTTCTGCAAAAAATTGTGGACGAAAAACAAACTAGTTTTGGTATGATAAATACTCTCTTCTCTCTCTCTCTCTCTCTCTCTCTCTCTCTCTCTCTCTCTCTCTCTCTATCTATCTATCTATCTCTCTCCCCATATTTATAGCAACAACAAAAATTAACATCAACAATGACGACGATGACAACAACAACAACATATAAGGTTAATTTTTTTTAAGAAAAGAAAGAAACGTGTGTGTCATAAAGTGAAGAAGAACGGTCATAAAGATAGTACGAAGATAAGGGTGTGAGAAAAGAACTGTCCTCAGGGTTGGAGTTGAAGGAACAAGAAGAGTTGTCGTTAAGATCTGTGGCTGAACAGGTGTAGGGTTAGGGGGAAAGATTCTGCAAAATAATAATAATAATAATTATTATTATTATTGTAATGATGATAATAAAGAAAAGAAAGAAATGAAGAATGACCAGACGATGGACATTATATCTTCGTCTGAAGCCGCTAATCTTCTCTGTTTTGACGATAATCGTCCTGAAGATACTTATCTCGATACTGTGATATGTTACTAATCCAACATTGGTGTTACCCATCTGGTCAGTCGTTCTTGCATTTTTCTTTTTTCTTATCAGATCTTTGTGTAAAATAAAGAAGAAGGATTTGCATCGTCTAAACAGTATCATCATCTGTTGGGTTCCAGTTGAAACAGCGGTCCATGATGATACTGATGATTGTTTTTAGGAAGGTGTAAAAAATAAAAAAGAAAAAAGAAAAAAAAACTTTTATAAGAATTTCATCGGTATCTCCACTGTATCGAGAATTTAGATGATCAAATGCTGACCTCACTAAATTATAATCCAGTTGCAAATTAGACTGCAAGTGGCTTTATTCACTATTATTATCCCCCTTCTCTATATAAATCTGTCTAAAAGCCTTCTGGAGTAAGGTTTTCTAGACGTGATAGGCATCAATCATCATGAGATTTTAGTTGTGCGGGTATGAGCTATATTTTTTATACCCACTCTATCATAGTCAGTAGTGTCGCTGTGGCTAAAGCGCTGAACTGCGGCTTCGAAGTAGTGAGTTCGAAATCCAGGGGGTATCCTCGTGGTGTAATGGTTAAAGCGATGGACTGCGGAATCATAGTACGCGAGTTCGTACTCCAGTCGCGCTATTACGTTCACCTTCGGGCAAATACCCTTGGGAAAGGTATGAACCCCCTTATCCTCCCAGCTATGTGTTAAATAGTACCACTACTGTTCTTCTTGGAGAATGGCTTTGGCATTAGATAACCTAAAAAGAGTTGATATGCCAAGAAACTAAGAAACCAAGAAACCATCCCTATTAAACCATCGAACTCCAGTAAAGCTTTTACTTTCACTTTCACTTTCAGACTAATACTCCTGAGAAATGTATGAACACCCTTACCTACCAATGTATAGGTTAAATAGTGCCACTGCTGTTCTTCTACAAGGATAGATTTGGTATTAAGTTACCCACGAAGGTTGATACGCCATTAACAAATAAACCAGATCAAACCTATTATCGCGAAATTTGCGAGTCGTGATCTCTTTGACGGAAATGTTCAACAAGACCTAATCAATTTGGGCTTAAGGAACATTTTCTATGCTTGTACTTGTCTATTATGAAATTGAAACATCATTTTGATTTAGTTTGCTTGTTTGTTTGTTTGTTTGTTTGTTTGTTTGTTTTACGACCTATTAACCCTTTTCAGATCATTTAACCTCGAATTAAATTTCAAACTATACAGTTTAGTATAAATACGTTTTTTTCTTTGTTTCAAAACAATTAAATGTCAAAATAGTCCAGTAAGAAGCCAAAACAGTTCTATTTCAAACAATTCAGTTTAGCATAAGTGCACAGTTTAGTTCTATTTAACCCATAGATAGGACTCTATCAGTTGCTACCACTCCAGGCCAGAGTAGACATGGGAGCGATGGGATAGAGGGGATACTCCGCATTGCCCAAACTCCAGCAAAGCTACCAAAGCCTCACCATTCTGCAGCTCCATCCTACTGGGCCAGAATAACTTTGGTTTGGTTGGGTTTTATGACATATCAACCATTATAGCTTATTTAATACCAAATCCTGTTTATACCTTAATCAAATATACATAATTTGTAAAAACATTTTCTAGATAACATTTTTAAATGAGCCTCGACTCATTTTTTGCACATATTAAAATGGTTTCAAATATTGCTTTATAACAGACACAATTTAACATCAGTCATTTGTTTGCACACATAGTTTTTGGATAATTTCGTTTTTGAAAGAATTAGAATTAGTTTATTTGCACACAAGTATTGATATTTTTTTATGCAGTTAGATGGTTTATTATTGCTTTCTAACACCAAAAATTTTTCTTCAAAATTTTTCTTCATTTGTTTGCATTGCCTGAAGTGGTTACGAGAATTGCGAGATGACACTAATTACTCTGTTCAACACTATTTATTTATTAGCGCACAATCAAATAGTTCGAAGTATTGCTATATATATAACCAATAATTCAATTTAGGCTTGCCCAGTTGACTGGGTCTGTAGAATACAAGGACTGCTCTTCTGCATAGGGGTAAGACACACCCCACTCAACGAGTGTCTTGGATATGATACTAAACAATCTAATGTTGATGTTCTAATGATGCTGGAGCTTTGGGGAATGCAGAGTACCTCTTTGTTCTCATCACTCACTGGTCCACTCTGGTCTGGGGGTAGTAGCACCTGATAAGGCCCTATCAATGGGTTAACTAGAACTAATCTGCGTACTTATGCTAAACTAAATTACTTAAAATAGAACTGTTTTGACATATAAACTGCGTGCTTATGCTAAACTGAATTACTTGAAATAGAACTGTTTTGACATATAAACTGCATGCTTATGCTAAACTGAATTACTTGAAGCAGAAATGTTTTGACATATAAACTGCATGCTTGTGCTAATCTGAAATGCTTGCAATAAAGATAAACTGCGTACTTACGCTTAACTGAATTGTTTGAAATAGAACTCTTTTTGACATTGAAATTGTACTTACGCTAGACTACATGGTTCGAAATAGAACTGTTTTGATATTTAACAGAGCGTAAACAAAATCTATAATTATACCAAACTAAATTGTTTGAATAAGAACTGTTTGACTGAACTGAATAGCTTGAAATAGAAATGTTTTTGACCGTGTACTTAAACCGAATTGTTTGGAATAGAACTGTTTACTTGTATAAAAATGGATTTCGCATTAAATAACCTACAAAGTGTTATAAAATAAAATAGGCGGAAAAGAAAAAAGGAACAGAAAGAAAATTTTGAAATAAAAGAATAAAAGAAAGAAATATAGAAAAAAATGCATGAAGAAAGAAAGAAAGAAAGAAAGAAAGAAAGGCGTAATAAAATAAATTAAAGAAATAGAAAGAAAGAGGCGATAAAAAGAAAAAGTAAATGTAAAAGAATAATAGACAGAAAAATAGAAAAAGTAAAAAAAAAAATTAAAGAAAAAAGAAAGAAAGAAAGAAAGAAAGAAAAACTTAATAAAAGAATTAAAAATCAAATGTAGAAAATGAAAAAGAAGATGTAAAAAAAAGAAAGAAAGAAAGAAAAAATGAATAAAAACTGAAAGAAAGAAAAAGAAAGATAGAAAGAAAAAGTCAACAGAAAAAAGAAATAAATATACCTTGGTGAGTGATGCATAACATATTAAGAAAGAAAAGAAAGAAAGAAAGCAAGAAAGAAACAAAGAAGAAAAAAGTGAAATATATATATATATATATTGGCAAACAATCAATTTAGGCAGACATTTCATGACTTTCAAGTATTGATATTTAACACTAATTATTCTATTCGACATGACTCATTTGTTTGCACATAGTTAAATGATTCTAAGTAATACTATGTATCACTAATAGTTCATTTAAACATCAGTCATTTGTTTTGACACAGTTATATGATCAAGAAGTTCTATTTCAAACAATTTAATTTGGCATAAATCATTTGTTTTGCACACAATTTGAATGTGAAACAGTTCTATTCGACCCATAGATAGGAACTTACCAGGGGCTACCATTCCTGGCCAAAGTGGACCTGGGAGCAATAGCAATGAAGGGATACTCAAATTTTCCAAAGCTCTAAGACTGGGGCCTTACAATTAGATTGTTCAAGGTCATATCCGGTACACTCTTTTGGGGCGGGGACTCACCCTTCTACAACTCCGGCTGACTGTGCTGAAAAGTTTTGTTATTGTAGTAATTTACAAAGCTCTTTACTTCGATGTGGCACAAGACCGAATGAATGGGGCACCCAATGAGACTCGAACTCACTCGTGTAGGTTTGCTAGTCTAGCTTGCTAACCGTTACACCACCAGAGGTGCCCAAAAGTTTTGTTATTGTAGTTTGATTCGGATTTTGATGAACATATTTTTTTAATTTTTAGTAATCTAGATATTTCATATTGTTGAACCTACTTCAAAACAACTCGACTTCTGTATGAAGGGATTATATAGCGCCAATTTTTAAAGGCATACATAATTATTCTTAAAGAGCAATAATTTAAACGGTACATATGAATAAATGTCAATTTTAAAACGTGTTTAGTTGAATACTTCATAGACCAAATACATTCAATTTACAGTCTGGGATTTTTTTATTTTTTTGATTTGTTACCATCTAACGGGAATTTCATCCAAATGTATAACATTGTATGCTTGCTTGAATGTGTGCGTGTATATGCGTGTATTTAAGTGTCTGTTTATTTAAGTGCATATGTATGTGAGCGTGTGAGGAAGAGGAGGAGGAAGAGATTGGGTAGGTATTGATTGGTTTAGATGTGAGGATGCGGTGTAGAATTAGCGATTCAATTGACTTTCGACAGCGATTTAATATCACATTAATTCATTTAGCATACATTATTAGAAAAATAAGTTGGTCGGAAAAAAAACGAATTAAAGGAGAAGATGAATGGGCAACAGGATTGATATGTAATAAAGAGAAAAGGGTTAATTTGAAAGAAAGAAAGAAAGAAAGAAAGAAAGAACGAAAGAAAGAAAAGCGTAAAAAAATGAAAAATAAGTGAAAAAAAGAAGAAGAGAGAAAGATAAATTTGAAGTAAAAGAGTGAAAGAAAGAATTTTTTTTAAGTGAAGAAAGAAAGAAAGAAAGAAAGAAAGAAAGAACGAAAGAAAGAAAGAAAAAAAAGTGTGATAAAATTTTTAAAAAAGGCGGAAAAGAAAAAATGAACCGCAAAAAAGTAGAAATAAAAGAATAAAAGAATGAAAAACAGAAAAAAATGCGTGAAAAAGAAAGAAAGAAAGACAGAAAAAAGAAAGAAAGAATGAATGAAATGTGTAAAAAAATTAAAAATATGTGAAAAAAATTAAAAAAGAAAGATAAAGAAGTAAAAGGATGAAAGAAAGAATTTTTTTAAAGTGAAGAAAGAAAGAAAGAAAATTGTGATAAAATAAAAAAAGGGACGGAAAAGAAAAAGGGAACAGAAAAAAGAGTGGAAATAAAAGAATAAAAGAAAGAAAAATTGAAAAAATTGCATGAAGAAAGAAAGAAAGAAAGAAAGAAAGAAAGAAAGAAAGAAAGAAAGGTGTAATAAATAAATTAAAGAAATGGAAAGAAAGAGGTGATAAAAAGAAAAAGTAAATGTAAAAGAATAAATGAAAGAAAAATAGAAAAAGTAAAAAGAAATGAAAGAAAGAAAGAAAGAAAGAAAGACATAATAAAAGTATTAAAAATCAAAAGCAGATAATGAAAAAGTAGATGTAAAGAAAAGGAAAAAAGAAAGAAAAAATATATTAAAACTGAAAGAAAGAAAGAAAGAAAGAAACAAACAAACAATCAAACAAACAAAGAAAAAGTTTACAGAATAAAGAAAAAAGAAAGCAATTAACCTTGGAAGGTGATGTATAACATATTAAGAAAGAAAAAAAATTAAGCAAGCAAGAAATAAAAAAGAAAAAAGTGAAATATATATATATATATATATATATATATATATATATATATATATATATACATATATATATATATATATGGGCAAATAATGAATCTACAAGAGAGAGACAAAAGAATGTAAAATGAACTGAGAATGGCGAAATGAAATCTGAGGAAAGAGGAAACGAACAATGAAAGGGCGGGAAAGCAAATGTTAACAGATCTTAATTTATCACCCCTTGTTCTTTAAAAAACATTATCCTTTCCATCCGACCGATTCGCTACACTCTTCACTGTAATAAGAAACTGTCATTATTTTTAGATCGCCCGAAATGATAACAAAATTATCTGTTTACTTTCAACGTGGTACTAATCCTTTTGGATTAACGACAAATTTAATTCATGGGCAAAGAAAAACCTTTGTCCAAAAGGAACTACACCCCCCCCCTCTCGCTGAACATTTTATACTCTGGGCAAGCACAAGTACAGTATATATTACGACGGACACACCGGGTGTAAAAGTCCCCTATTTTTTTTTCCACAAAAACGACAACAGATCCTGGGAGCACAATAAGCTTTTAGAAAGAAGTCATTTTGCCACACATTCACGGGGAGAAACCAAGACAATTAAAAGATCCTCATTCCACGACAATTGGCTTCCTTTTTTTTTTTATAAAGCAATGGTCTCATACTAATTACTTATGCATACAGAACGGGAAAATGAAAGAGAGAGAGAGAGAGAGAGAGAGAGAGAGAGAGAGAGAGAGAATACTTTAGAGAAAGAAGAGAAAAAAGAAAGAAAGAAAGAAAGAAAGAAAGAAAAAAATTAAAAAATCAAGAAAGAAAATTAAGAAAGAAAGAAATAAAGAAAAAGAGAGACAGATAAAATTTCTACGAAAGAACATCAGTGAGGATGAAAGAAAAAGTAAGAGTGAGAGTGAGAGAGAGAAACAGAGAAAATTGAGTTGAAAAAAAAAAAGAATTGGTTATAAGGGGGAAAGAAAGAAAGAAAGAAAGAAAGAAAGAAAGAAAGAAAGAAAGAAAGAAAGAAAGATAAAGGGAAAAAGAAACTTAAAAAAGAAAGAAAAAGACAGTAAAAGAAAAAAGGAAAGTGAAAGAAGAAAAATGTAAAGCATGAAGAAAAAAAGAAAAAAGAAAGAAAGGTGTGAGTCAAAAACGAAGGAAGGAAGGAAGGAAGAGTGAGAACAATTCATTGAATTAAAAACAAGTAAAAAGAAAGAAAGAAAGAAAGAAAGAAAGAAAGAAAGAAAGAAAGAAAGAAAAATGCCTTAGAACAATTTATGGAATTAAAAACGACGAAAAAGAAAAGAAAAAATAAAAGAAAAATGTAAATCACAAAGAAAGAAAGAAATAAAGAAAGAAATTAAAAGATGAAAACGTCTCAAAGAAAGAAAGAAAGAAAGAAAGAAAGAAAGAAAAATGAGACCAAAAGAAGAAAATGTAAATCTCAAAGAAAGAAAGAAAGAAAGAAAGAAAAAAGCAAAATGTGAGTCACAAAGAAAGAAAGAAAGAAAGAAAGAAAGAAAGAAAGAAAGAAAGAAATTAAAAGAAGAAAACGTCTCAAAGAAAGAAAGAAAGAAAGAAAGAAAAATGAGACTAAAAGAAGAAAATGTAAATCTCAAAGAAAGAAAGAAAGAAAGAAAGAAAGAAAAAAGCAAAATGTGAGTCACAAAGAAAGAAAGAAAGAAAGAAAGAAAGAAAGAAAGAAAGAAATTAAAAGATGAAAACGTCTCAAAGAAAGAAAGAAAGAAAGGAAGAAAAATGAAACTAAAAGAAGAAAATGTAAATCACAAAGAAAGAAAGAAAGAAAGAAATTAAAAGATGAAAACGTCTCAAAGAAAGAAAGAAAGAAAGAAAAATGAGACTAAAAGAAGAAAATGTAAATCTCAAAGAAAGAAAGAAAGAAAGAAAGAAAAAGCAAAATGTGAGTCACAAAGAAAGAAAGAAAGAAAGAAAGAAAGAAATTAAAAGATGAAAACGTCTCAAAGAAAGAAAGAAAGAAAGAAAAATGACTCTAAAAGAAGAAAATGTAAATCTCAAAGAAAGAAAGAAAGAAAGAAAGAAAGAAAGAAAGAAAGAAGCAAAATGAGAGTCACAAAGAAAGAAAAAAATGGCGAAGTTGATCGTAGATATAAATAATAAAACAATAAAGAAAAAAAACTTATAAAATAAATCCTAAAACTAAATTACAATTAAAAAGGGTCCTCCATCTATTTTTTAACCGATGTCCTAAGACTTATCACTTATTTATTCAGTTAGACTAGCACCAATTTTACTTCACTTAATCTACTTTGATTCCTTCTCATTAAGAAACTGGATCTTCAATTCGATATTTCAAAGTCGTTACGTTTATCAGCCTTTCTAATCTATACCATCAACATCATGATCCTCGTCTACTCACACTGTCACTACATGTCAACTACTTGACTCATACACTCTCTTTTCCTCCCACAACGCACACACACACACGCACACACACACACACTCTCTCTCTCTCTCTCTCTCTCTCTATCTATCTATCTCTCTTTGAATGTTCTGCTCCCATCTATAACTACCTTCCTTTTTTCTTACTTTGTCAAAAGGAAACCCGAGTTGAGATCAAATCCTGCAAACGACCAAAGTTTCTTCGATGCTGATGAGACTGATATCAGTGACCGAAGCTCTTGCGATGCCAGATGCTAAACTATCAATCAATCAGCTCTCCATATGAACACACGGGGCTCTAATTTATACAGTCCCTTTAAACAATTCAAATATAACCCCAGTTAATTTGGGTGTTCACCTTAAACTGTTACCGCAGTGTGCTCGATTCTCAGTGGCAGCTCAACAAAGCTAAGTTTACAATTCTATTGACTGACTGATTTTCAACCCGTTCTGGGTTATTTTATACCAAGAGGTTAGGGAATCGCATTCAGTGTACTTTCATTTTTGTCGAGTTATTTCTTAAATGAGCGTCCTAGGTATGACTCTAAACAATCTAATGATGAGGCTCCAGAGATGCTGGAGCTTTGGAGAATACGGAGTATCCCTTTATTGGCATCGCTCCCAGGTCCACTCTAGCCGAGAGTGGTAGCCCCTGATAGGATCCTATCTATAGGTCAAATAGAATTAAACTGTTGACTTATACTAAATAGAATTGTTTGAAATAAAACTGATTTTACATTTAACTGTGTGTAAACATATATATATATATATATATGTATAAAGAGGATTTGGCATTAAATAACATACGATGATGGATATGCCATAAAACCCATTCAATCAAAATCTCAATGTCTAGGAAAGGGAGAAATCTATAGAGACATAAGCTTCTATGACTTGGGTGCTATTTCAAATTTGACATTCGTTGATAAAAAATGTGAAATATGACTCGAATCCATTCACATCAAAATCAGGGATCGTTTTGACATTTTATTTATATTGTAAATAGAACCTTACCGACGTGTAAACAATAGAAAATTGATATACCTAAAAATCTGACGAAGACTCTGCTTATGCAAAATGAATTGTTTGAGGCGCCTCTGGTGGTGTAATGGTTAGCAAGCTCGGCTAGCAAACCTACACGAGTGAGTTCGAGTCTCATTGGGTGCCCCTTTCATATGGCCTTGTGCCACATCTAAGCAAAAAGCTTAGTAAATTTCCAAAATGAATTGTTTGAAATCAAGTGAAACAATTTAACTGTGAGCAACAACAAAAAAAAAAAAAAAAAAAAAAAGAAAAAAGAAAGAAAAAAAAAAGAAAGAAAGAAAACGAGTTCAGGCTGGTTTAAAAATCTGTTTAGAAATCATATATTTAATATACGAAGTGCATTCGATAAGTATCCAGATCGTACACACATGAAACTCTAGTCCCCTTCGAACTAATCTCCCCGGGCTGCAATGCACTTGTTGTAACGTTCCAACAATTTCTGGAAGGCCCCATGGAAGTCGTCTTGTGTGAGCATGTCAATGACCTTCGTCACAGCCTCTTTTATCTCCACAATTGTCTCATAACGATAGCCTCTGAGCTTAGGGAATAAGAAAAAGTCAGCAAGGTCAGGACTATAGGGAGGCTGAGGAACTATCTTGTGTCCATCTTGGTCAAATAGTCTGTGACAAGGATGGAGCTGTGGACTGGTGCATTGTCCTGGTGAAAATACCACTGACCCGATTTGAAGAGTGCTGGCCTCTTCCGACGGAATCTCTTCCTGAACTCCCTTAAAACCTCAACGTAGTAACCCTAACCCTAACCCTTTGGCCAATCAACTCTGGTGTATTGACTTTCTTACTCTTTCCACACTTCTGATCATCCCTAACAGACTCCCCGCCTTCCTAGAATCTCTTATGCCACTCAAAAACTGATGCTCGATTCATGCAAGATGCTCCAAAAGCAGTCTAAAGCATTCCATACGTTTCTGTGGTATTTTTTCCAAGTTTAAAACAGGATTTTATTGTATATCATTTGCTAAAGTGTCCTCACGTCCAGATTGTATTTTTGAAATTCACTAGCTGTGACAATCAGGCTTTAGTAGGGTAAATTCCAATTGCTGCTCTAGCTGTTCATTTGAACTTGGAATCATAAAAATTGGTCAGTCATGTCATAAGATGTATAGCAATAAGATAGTGAATTTTCAAGAGTCTTCGACAATTTTCAATGCCTGTACAAGAAAGTCTGGAACTTATTGAAGGCCCCTCGTATGTATAAAAAGATTTGGCATTAAATGACCTATAATGGTCGGTATGCAACCAAACCAAACCAAACCAAACCAGATAATTTGCACAGAACTGTATGGTTTCAAGTATTCTTATCTAATATTAATAATTCATACACCATTATATTCAAGTTATGAACGCTTCGAGAAATTATTTCTATTTGATAATAATAATTTGTCTGCACAAATTTTAATGGTTTCACATATTTTTATCCAATGCAAATAATTTTACGGCCCAGTCAGCAGGGGTTGTAGAATACGCCGATTACATTTCTGCAAAGAGGTTAAACCCCTCCCCACGCCAGAAAGTGTGTTCTTGGTATGACAATAAACAATCTAATGTTGAGGCTCCAGTCCTTGAGGTTTGAAGAATATGGATTAAACCCTCATTGCCATTGTTTCCAGATCCACTCTGACTCGGAATGGCAGCACCTGATAGGTTCCTACCAATGGGTCGAATAGAATCGTTTGACATTTAAACTGTGAGCAAATAAATGACTTACGTTAAATTGAATTGTTAGAAATAGAACTGTTTGATCATTTAACGGTGTGCAAAACAACGAATTATCTTTAATTAAGTTGTTAGGGATATATAAAAATTCTTGGAACCATATAACTGTATGCAAACGAATGAGTAATGTTGAATAAAATTATTTGGGTAAAATAGCAATTCTTGAAACTCTTTAACTTCGTGTTTTGATTGAATTATTGTTTAAACATAGCAATAATTGCAACCATTTGTCTATGTATAAATGAATGAATCGTGTTCAATAGAAAATTAATGTTAAATAGCAATATTGTAAGCCCTCCACTGTCTCTAAAACAAAGGGTTAATATTGAATAGAATTATTAGGTTTATGTTGCAATCGTTGAAACCATTTAACTTTGTAGAAAGAGCAGCAACACAAGTGAGCAAACGTTGGTTCTAAATCATTTAAAAATGAAATTACCAACAAACTAATCACGCAAAAATCATATATGTATACCCATTTAAAGGTTTGGTTTGGTTTGGTTTCTTTGTTTAATAGCATATCAATTCTTTGTAGGTTATTTAATGGCAAAGTCCCTCTCCTAGAAGAACAGTAGTGGTACTATTTAACAAATAGCTGGTAGGATAAGGGGGTTCATACCTTTCCCAAGGGTATTCACATTTGAATGTATACAAACAAATGACTGGTGTGAAATTGTAACTGTTAAATTGTAATACTTGAAACCGTTTAACTGTGAGCAAAGAAATGATTAATAGAAAATAAAATTATGCGCTTTAGAAATACTTGAAGCCATTTAACTGTGAACCCCAAAAAATTGAGCTCTGGCTCGTTTAAAAATGTGTTTACAAATTATATATATATATAATACACAAATTTCTTGCCACAGGGTCAGTCGACAACTGCAACAAGAAAGGAGAAAATCCCAGATCTGGCAAGATGATGGCTGCAAAATATTCTGACAATGTGGATGCAGTGAGAGATTCTGCCTGAAGGAATCCGAAAAAGTACCCCCTGAAGACGTTACCAAGAACTTGGTCTTTTAAGTGCATCGTTGCAAAGAATCTTAAAGAAGGAATTTCAGCTGTACCAACACAGATTCCAAATCAAGCATAAACCCACACCAGTTGACATGGAAAACGTCTCAATAATAAATCATTATTATATTAATGGGTTGCATCTATTTTGAGAAAACCTATATAATCAGGATTTGGCATTGAATAACCAACAATGGTTGATATGCCATTAAACCCAACTTAACCAAAACAAATAATTTTCAAACAAATCTATTTCATACATAGATAGAAACCTAACACCCGAGTTCAAATATTAAACAATACCCTTGGGAAAGGCAGGAATCTAAATGTTCTCTCTCCTTCAGCCCTGGGTAGTATAGTATGACAGGTTGGGATCTCTAACCTTGGTTAGGCAGCCTATCCGAGAGAAGGAAAACTCTGAAATCTAACGAGTTTTATTTACTCTTAGAAATTGATCTTCTATCACATCCTGAGCTTGTTAAGGGATCGGGTTAATAAATGCTTCCACTTCGGTTCAGAGTGGACCTGGTAGTAATGGCAATGAAGGCGAATTTGACACTCTCCAGACGTTAAGAACGAGAGCCTCACGATCAGACACAGTGAAATGTCATATCCTGGAGAGCCAATTTTTTTACGGAAGGGGGTTCTTACCCTCCTACAGGGAATACTAATAGGGTATTATAAGCCCCACAGGATATGCGAATATCAAAAGGTACGAATTCAAAATAGGTGTTCCTTTTATGGGGACACTTCGAAACAATATTAGCATAGGTAGGTTCGCAACATATTTGTGTTGTATGGTAGTTAGAAGATATTCCTCTATTCAGATAAGGTAACGGTTATCCTCTTCGAAAATGGAATCGATGACACGAGTTCAAATCCTGAAGGAGGTTGTTTGCGCCTCACCTCGTTTTAAAGCCCTCGGGAAGGACACGATTTCTTCCTTACCTCCCCCCCCCACCAGCCATGAACAAATAGTAGGGCAGACTGGGGACGGAAACTTGTCTAGAAGAAAAACTCTTGATACAAATCAACCGTACCCTGCTTAAAAATTGACCTTGTGTCACATCATGCAGGTGGTGGGGAGTGGTTAGGCAAGCACGCACACATTTAGTTTGTCAGATTTTTTAAATCATTTCGATTTTTTCTTGTTTACACGTCGGTAGGATCCTATTTAAAATATAAATAAAATGTCAAAATGATCTCTGACATTTGATGTGAAGGGATTCGAGTCATATTTCACATTTTTATCAACGAATGTCAAATTTGAACTAGTGCCCAAGTCATAGAAGCTTATGTCTCTAAAGTTTTCTTCCCTTTCTGCACATTGAGATTTTGTTGATTGATTAGTTTTTATGGCATATCCGCCATTGTATGTTATTTAATGCCAAATCCTATTTATACATATACATATATATATATATATATATATATATATATATATATATGATTTGGTTGGGTTGGGTTTTATGGCATATCAACTATTGTAAGTTATTTAATGCTAAATCCTCTTTATACATATATATGAAATATATATATTGTTTCGTCTGGTTTGGTTTTATGGCATATCAACCTGAGTAGGTTTTTAATGTCAAATCCTCTTTGTACATATGAGGTGCCTTCAATAAGTTTCCAGCCTTTTTTGTACAGGCATTGAAAATTGTCGTAGACTCTTGAAAATTTTTATGATTTCAGATTCAAACTAACAGTTACAGCAGGAATTCGAATACACCTTACTAAAGCCTGATTGTCGCAGCTAATGAATTTCAAAGTTGCAATCTGGACGTGAGGACACTTTAGAAGAACGATATGCAATAAAATTCTGTTTTAAACTTGGAAAAAATACCACAGAAACGTATGGAATGCTTTAGACTGCTTTTGGAGCATCTTCCCTGAATCGAGCATCAGTTTTTGAGTGGCCTTAGAGATTCAAGGAAGGCAGGGAGTCTGTGAGGGATGATGACAGGTGTGGGAGGAGTAAGGAAGTCAGAACACTAGAGTTGATTGGCCAAATAAAGAATTTCATGGATAAGGACCGTCAGGTGTCTATAGATACAATAAGTGCGCAGTTTGATGTCAATATGGGAACTGTACACACAATTATTCGCGAGGAACAGAAGGTTATTTAACGCCATATCCTCTTTGTACATATATGTATATATATTAAATGTATATGATTTGATTTCGTTGGATTTTATAGTATATCAACTATTGTAGGTTATTTAATGCCAAATCCTCTTTATACATACTATGATTTGTAATTGGATAGTGTGTAGGTAACATTTTTAAACGAACCCGAGGTCAATTTTTTACACACAGTTAAATGGTAATATGTAAGGTGCTCGTGGTGTAATGGTTATCGTCGCAGGAAATGGACACCGCGACACGGGTTCAAATCCTGGACGAGACTGATTGCATTTCACATAGCACTAATACCCTTGGGAAAGGTATGAATCCAATAATTCTCCCTCAAGCTATGGGTAAATAGTAGGGCAGACTAGGTTGAGGCAATTAGTCTAGGAGAAGGGAAACTCTGAATTCAAACCTGTTAAACTCCGCTTAAAAACTGACCTTGTGTCATATCCTGTCCGAGCGGAGGGGTTGGGTAAATATGGTAATATGTAAGATTTGTAAGTCAATAGTTTGTAGGTAATCTTTTATTTAAATAAGTAAGAGCTAATTTGTTTGCATTGAAGTATGAGTATGGTTCGCGCACAGTTAAATGGTTCCAAATATTCTTACACGAATAGTTCTATTTTGCATTAATCATTTCTTTCCTCGCGCTTAAATGGTTTCAAACATTGCAATCTCATATCAATAGTTTTATTAACACTCAGTTAATTGGTTTCACGCATCACTATGTAAAACTAACAATTCAATATAGGCACACAGTCAAAGAGTTTCAAGTATTGCTAATCAATACAAATAATTCTATTCCTTATTACTCAATCGTTAGCACGCAGTTAAATTGTTCCACGTATCGCTATTGATCCCCAAAATTCAATTAAGTATCAGTCATTTGTTTATATGTAGTTAAATTTAACAAACAGTTCTATTTCTATCAATTTGATTTAACATCAATCATTTGTTTGGACATATTTAAAAATCAAACAGTTCTATTAGACTCATAGATAGAACTCTATCAGGTGCAACCACTCTGGGTTATAGTGGACTTGGGAGCGAGATGTAAATGAAGAGATACTCCACATTCCCCCAAACTCCAAGACAGGAACCAAACAATCAGATGGTTTTTGTCATTTTCAGGACACTCATTTGTGTGTGTGTGGGGGGGGGGGTATTACCCCTCTGCGGATATGCAGTCGGTGTATCGTACAGCCTCTACCAACTGGGCTGGAAGTTTTTATCTCCTGACCACTCCAACTATATGACGTCACTAATTAGCGATAACCCTTGACAGCCGAAGGGAAATAACCATGTTACCATCTTGCTTTTCCCGATTTTTAAAAATTTTTCTCATGTTGCTGGTTAACAGTTTTTTTCTCCAAGGATCAATAGTTAGAAAGTGTGTCTCGTTGACCATTACGATTGAAGTGATTTCGATCCTCCCGTGGAGCTACCGAATTTCAGTCTTATGCAATATTAAGTTCAGATGAATAAACGCAATAATCATTCCGATAGTCACGCTGTCCATTAAAACTCTAAGAACATGGATTCTCCGTTTACACTCTTAACCTTGTACCTTACTTAGAGAAGCTGATTAAAAGTACTAAGACTCAGAGGCAGTCCAACAGTGGAAGATGCCGTCCTCCCATTCTGGAAAAAATGGACTCACCCGAATGATGTTGGAATGACGTAATAGATTTTTTAAAAAAACTGGGATGAATGAAAACAAAAAAATGTCGAATGAATGAAACGGAAAGTAGAGTGAATGAAAACAAGGAAAGATTTGTGGAATGAAAATAGAAAGAAACTAGAATGAATGAAAAGGGAATGAAACTAGAATTAATAAATACGGGAAAAAAGTGAAATGAATGAAACGGAAATAAAATAAATGAAAACTAAAGAAAAGCGAAATGAAGGAAAATCTGATAGAAAGTGAAATGAACAAAAACGAAAAGAAGAAAGAAGGAAAACAAAGATTGTAGGAATAAATGAAAACGAAATAAAAGTTTGGATGAAGGAAAATAGAAAGAAACTGGGATTGATGAAAACACCACGAAAAAGAAGGGAATGAAAACGGAAAGATAGTTGAGTGAATGAAAATGAAAACAAACTATAATTAATGGGAAAGAAAAAAAAGAAGAATGAAAGTATATAGAATGTGGAATGAACGAAAATAGAAGGAAAGAGGGATGAAGGAAATTCGAAAGTAGAATGAATGGAAACGGAAAGATAATACACAAAAAGGGAATTAATTAAAAAAAGGAATAAAAATAAAATAATTTTACAGATATAAATTCAAATCAAAGCCAAATAAATGAAAAAAAAAAGAATGAAAGAAAAATAGATTAAGGATAATAATGAATAAATGAAAGATTGAATGAATGAAATCAAGAATAGATTAAAAAATTATAAGAAACACAATTACGAGAAAACACTATGAAAGAAAGAAAGAAAGAAAGAAAGGAAAAGGAGAAAAGATTGAGTGAAAACGAGTGAAAAAATTGAGTGAAAAATTAATAAAATAAAATAAATCAAATAAAATAAATGAAAGATTGAATGAATGAATGAATGAATGAATGAAATAAAGAATAGATTCAAACATTATAAGAAACACAATTACGAGAAAACACTATGAAAGAAAGAAAGAAAGAAAGAAAGAAAGGAAAAGAAGAAAAGATTGAGTGAAAACGAGTGAAAAATTAATAAAAGCAAACACCGTAAGAAAAAAGGAAATAATTAAAAGAAAAAGTAGTTATGGATTTAAAAGAAAAAGAATGAAACATCGTTCGAATTGAGAATAATCTGGAAAAAAAAAAAAGAATTAAAAAAATTGATGAACATACAAGTAAGTAGAACTGCGTTGTTTTGTTCTTTTTTTTTTTTTTGTTGTTTTTTTGCTCAGCGCCATTTTGAATTTATTGTTACATTTGTTTATTTGTAATACTGAGTTCATTAATCTCCAATTATTAAATTCTTCCAATTCACTAATTTACCAATTACTTTTCTGTGCTTGATAAACCAGTTGTTTGAAAAAAAAACAAAAAAACGCTGACATTTCTCGATGACTGAATTTGATTGAAATCAGCAGATAAAATATCATAATGGCGGCTTTTCCATTCTCTGTATGGTCAGTGAATCAATAACCGATTATTTCAAGCAAAGGAAAAAAAAAGCCGCAAAGAAAAAATTTAAAAGACAATAGCAACGGCAGTTATAAAATTTGGTCCTGCATGCCTCCACTGGTTTTTCAATAGCGTAAATAAATTATATGATACGAATAGCTTATTTTACGATCATACCACAAGAATTAAGTCTAATTTACAAACCAACAATAAACAAAGTTGACCGATACGTTATTTTTCAGCATATATATAGACATATACACACACATATATATGTATATATATATATATTCACAGAGAGAGAGAGAGAGAGAGAGAGAGAGAGAGAGAGAGAGAGATGGAGAGCGAGAAGTTTGATTTGTGTAAAGTCAGTAATGCTTGCGGTCTGTCAGTTTCTCGCCTATATAAACATCAGACGAAGAATGTCTACAATATGCAAACCTACATCTACATACGCTCTATAACCGATATTGAGCACCATATAACTTTAGCATTTTTTTGTCCATCTGTCACACACACACACACACCCTCTCTCTCTCTCTCTCTCTCTCTCACTCTCGCTCTCTCTCTCTGTCAATCTCTCTATCAATTTATCTATCTATCTATCTCTCTCTCTCTCTCTCTCTCTCTCTCTTTTTCTCGAGGGGCTCGTGGTGTAATGGTTAATGTCGAAGGAAATGGACACGGAGACCAGAGTTCAAATCCTGAGCGAGTCATTTTATTTAATATAGCGCTGATAACCTTGGGAAAGGTATGAATCCAAATATTCTCCTTACAGCTATGGGTAAATAGTAGGGCAGAGTGAGCTCTTTAACGTTCGTATGGAGAAGGAAAACATTTATTTCAAACCTATTAAACACCTCTAAAAATTGGCCTAATGTCACATCCTGTTCTTGTGGAGGGGGTTGTTATATATATATATATATATATATTTATATATATATATATATATATATATAGCTTTTATAATACATGAGGCACAAGTTAATGTCAAAGAAAAACTTGACCAATATGTTTTTGCTTCTTAATATATATATATATATATATATATATGTGTGTGTGTGTGTGTGTGTGAGTGTGTGTGTGTGTGTATTTTATATCTGTGTGTGTTTATATGAATGTGTACGCGTACAGACATACATACATTGTCTATCAATTTATCTCTATATTTCTTACGCACACATACAGCCCCATATATATATATATATATATATATATACACACAAACAAAAACAAAATCTATTAGCCAAGTTCATTTCTGTCTTAATGAAGGCTGCTTCAATCTCGGTATTTTTTGAACACTCCCCAAAATTTGAAGAGAATAGATGTTTGCTTTATTAAATTCTATTGGTTTGCCTTTCTTCTGTTTAATGGCATATCACACTTTGTAGGTTATTTAATGCCAAAGTCACCCTTCTAGTTGTAGGTACTAACTGACCCATAGTTAGGTGAAGAAGGGAGGTCCACAGCTTTCCCAAGGGTATTTATCCGAAAGTGAACGTAATACGGCCACTGGAGTTCGAACTCACTTACTACGATTCCGCAAGTCCGGATTTTACCCATTACATCAGGAAGACACCTCCCGAGTTTAAATCTCTTTTTGTTATTTCAATTTCAGTTTCCTAACAATTTTTTAACACACTTCTTTATTCATTGTTATTTATGCTATTAATGATGTGTAGAGATTATATTAATAAAGACATTAATATCGTATAGCAAACTCTCTACATTACTTTCAAAAGCATATCAATCGTTTAAAAATTATGACGCTGCTGCATTCAAAATTCGATAATTTCAGCTCGTTATTCTCAGCAAATCAGATCTGGCAATCCTGGACTCTTATATAACAGTGGTCAAAGCAATCTGATGATGCAAAGGGTATAAGAACTTCCTTTAGTATCAAGATCTGGCCCAGAACGCAAAAACGTTCGGTCGCACATGGATAAATGTCTACATGAAAGGTTAGAGGGTTGCCAGATTGAACTACAATAACGAACTGGGCGAATTTTGAAAGCCCAGAGGTATTAAATCTGGAATTTGTTACTTAGGACTTTTGGAGCTGATTTTGAGATAAGCTGGACTTTGTCTACAAACGAGAAGAAAGTCAATGGTTGATTATATATGCATATATAATGTAATATAATTAAATTTTAAAGACATATAAAGATTAATATTGCTAAGATATTGTATTATTACATGTTTGTATTAACTACACAAAAAATCCTGTAATTTACCCCAAGTTCTGCTGTAAAAAGTGTCATTATTGTATTCCTTGCAATTTTTTAGCACCAGGTTTAACTGGTAGTTTATCACTGAAATTAAAGTGACAGCAAGTCTCTTCAGGTCTTTAGGACACTTCTAAGTTTTCTAACTGATCGTAACAATGCTGCGTCTGGATTGTCTAGTTTCTTCCTCTGTCACACACACACACACACACACACACACACACACACACACACACACACACACACACACACACAGATATATATATATATATATAGAGAGAGAGAGAGAGAGAGAGAGAAAGAGAGAGAGATGTGTGTGTGTGTGTGAGTAAATAACGGAAAAGAATCTGACAAATTGAAAACAAAGTAATCCATAGTGAAGTATCTAATATGAAAGAAATTTGATGTTGTGATGTTTCAGTTTTAATAAACGATCATCAGGACTTAGAAAAGATGATTGGTGATCTAACGACACTCGATAACATCCTTTCTCTAATTCTGATGGTAGTTTATTACAACCGAAACGTTTGAACGTCGACTTTCTTTTATATTAAATTCTTCACTTTGGATTACTTTGTTTTTAATTTTTCTCCATATATATATATATATATATGTGTGTGTGAGTTTGATTAAATGATATAGACGCATGTTGTTTATATAATTTTTAGGGTCCTTGTCAACTTCCTGGCGAGTGTTTTAATCTCATGTTTGAGTTAGTAGATTAATTCATCACATTTTTCCGAGTGCTTTCGGATCTTTCATAGGCCATCATCAGGACAGGGGAGGTACAAAAGTTAAAAGTAGGTGAATTTGGGAAAAATGTGCGTGCGTGCGTGCGTGCATGCGTTTGCGTGTGTGTGTGTGTGTGTTTATGCTTGGCTTAATTTGTTTTCTTTACTTAATGGCATAACAAATTTGGTGAGTTATTAAATGCTAAAGCCATTCTTATTAAAAAGCAGACGTGGTACCTCTCAACCCAGAAGGGGTTTCATACCTTTCGTAAGGGTATTAGGTTTAGTTTGGTTTGGTTTGGTTTGGTTTGGTTTCTTTGTTCAATGACATATCAACATTTGTATCTAAACCTCACCTTGAAAGAAGAGCCATAAGTGCACATTTTTGTTATGGCATCACTACTTATTTTTATAAGAAAAGAATAAACTAATTTAGATGTCTTAATATCTGTGCATGTCTTAATATCTGTGTATGGTTAAAACCATTCAAAGGTAAGAAGGATGCAACAAATATCAGATTTGGGTGAGGCTAAGAACATATTGAATGACTCTCGAATATATTCGGTTTCTTTGCTTAATGGCACATAAAACTTCGTGGGTCATTTTATGCCCAAACCATCTTGCAGAAGAAAGCAGTGATACTATTCAACTCAATTTAATTGGGATTGGGGTTTTGGGTGTTCATACCTTTCCCAAGAGCATTAGTCTGGATGTGAACGTCATGGCGTGACTAGAGATCGAACCTGCCTACTTTGACATCGCAGTCAAGCAGTTTAGTCATTATAGCACGTGTGTGTCTGAGGTCGGTCAATCAGTCGGTTGGTTGATTGTTTCTTTGGTTGGTTGGTTGGTTGGTTGGTTGATTTTAGGGCATGACAAACGTGCTTGGTTTATTTATAGTCAAAATCAGTTTTTGAAGACAATTATATGGTTTCAAGTAAATAAGGATAATAATCTTTTGTAAACAAATAGATTTCCTTAGTGCCTCTTAATTTGCATACAGTTATATGGCATAAAGTATTCCTATCAAATGCAAATAATTTTAAACAGATGTATTTGACTCATGCATGGGATCTTATCAAGTACCTCCGCTCGGGAGAAGAGTTGACTTGGGAATAATGGCAATGACGAGGTGATTCTACCCGCCCCAAACTAACCTTACTACCATATTAAGATTAGGGTGTCCTCGTGGTGTAATGGTTAAAGCGATGAACTGCGGAATCGTAGTACGCGAGTTCGTACTCCAGTCGCGCTATTACGTTCACTTTCGGGCAAATACCCTTGGGAAAGGTATGAACCTCCTTATTCTCCCTCCAGCTATGGGTAAATAGTAGGACGGACTAGGTTCTTCAGCCTTGATTAGGCAACTAGTCTAGGAGAAGGAAAACTCTGAATTCAAACCTGTTAAACTCCGCTTAAAAATTGACCTTGTGTCATATCGTTCCCGAGCGGAGGGGTTGGTAAATAGTACTACCATATTAAGATTAGAGTCATACCCGGACTGTTTTGTTTTTTTCGTGGTCTCTCAACAAAAATACTGTCGGGGTATTTCACAAAGAGAGAGAGAGAGAGAGAGACAGAGAGAGAAAGAAAGAGAGAGAGAGAAATGGAGAGAGAGAGAGAGTTTCTACGTATGTGTGTGTTTGCGTATATCTAGCATATTTGCACGTACTCATTTGTGAGTAATTCTACACGCACTTTGGGGCATGTGTACGAAAATACACATATACTCACTGGATTTTCTTTGCATTCATTACAGATGTGTTCGCTTAATTAAATATTAGTATGTGTGATTTTTCGAAAATGATTTTTCTTTGTGTATTTCCACTCCATTTCACTCTTTTCGTATATTAGATTCTGCTCACCATTGCAGAAAGGAAGATAAAAATTTCGCCAGCGATTTTGGCGCGAATACATTCTTATTGATTACAGCACCCTTAATGAATAATAACTTAGTTATATTTCTCCACTGTACCGTCATAAAACTATAACCTTTTACATCGACGTTTATCGATAGGCGAGCGTGTGTTTGTGTTTAGGGCCAGATCTTGATCTTAAACCTTGGTTTTTATTTCCCTTGACTAGTCTGACCGTTTTACTCGAATGTTATGTAAGAAGCCATGGTTGCCAGATCTGATCAACTGAAATGTAACAAAGTGTGCGACTAAAAATTGAGCGCCTCATAAGGTGCAATTGTTTGCTTACAGAAAATTGTCACTGAGTTCAATTCTCACTGTGTACGTCATTAACTTCGAGCTAAACTATGAGAAAAAAATAAGCGGAAAAATATCCGATATGTAATGTTTTAATTGACTTTGACGCTTTTAGAAAGTTCTCTCTGGATTTCAATGACACACAGAGCAGGCAGTCATGTTGATGGTTGATTGTTTGGCTTTTATGGCATATCAACCTTTGTAGGTTATCTAATGCCAAATTCATTTTTATACAAATAATCAGTTCTATTTTAAAAAAAATTCAGTTTAGCATGAGTACACTGCTTAATTATCAAAAACATTTCAAATTTAAGTTACTAGGTTTATTCAAACAGTTCTAATTTAAACAATTCAGTTTAGTATAAGTATAGATTTTGTTTACACACAGTTAAATGTCAAAACCGTTCTATATTAAACAATTCAGTTTAACGTAAGTATAGTTTTAATGTCAAAAACAGTTCCATTTCAAACAATTAAGTTTAGCATAAGCACGCAGTTTAAATGTAAGTACAGTTTAATTGTCAAAAACATTTCTATTTCAAGCTATTCAGTTTAGTCAAAACTTCTGTTCAGCATAAGTATACAGTTTAATTCTATTTAACCCATAGATAGGGCCCTATCAGGGGGTACGACACCGGGCCAAAGTGGACCAGGGAGCAATGGTAATAAAGGGCTACGCTGCATTCTCCAAAGTTCCAGCATCACTGGAACCTCACCATCAGATTGTTAAGTGTCATATCTAGGACACTCGTTGGGGGAGTAATCTTCTGCAGAAATGCAGTCGGTGAATTCTACCTCCCTGCCAACTAGGCAAAGTCAGGTTGTTACAGTTTTGTTTCCACCTCAGTTAATATGTTTTTTAATACAGACC
>OY757934.1:22846011-22878511 GCA_963585895.1 Sepioteuthis lessoniana
GAGGGTCAAGGATATCCGTGCTACCAGCGCGATATGATGATGATGATAAAACAACCTTAAATTCTGAAAATTTTTTCAGACCGTAATTTACAGTATTCAAAATATATCGTTGATAAATATCATTTTTATGTGAATTCATATTTACCATATTTACCCAACCCCTCCGCTCAGGCAGGATTAGACTCAAGGTCAATTTTTAAGCGGAGTTTAACAGGTTTTGAATTCAGAGTTTTCCTTCTCCTAAACTAGTTGACTTACCAAGGCTGAAGAACCCAGTCTGTCCTACTATTTACCCATAGCTGGAGGGAGAATAATTGGATTCATACTTTTCCCAAGGGTATTAGTGCTATGTGAAATGCAATCAGTCTCGTCCAGGATTTGAACTCAAGTCGCCGTGTCCATTTCCTACGACTATAGCCATTACACCACAGCACCTCCAAAGGCGGATATGGTAATAGACCTCTAAACCCAACCTCTCTCTATATAACTTGTTGATGAACCCGTCTATCCTGGGTAAAAAGTGAAGATTTGGATATAATGACAGTAAAATGATTCTTTAGTTTTAAATGTCTGTTCTAAATGCACCACAACCTTACTCAGCGAGGAAAACTTTTCTCTTATGAATCTATATTTTATGTAGCATAAACATGTATTTCTATCAACTCTTCTCTCTCTCGTTTAATATATATATATATATATATATATATATATATATATATATATATATATATATGACCTAAAAATATTAGATTATTAACACTAGAAGTCTGCTACTTGAAATTTCCTGTTGAGTTTATACTATCATCAGACGTAAAACTTAAGCAACGGACTTCTTGCGTTCATAATTAAACTTTGTGAGATTGTAAGTGTCTTTTTTCAGTTAAAATCAAATTATGCAAAACTGTTGGGTGTATAATTAATTTGATAAATGTTGTCAAATCATTGCTGAATTGGTTATTCTTTTCTTTTTTTTTTTTTCATACATATTATATGAACATTGTTTATTCTTTATTTTACACCTTTGATAATACGTGGTGAAAAAATTGCGATTAGGACCATTTTATGCTTCCTATGGAGAAAAGAAGTAAGTGAAAGCACTGTAGCAAAAGAAATTAATAATCTAGAAGCTCCAGAACTTCCAATGAGACCTGTTGTGAAAGATGAGGGCTTGTTTGTTTGTTTGTTTGTTTGTTTGTTTGGTTGGTTGGTTAGTTAGTTTTATGGCATATCAACCATTGTAAGTTACTTAATTGCCAAATCGGCTGTGGCTGTACAATACACCAACTGCTTCTCTTCAGAGGGCTAAGACCTCCACAATGAGTGTCCTGGATATAACACTAAACAATCTGATGATGAGGTTCCAGGAATGCTGGAGCTTTGGGAAATGCAGAGTACCTCATCATTGCCATCGCTACCAGGTCCACTCTAGCCCGGAGTGGTAGCACCTGATAGGGTCCTATCTACGGGTCAAATAAAACTAAACTGTGTACTTATGCTAAAAAGAATTGCTTGAAATAGAACTGTTTTGATATTCAAACTGCGTACTTACTCTAAACTAAATTGTTTGATTAAGAACAGTTTGCGTAAGCTGAATTGCGTGAAATAGAAATGCTTTTGACGATTAAAATGTGTACTTTTGCTAAACTGAATTATTTGAAATAGAACTGTTTGTTTGTATAGAAATGGATTTGGGATTAGATAATATCCAAAGGTTGATATGGGATAAAACCCAAACAATAAGTAATTTAATGCCAAATCCTCTTTATACATTTATATCAAATATATGAGGGGGTGTCCTCGTGGTGTAATGGTTAAAGCGATGGACTGCGGAATCGTAGTAAGCGAGTTCGTACTCCAGTCGTGCTATTACGTTCACTTTCGGGCAAATACCCTTGAGAAAGGTATGAACCCCCTTATCCTCCTAGCTATGGGTTAAATAGTACCACCACTGTTCTTCTCGTAGAATAGCTTTGGCATTAAATAACCTACAAAGGTTGATATGCCATTAAACAAAGAAACCAAACCAAAGAAACCAATCAAATATATGATTTAGTGACATGGTTGTATTGTGATTTGGGCTCTTTAGAAATGTAATATTTGTTTTCTTGTAACTGATAAGTGGTCTCGAGTAAAAGTTAAATAACTTGACGAGGAAGATTATTTAATCTTTCCATTTAAACTGTTCCTCCATTACGCATTTCCCCCTATTTATTACTACTTTTAGATTTTCCCCGTATTTTAATATATTCGCTAGGACTATCCGTTTACATTCAAAGACAAAGTCAAAGAAAATAAATCATTCAAAGAGGAATACTTGTAATTACTTCAATATTGTGGCTATAGAAATACAAAGTATGGATTAAGCCTTTTCCTTGAAGTTTTCCCAGATAACGCAACAGTCCTTTAGCCTTTTTTTCACATTCCTTCCAATCATTTTTCTTCTTCTTCTTCTTATTATTATTATTATTATTATTATTATTATTATTATTATCTCCATCAGAGTTTTTCACAGCTGATGGTGTTTCACTGTAGTTTGAGTGACAGCAAGTCTCCTCAAGTCTCCAGGACTCTTATCAGTATTCTGGCCGTTCTCAATAATGTAGTAGTTTGGATGATCTCCACCCGTCCGCCAACTTCCGAGTCCTCTAGTCCCTTTTGTAATCATTTAGTTACTGTACCAACTGCACCAATCACAATTGGTATAATTGTCACGTGCATGTTCCAAAGTTTTTTCAATTCCCTAGCAAGGTCGAGGTACTTATCCTTCCTTTCATATTCTTTCAGTTTTATTCTGTGGTGTGCCGGGACAGCAAGGCCGACAATTATGCAAGTTCTCCTTTTTTTATTGATTATTATTAGGTCTAGTCTTCTGGCCGAGATAAGGTGTTCCGTGTGTATGTCAAAGCCTCATAGGAGTTTATGTATGTTATTTTCTAGGACAGGTGCTGGGTTGTGCATATACCATTTGTTTGTTTGGTCAAATTTAGATTTCTTGCACATCTCCCTGTGGATATTATTATTATTATTATTATTATTATTATACTCCTTTTCCAGTTTTTTACACCAGCGTTAGCCGATGGTTTCCAACTGGAGTTTGAGTGACAGCAAGTCTCTTCACGTCTCCAGGTTTCTTCTCAGTATTCTGACCCATCTTAATAATGTTGTAGTTTGGATAGTCTCCACTCATTCTCTTATTTCTAAGGTTTCCAGTCCTTTTAATAATCCTTTGTTGACTGTACCGAGAGCACCAATTTACAATTGGTATCAAGGTCATTTTCCTGATCAATAGTTTTTTCAATCCCCTCGCAATGTTGAGGTACTTCTTTACTCTTTCTTTCAATTTTACTCTATGGTCATCTATTCTTGCTTTGATATGTTTGGTCTTTATGGCGTGGTTTTGGGCTGCTATTAGAAGAGATTCAGTTTCTCTCTTGAGGTTTCCCTTTTTAGCCTCTTCCACATAAGACATAATTATTTTTTCATATTGAGACTTTCCTACAAGCCCACATTTCAATGAACTTTCCTACAATGACTTTCCTACAAGCCCACATTTCAATGAACTGATTAAATATACATATATTTTATTTTTTAAGTTGAGGAATTAATATTGTGAATTGAATTACCATGACAAGAAAATCCGCTGAACACCCACGCACGATATACGGGAACATTGGACAGCTGTTTCGACCTAATTAGCTCTCATCAGCAGTGTATGCCGTAATCTCCAACTACTGAAGATCGAACCAGCGACCACAGAATGCAGTGCCGAAATATGAACCGGTGGCTCAGTTGTAGAGTTTCGGCACTGCAATCTGTGGTCGCTGGTTCGATCTTCAGCGGTTGGAGATTACGGTATACACTGCTGATGAGACCTAATAAGGTCGAAACAGCAGTCCTGTGTTTCCGTATATCGTGCGTAGATGTTCAGTGGATTTTCTGGTCATGGTAATTCAATTTTTAAAGAACTGATTAAATTTTGGCCATACCACAAAATAGTAGATGCACAAACTAGAATCCCCCGAGATGAGAAGCATAAAATTCTCAGGGACTTTGACATACATACATTACTCTTAGCCGGCAAGAAAGCGTGGCTTTTTGACAGGATTTTATGTTCCTGCGGACTACAAAGGGAAAAATATAAAAATGTGAAAAGAGAGACATATACTTGGGCCTTGCTAGAGAGCTAAAAATGACGGTGATATCAATTAAAGTTGGTATACTTGGAATAGACTCTAAGAGCTTCGAGAAAAGGCTGGTGGAAATGGAAATAAGAGGAAATGTCTAGACTATACTGGCCACAACATTTTTAAGATAGGCTAGAATACTCAGACGGGTCCTAGAAAATAGGAGACTTGCTGTCACTCAGACCCCAGTGAAAAACCACCAGGCAGTATTGGTGTGAAAAACTCACATAAAGTACTCATAAAATAAGTGATTAAAGTCTATAAAAAATGTTCTGCAGGCTCCAACAAAAATTAGTATCAAATTCGCCTTCGTGTTCTACAGCTTTATCAGCTCTCTGGCAAGATCCAGTTTTTCACCTTCCTTCGTTTTCACTTTGTATTCCACTGGAATATGAACATAACAGTGATGCCAATTATAGTTGGAGCACTGGAATGGTCTCCGAGAACAAAGTAAAGATAATCGTGTTCGCCAATGGTCCGGGAGACCTGGGTTCAATACCAGGTCGAGTCATACCAAAGACTTTTAAAATGGTACTCAGCAATATAAGGTAAAGGGTAAAGTGGAGCTATCCAGGGAGAGGAGTAGCGCTCTCTCCTATGCCTCGGTGTAGTAGCTATTGAAAAGGGAGCCTTCTGCTCGCCCTCAATTATTGTCGCCAACTTTACTTTACTTACTACTAAAACCAACAAGGATACTTAGAATAGTCCTGGAGATCTAAGTAGACTTGTTGTCACTGAATCTTGTGAAAGACTATCAGTTAAAGCTGATATTAAAAAACTCATAACGAATACAAAGAAAAAAAGGAAATCGTGGAAAAATCCAGGCATTTACTTTTTAAGCTATACAAAATATTATCTGTTAAAATAATTTCCGTATTTGGTTATAAGCAAAGGAAGTTTCTTTTTTTCTTCTTTTTTATTTAGGTCCGTCTGATTTCATACTATCAAAGGAACCGTTTCTTGAGCGGTTAGTCTTTAAAAGTTAATCTGATTTCACGCGCATTTAGAATATTTCGAAGAAGTTCACACATCATGACATCATTTGCGAGTGGAAAATTACCGACATTAATAATGAAAAGTATTAACCTATGATAAAAAGTGCTGTCAACCAAAAAGAAAAAGGAGATGGAGAAAATGAACTGAGTGTAATTAAAAGTAAAAATAATCAAGTGCTTTTTATTAATTTTATTTAGTTCTACTTTAATGATTTGTCAAAGAAAGAAAGAAAGAAAATAGGAAATGAGGGAAAAAGAATAGGAAATAAGAGAAAGAAAAAGAGAAGTCGGAAGAAAAGGAAAAAAGGAAATGGAATGAAAGAAAGTAAGAATAAAGGGAGTGAAGAAGAAGAAGAAGAAGAAGAAGAAGAAGAAGAAGAAGAAGAAGAAGAAGAAGAAGAAGAAAGAAAATAGGAAATACAAAAGAAAGAAAGGAACGTGGACTAAAGAAAGAAAGAAACAAACAAACAAACAAACAAACAAAGGAAAAGAAAAACAAAAAAAAAAGAATGAAAGAATGAAAAAAAAAGAAAGGAAAGGTAAAATAGGAAATAGAAAATAAAGAAAGGAACATGGACGAAAGAAAGAAAGTAAAAGAGTGAGAAAGAAAAGAAACGTGGACTTAAGAAAGAAAGAAAGAAACAAACAAACAAACAAACAAAAGAAAAGAAAGAAAAGGGAAACTGGGAAATAGAGAAGAAATAAAGGCACGTGGACGAAAGAAAGAAAGAAACAAACACACAAGCAAAAGGAAAAGAAAGACAAAAAGAAAGAATGAAAGAATGAAAAAAAGAAAGAAAGAAAGAAAAAAGAAAGAAAGAAATTAGATTTGATCTTTATTAAGTTGCTTTTAAAAATTTCTTCTTTTTTTTTTCTTCCTGTTTGGATTTTTTATCCGTAATTTCTTTGACGGCCAATTCACCGCTTTATGAAGACACAGTCCTGTAATCTTGTTCATCCACCAATAATCATTATCAAAAAAGATCACTTGATTAATGAATACGACACCAGAACATCAGTTTTTTGTTGTTTTTTTTTTTTTTTTTCATCTTTTCTTCCTTAATGAGAAATTAGATCTTCTCTTTTCTTCATCTTTAATAATTCATTTTTACGCTCACTATTTTTTGTTGTTTTGTTTTGTTTTGTTTTATTTTATTAACTTTTCATTCACCTTTAGTTAATTTTATTTTAAATTGTTTCTAAAGTGTTTGTTTGTAAAGAGGATTTTAAAAAAAAAGTTCTTAGCAAAGGTCAAGCATTTAACCCTCTACAGTGCACAAAGAATCAATACCTACTTTCATTGATAGATAGAGTTGAATTTCATTTTGGGCACGTTTATTTTGACCACTGGAAAATTTTCTGTTTAACTTCAGTACCCACCTATTAACCACCGTTAATAAATAAATAATTTTTCAATGTTAAGATTCTGTGTTTCTCATTGTTATATAGAAAGAAATGTTGAACGTTCGCGCGCAAGATTAATCAGCTTCTTGAAAATCAAATAATTGATGAGAAAATATTATTAAGTAATTTTCAAATAGAATTATAATAATAAGTAATTTTCAAAAAGAAAGAAAGAAAGATAGAAAAAAAGATAGAAAGAAAATATGAAAGAAAGAAAGAAAGAAAGAAAGAAAGAAATGGTGAAAAAGAAAGAACAGTGAAAATTTCAAGAAACAAAGACATGGGAAGAAAAGTAAATCTTGAAAGAAAGAAAGAAAGAAAGAAAGAAAGAAAGAAAGAAAGAAAGAAAGAAAGGAAGAAAAGGAAATAAACTAGGAAAAGGAATAAGAAAAAAAGAATCAAGAAGAATTAAAAAGGTAGAAAAGAAAGAAAGAAAGAAAGGAAGAAAGAACGAATAAATGAATAAAAGAAAGAAGAGGAAAGGAAAATTAAAGCAAGGAACTAAGAAAAGAAAAAAGAAAAAACGAAAGAAAGATTCAAGGAAAATAAAGAATAGTGAAGAAAAGGAAAAAGATAAAGAAAATAAAACAAAAGAAAGAAAGAAAGAAAGAAAGAAGCGAGAAGGAAAAATTAAAACAAGAAACTAGGAAAATAAAAAAGAGTGAAAAAAACCCAAAGTGAATAAAAAACGATGAAAGAAAAGAGAAGAAAAGAAACAAGAAAAAAGAAAATAAAGCGAAAAAAAGAAAGAAAGAAAGAAAGAAAGAAAGAAAGAAAGAAAAGGAAAATTAAAGCAATAAACTTAGAAACGGAAAAAGAAAATAAAATGAAAGAATTAAGGAAATTGAAAAAGAAAAAAAAAGAATAGAGAACAAATGTGAAAGGAAAAAGGAAATAAAAGAAAAGAAAGAAAAAGAAAGAAAGAAAGATATAAGAAAAGGAAAAGAAGAAACTTTTTAAAAAATGAACAGAAAGAAAGAAAGAATAAAAAAGAAAACATTAATTAGAAAACATCCCAATTAATTTGGTAGCGGACGTCTCTATTAGTCTTTGATTGTCTAGGCTCAATTCTACGTTAAACTAATTAATCAATCAAAATGGATATTTTCATATATCATATAATACATTTTTTTAAGGATTGAATTAGTAAAAAAAAAAAAGAAAAAAAAAAAAATTCCAATATATATATATTTATATATCATCATCATCATATCGTGCTGGCAGCACGGATATCCCTGACCCTCTGTCGCCACTCCTCCCTATCGTTCATCGCCCTAGGTAGGTCTTCAGGACAGCAACCTGTATCCTCACATAGCTGCTGAATGTACGTTCGTGCTGGTCGTCCTGCTTTTGCGCGGCCATGTGTGGGGATCCATAAGAGTACATCTCTTATGAGTTCATCTCTGCTTCTCCAGCAATGTCCTGCATGTCTGGTTCGCCTAACTTGAATAGTTTTCGTGATAGGGGGCAGGTGGCCGTACAGTTGGTGTCTTGTGGGGTGTTGCTGCCAGGACTTGTTCAGGATTGCACGCAGCATTCTTGTGTAATTGCCATCTAGTTTCTTCTCCAGCCGTTTTGTTAGCGTCCATGTAGTGCATCCATATAGCAGTATCGATGTGACCGCTGCCTGGAAGAAGCTGCGTTTCATTTTATCGGTTAGGTCTGATTTCCATATAGTCGATAGTCTATTGATAGCTGTCCATGCTTTCGTTAACCTCGTTTCGATGTCCTTTTCGGTTGATTCGACGCTGCTTCCGAGGTACGTGAATTTGTCTACTAGTTCAAGAGGGGTTCCTTTTAGAGTGGAGATGTCCCCCGTTTGGTTATAGCACATATATTCCGTTTTGTGTGCATTAACATGGAGGCCTATGCTTGCTGCTGCTCATTCCAAACTATGCAGAAGTGTTTCGGCTTGGTCAGGTGTATTTGCCAGTATCGCTATGTCATCGGCGTAGTCGGCGTCGGTAATTGTTGTTGCGGGGTATCTTCTGCTTCTTTTCTTCGTCAGTTCGAAGCCATTCTCTTTGATTTTGTCAATCGATGTTCTAAGTACGTAGTCTAGACAAATGATAAAGAGATACGGAGCCAGCGTGTCCCCTTGTAGTACTCCAGCTACAATGTCGAAGTATTCTGTGTCTCCATCTGGTGATCGTACTTTTACTTTAGTGTTTCTATAGAGAATCGTTATTGCCGCTACGGTTTCTTTAGGTATGCCGTACGCTAGTAGGATTTGTTCCATCTTTCCTCTGTGAATGGAGTCGAAAGCCTTGGTAAAGTCGACAAATATTAATGTCGCTAGTAGGTTCTTTGCCCGTACACCTTCAAGGATTCTGCGGATGGTTAATATTTGTGAGGTCGTGGATCTATTTCTTCGGAAGCCATTTTGGTTTTTTCTAAGTATGTTGTCGATTTTGGGTCCTATTCGGTTTCGCAGTAGGGCATTGTAGATTTTGGCAGCTATGGATGTAAGTGTTATGCCTCGGTAGTTTTTGGCTAATCCGAGGTCCCCCTTTTTAGGGAAGGGGAGTATGCATCCCTTCGTCCATCTATCTATCGGATTTTGATTGTATACTGCGTTGCAGTGTCGGAGCAGTATGTCGTCGAATTGTCTGGTCTTCCATACTTCCGGGGGAATTTCGTCCAGCCCTGCAGCTTTCCTATTTTTAATTTTTCTGAGAACCGAGTCGAGTTCTTCTTGTGTGAACGGTCCAAGTTTAATGTCTAATTGTTTGCTAATTATTCTGGTGATTGGTTCATGTGTTATTTTTGGTGGGTTTCCAAGTAAGTTTTCGAAGTGCTGTTTCCACAGTTTTATTCTTTCTTGTTGGTTTGCTGCTTTAAGTTTTGCTTTGGCTATGTTCTTTCTTGTGCTCACTTCGTTTATTGTTTGCCAGGCAATTCTAGATTGTCTATCTTCCACCGAGTCTCTAATCTTATCTATCTGATTTTGAATGTATTCTGTCTGTTCCTTTATATATATATGCCTGCTAATTGATATTGTGCCGTTTTTAGTTTTAAGGCATTTGTGTTTGTTGGGTTTTTTCGATAGTTTTTGGAGGCTGTTTTCACTAGTGCACGTTTTTCTCTCACCGCTAAAGTTTCCCATGGGACTCTATATTTAGTTTTAATTTTTGTTGGAATGTATTTTGCTGCTGCCTCGAGGTGTGCATTGACGAAATTTTCGTATTCGTCGTTTGGTGTACTTTTTTTCCGTCTTTTCTTGTAGTGTTTCGAATCTGTTTGTTAATTCTAATACGTATTTATCTCTTACATCTTTGTTGTTTAATAGGGCCCAGTCATAGTGTTCGGTGGTCGCTGTTCGTTTGTCGTTTTTTCGTAGGCTTAACCGTATTTTCGCTGTGACTATTCGGTGATCGGTGGACACACCCTCAAAAGAGGAGTATGCCTCGCAATTCAATGCACTATTCTTCCATTTCTTGTTTATAAGGACGTAGTCTATCTGAGCTTTAGTATTGTTTGCGTACGTGTATGTCCATAGTTTGCCCTCTCTTTTTTGGTAGTTTGTATTGAGGCATGCTAATCTATTTTCTATCATGAAATCTGTTAGATGTTGCCCATTTCTATTTGACGTGTTGTGGAGGCTGTATTTGTTGTTTCCGTTTTTCCCGATTTGTGATCCCGAAACACAACATGCTAGTCATTGGCGGAGACATATTTATATATATATATATATATAAAGGTTTTCTTATTTTGGAGCTTCTGAGCAATCATACTTTTGGTTACTGAGTTTGACGTGGAGTTTGATGAATAAGAAAAAAGTTGTTGGCGACCGCAGTGGAGGGTGACCCGAAGGCTCCCTTTTCAATAACTACTACACCGAGGTGTAGGAGATGGCGCTACTCCATTCCCAGGATTGCTCTACTTTACCCTTAATCCTCACCTTATACGCTGAGTGTTAGGCAAGGAGGCATCAAGTACCATTTTTTGAGTCTTTGGTATGACTCGACCTTCGATTAAATCCCGGTCTCACGGACCATTGGCGAACACTCTACTCATTAGGCCAATAGCCTGGTCGCTTTGATAAATAATAACGTCTAATGCTATCCGTTTTTAAATGTATGATGTTATACACGAAATAATACAATCTTGACATCTTTAATGTTGAAGTAAATGACCTTTTAAGAATTTTTAGACATCTACTTGTTTAAGTGTGATATTCTCTCCCCACCTCTCTCTCTCTATCTGCAAACAGACATGTGTGTGTGTGTGTATGCGTGGGTTCAAAACTCATCAAGAATACATCTATCTATCTATCTATCTATGTTGTCATCCACAGACACACTGTTTCGTTTTATTATAACTCTTCATTACGGTTAGACCCTCGAGATGCTTCAAGCTGGGATCGAAACCCAGCTGACTTTACGTCAGTTTGATATCTCACACTGTCATTACTAGCGTAAGAGAAGGGATTTTTACGGTAGAAATATTAGCCAGTACGGAGGGAGAAAAAGATATGTAACACAAAGCTGTCAAGAAGGCAGCCTGGTGATTCCGGACTCAGGTCGGGGTTACTGTCGGAACATATATGATGTGTAACAACCCGAAATCGGCAATGAAGACAGTACAACACTGAACATTATCCGAAAGGCATATGGAAATGTATTCTTTTTGTGTATATCTTTTCTACATATACGTTATCAGCTACCTGGAGTGTTCAATTCTTGAGAATAGATCCTCCATTTCATCATATGCGGCAGCTGGCATATTTCCCCTTTAGAGAGCTCAACCCACGGGGATGGGGAACATATATATTATCATCCACAGATAGCCTGTTTCGTTGCATCACAAATCTTCAGTATGACTCTACACTCGACACTTTACGAGACAGTTAAAATACTGGAATGGTGTAGGGAGATATGTTAATAGAAAAAAAATTAAAAATGAAATAAAAAACGTATAAGAAACATATAGAATCTACAAAGCCGTCTGCATAATATGATTTTAAAATCTTCTCTCAGAGAATATTAACAAACAAAAACAACAAGGTGGTTATTATGAATAAATAAAACTGATTTTCATGCTTCATAAAGTTCATTTTTTCTCTTTTTTTATCACTATAATCTTTACACACACACACACACACACACACACACACACACACACATATATATATATATATATATATCACCGATGGTATAATGGTTATCGTCGTAGGAAATAGACACGACGACTCGAGTTCAAATCCTAGACGAGACTGATTGCATTTCACATAGCACTAATACCCTTGGAAAAGGTATGAATCCAATTATTTCTCCCTCCAGCTATGGGTAAATAGTAGGGAAGAATGGGTTCCTCAGCCTTGGTGAGGAAAATTAGTCTAGGAGAAAGAAAACTCTGACTTTAAACCTGTTAAACTCCGCTTAAAAAATTGACCTTGTGTCATATCCTGCCAGAGCAGAGTCATTGGTATATATATATATATATATATATGGAGGCCCACAAAATGCTGAAGCATTTTGAAAAATTCCTTACGTTCTTGTTTTTTATTTAATTAATTTAACATTCCTCTTGTACACAATCTTCGATATACTTTCTATGAGAAATATTTATTGTTAAATAGTTCGATTCACACTGGGTGTCCCATACTTCTTGCTTTATACCAAATCTAAGTTTAGTAAATCTGTTATCAACCAACGACATCAAAGTTACTTTTCACTTATTAATCTTAGGGCCAAAAGTATAGGACACTCGGTGAGAATCGTACTCTCTAACAATTACAATAACTATGTGAAAGCAAAACTGGTAAAAGGCTGGGGGTTAGGTGTGGGTTATGAACCGCATGAATTATTCATTTTATTTTCTATAAAATCAAAGATACCAGGATGTTGTTATTTCTCGTGAAACATTAAACAGTTAAAATGCATCTTATAAGGCATTATCAACATGATACTATTAGCAACTATAAAGCGGATATTATCAGATGTTACGTTTTATCAAATGGATATTATAATTAGCGGTATAATTGCTTAGCACTAGTGATATAGAAATGAGAACACCTCAGTCGAAATTCAGTCTACCCAGGTAGTTCGCGGCTAAAATATCGACCGAATACAGAGAGCCATAGCTCAGATATAAGGACGCATTCCATTGGTTGTATTATTGTTAGGCAACAGAAATATAAAAATGGGGTTTCCTCGGTCAGAATTTAGGTCACCTGGGTACATGTATTTCTGTGTAATAGCCCAGATACAGTTTCACTCAGATTCTACGTGTTAATGGTTGATATAATACGGAGTCTGACTCAAGATCTAGTGTCAGACTAAGCTATTATTATTTACTAAACTAAGCTTAGTCTGGTCTATTGGTCTTAAGTTGCTTACAGCGACTGCTGTAAGTAAATGGTCACCCATCTAAGAACTGAGTAGGCTCATTGCTTCTTAACTACAGAGATCCGGTAGGAAACGATGCTTTCAAATTGAACGTAAGCCATAAAATTTTGTCATTTATCAAATCTTGCCGATGCCTAGGCCACAGGTTTCTTCTAGTACTCGTTGTTTCTACAGGGTGGAACGATAAAAAGACGACATGTTTCCATTTCCGTTTAATGAAAATCGGTTGTCTTTTTTTTTGTTGCAGACCATCTACAAGTTGGCCAGATGTGTAAAAATCCCAAGAGCGATAGGAGCCTTCTATCATGTCTGAAAGTGACACAATGTTCAACGAGCGAGATCGGAGATGCGCCGCCGTACAACTCATGCTCTCTACCGATCCAAGTTATGACAACAGGACCATTGCCAGCACCCTCAAAATGCAAATCCGGACGGTTCAACGTGCCCAGGGTGATGAAAACAAAGTTTCCAGCTACATTTATGGTCTTTGGTTTGGTTTCAAGTGAGGGCCACATCATACCACCTCACATCTTCGAAGTCGGCTTGAAAGTCAACACCAAAGTGTACCTGGATGTGCTGAAGAGTATGGTGATCCCCTGGTGCAATCAGGTGGCCGGTGGCAGACCCTGGGTGTGGCAGCAGGACTCGGCGCCGGCCCATAAGTCCAAAGAGACCCAGGCTTGGCTTCAGAAAGAGTGCTACGACTTTGTACCCTTCTCTCAGTGGTCCCCCTCCTCCCCGGACCTGAACCCGCTGGACTACTTCGTTTGATCATACGTCGAGAATATCACCAATATGACCTCCCACAACATCAAAGCCAGCTTGATCGCTGCCATCCGCCGAGTATTCGCCGAGCTCCCGCCGGTGTTTGTGGAAAAGGCATGCTCCCAGTTCCGGATCCGTACCGAGGCGGTGATTGAGGCTGAAGGCGGCTACATTAAATAGATGTCAGCTCTACTACATAATCAAGTTACCTGAATTGATTTTTTTCTATAAAAGTTTTTGAAATAAAGCTGTAGTGTTGTTTTCTTCAGGACGACCATTTTATCGTTCCACCCTGTAAATGGTCACTCTTCTAACTTGCGCTTGGTTTTATTGCTGCTTGACAGAAGAGATCTGGTTTGAACCGTGTGAGTAAGCAGGAGATAAAATCTTATTTTCTAAACTGATATTTGCTGATATACCAGCCTCCAGTTACTTTTAGTACTCGCGGTTTTTAAGTTGTCGCTCATGTAAATAATGAGGAAGTTCATTCTTGCTTAACTTTAGTGATTGATCGGCCGTCGGTGGGTCCAGCGTGACGTCACTCTAAGCTATAAAAAGACATGATAAACATATCCACTACCCACCCACAAAGTAATTCCATAAATACTCACTTTATATTTATATTTCACTTCGGGATTTGTATTTAGGAGTATTTTCTCGGGGCTCTCCCCAGAGGACAGAGTCCCGAGAAAAAGACAAACATTATTTTATATATAAACTATGGCTTAAGCCGTCCGTTAGCCAAGAGACCCTTAAACACTTTACAGGAAGACCATTTCATTTAATCTCCCTTGGTCAGTAATGGACATATTGATTAACTCAATTTTGACATCAACGTCGTACTCACACGCGTCAACCAATTTAGGTCAAAGCAGATTTTCTTTTTATTACTGTTGTAAATTACTTCTGGGCAATGCGTATTCAGCTGAAAGTCGGAGTCTGCTTCCAAATTTGCCCAGTATTTTTAGTCTCCATTCAAAAATGTTTATTTTATTGACCACAACAAGGTCACTAATTCTCTCTTGGGCTGAGCTATTTACTATAAAAATCAACTTGTGGCGGTGTTTTTAGTAATAATGTATTATCAACTAACAGCGTGAAGTACGCAAGAGCACATTGTCGTAGGATAAGTGTTAGCGAGGCAGTTTAGTAAACCGTTGTTACAGCGTTCGATTTATACGCTGATTACCATAACTTAAGCCCACAACTCATCTTGGTAGGGTTCTTAACGTTTTATTTTTAGCAACATTTCATTATCAACCAAAGTGATTTTAGCGTTTCGCCATGATTAAATAATGAGCGAGCTAGCATAGGAAAAAATTACTGAAGTGTGAGGTAGCCCATATTTCTGGCCTTGAACCCCAAACCTGAGTTTACTTTAAGACAGAGCGCGTCATTTTGTATAATGGCCAATGATCAAGGCAAGCAGACTATTGTAAATAAGTTCGAATCAGACAAGTTGTTCCAAAGTCTGACCTTGCACTAAATCTAAGCTGTGCTCGTTTTTATGGTGACATTTTCCTAATATAATGCCTGGAAAGTGGATCTTGTAGATTAATTACAACTCAGGAGTGAGCTTGATCCTCACTGTTTGTCTCATACTTGCTGCACTGTGCCAAATCTAAGCTAAGCTCACTGTATAACAATATCTAATGAGTAGTGAGCTTGTGTTACATTGGGTACTTCATATTTGAGAACCTATGCCAAAATCCCAGGTAAACTTAGTGGATGACGGAATTGAATTAAACCCTGGTCATTTTGTTACATAGCCCGATACGGCTAAGTGTGAAATATACTTCGAATGTCCATAAAGATAGAACATTAGTATCTCGAAACACGAAAAACACGACTTCTTTGTTCAGGTACGAAACTTTTTATTTCCTTTGAGTTTAAAGGTTTTTTTCAATATAAGGAGAGAGAGGCACAATCTTTCTATTCTGGCTTTATCATCTGCCCCGCCCCATCTCGTGTGACACCTGCCCAAAGCCTCCGCGAGCAAGCGAAGGCCAACTGTCTTCTTCCGAGGCAGGACTCAACTCCACTAACTTTTTTCAAATTCCCAAAATCCTCCACGCGCTTCCGGTGCGTGACGTCATTCGCACTCTGTAACTCCGTTTCCCAACTCGGGCTATTGTGACATCTCTTAGTGTCCCATCCACTCCGCGCGAGCGCGTGAACACCTGTGTTAATTTTGCACCTAACTAACCCATGTGCTGAGCCGAAAGGTTCTCAGCCTAACTAAACCAAAAGGTATAAACTGAAATCCCTCGGCCATTATGTTAAAATTTGTTTACGCACAGTTAAATAATCGGAAAGTTCAATTGCTAGCAATTCAATTTAGCAGAAATCAATTATATGAACACAATCTAGATCTCAAACAGATCTATTTGAATTATTGATAGAACACTATCAGGGGCTACCACTTCGGGCCAGAGTGAACATGGGAGTACTCTGCATTCTCTAAAACTCTGGTATTGCTAGGGCCTCACTATCAGCTTGTTTAATGTCATATCCAGGACACTTGTTGACGGAGGAGTCATACTTCTCCACAGAGATTCAGTCAGAGTATTCTACAGCCTCAGCCGACTGGGCTCAATATCATTTAATATCCTTTTTAATGTTTGACTTAAATGATAAATCTTGGCAGCTTTGGTTTAGCATTTACTTTCTACCGACTAATTGTTTGGGATGTATCTATTAGTAGAAAGCAAAGGGATGTGTCCTTGTGGTGTAATGGTTAAAGCGATGGACTGTGGTGTGGAAGTTCGTACTCCAGTCACGCTATTACGTTCACTTTCGGGCAAATACCCTTAGGAAAGATATGAACCCCCTAATCCTCCCAGCTATGGGTTAAATAGTACCACCACTGTTCTTCTAGGAGAATAGCTTTGGCATTAAATAACCTACAAATATTGATATGCCATTAAACAAACCAAACCAAACCAAACCAAAATGTCGAAAGCAACTTTATCAGAGTATTAGATGGGTTGTCCGGCGTTGCCTGGGTGGAGTGAATAAGATCATACATATTATATTAAGAAAAATGGCAGACAATATATTATTTCTAAAGACCATCAAATAGAAAAAAGTCTAGTAAGTAGAGGCTTTAGAATACGCTGATTGCATCTGTGCAGAGGGGTAAGACTGCATCTGAAGATGAGTTTCCAGTCCTGGAACTTTGGGGAATAGGAAGTATCCCATCATTGCCATTATTCTAAGGTCCACTCGGGTCTGAAGTGGTAGTAGTTGTTAGAGTAGCATCAATGGGTCCAATAGAAATTTTTAATAATTTTTCTATACTTGAAACCATTTAACTGTGTGCAAACAAATGACTAAATTAAATTATTAGTATTACATAGCAATATTTGGAACCATTTAACCGTACGGAGATGAATGAATAATGTTTAATAGAATTACTTCTGTTAAATCGCAGTACTTGAAACCATTTATACCTGTGTAAATAAGTAATTTGTATCAAATTAGTTAGAAAAACTTGATAAATACATTGCCTAGTCGGTTGGAGCTGTAGAATACTCCGACTGCACTCTGTGGTGGGATAGGACTCCACCCCAACGAGTGTCTTTGATATGACACTAAACAATTTAATGGATAGGTTCCAGTAATGATGTAGCTTTGGGGAATGCGGAAAAACCATTCATTGCCATCGCTCCCAGGTCCAGTCTAGCCCGTAGTGGTAGCATCTGATATGGCCCTATCTATGGGTCAAATAGAACTAAACTGCGTATATATGCTAAACTGAATTGCTTGAAATAGAACTGTTTTAACATATAAACTGTGTACTTATGCTACACTGAATTGTTTGAAATAGAACCCGCAAAGGTTGATATGCTATAAAACCCAAGCAACCAAGCCTTGATAAATAAAATTACAATGGTTAAACAGAAATAATTAAAACCACTGAATTGTATGCAAATAATACTATAAGTGTTAAATTGTAATACTTAAAAATATTGAAACGTGTTTACAAAAAGGAGCTCTGATTCGTTTAAAAATATTACTAATAAACTAATCTTTGCGAATCGACTATCTTATATAAAGATAGATAGATAGATAGATATTCTATTGATTTTGTTCCTTTGTTTTGGTTTGTGGTATATCAATTTTTGTTGGTTATTTAATGCCAAATCCATTTTTATACAATGAAACAGTTCTATTTCAAACAAATAGGTAGGGCAGACTAGGTTGTTCAGCCTTGGTGAGGCAACTAGTCTAGGAGAAGAAAAACTCTGAATTCAAACCTGTTAAACTCCGCTTAAAAATTGACCTTGTGTCATATCCTGCTTGAGTGGAGGGGTTGGTAAACATAAAAAGGAGGGTCTATGTGCGGTGAAGGGTTGGTGTAAGAGCTACAAACAATTCAGTTTAGGATAAGTACAGTTTAATTAGTAAAAATATTTCTATTTCAGTTTAGTCAAACAGTTCTAATTCAAACAATTTAGTTTAGTATAAGTATAGTTTTTGTTTACACGCAGTTAAATCTCAAAACAGTTCCATTTCAAACAATTTAGTTTAACATAATAACGAATTTTACATGTAAAAACATTTCAAATTTCAAGCAATACAGCTTAGCATAAGTACGTTGTTTAATTCTATTTGACCCATTGATAGGGCTATCTAGACCTTGGAGCAATGGAAATGAAGGAGCGCTTCGCATTCCCCAAAGCTCCAGCATTACTGTAACCTCACCATCAGATTGTATTGTGTCATATCCAGGACACTCGTTAGGTGGATAGGTCGTACCCCTCAACATAGGTGCAGTCGGTGTATTTTCCAGTCTCAGCCGACTGGACAAATTTGAGATTGAATAAGCCTTAAGGGTTGATATGCCATAAAATAAATCAATCAAACAAACTAAATCACAAAAAATAACGATAAAATGTCCTGGTTTCCCAAAATTTCAGTTACGAAAAACACGCGTAGGATGTGACATGTAGTCAATCTTAAAAACAGAATATGACAGCTTTGAACTAAAATTTTTCCTTCTCCTAGAATCATTGACATATCAAAGTTAAAGAGCCTTTTCTGACCAACTATTTACCCATTGAGGGAAGATGTGCTGGATGCATATGTTTTTCAAGAGTATTAGCGCTATGTGAATACGAAATCAACCTGGTCCAGGTTTTGAACTCGGGTTACCCTGTCGTAATGCTGCATAAGCGGCTATCTTTATTTTTCCCCTCTCTGCCTGTTTATCTGTCTGTCTGTCTCTGACTGTCTCTGTCTCTGTCTCACTCTCTCTCTGTTTGTCTCTGTGTGTGTCTCCGTTTGTCTGCTCTCTATCTCTGTCTGTCTGTCAGTCTGTCTGTCTAAGTATATATATATATATATATATAATGAAACGCAGTTTCTTCCAGGCAGCGGTCGTGTCAATACTGCTGTATGGATGCACTACTTGCATGCTAACAAAACGGCTGAAGAAGAAGCTAGACAGCAATTACACAAGAATGTTGCAAGCAATATTGAACAAGTCCTGGCGGCAAAACCCCACAAAACACCAACTATACGGTCACCTGCCTCCCATCACGAAAACTATCCAAGTTAGACGAAACAGACATGCAGGACACTGCTGGAGAAGCAGGGACGAGCTCATAAGTGATGTACTCCTATGGACCCCCACATATATGACCGAGCAAAAGCAGGACGACCAACTCGAACATACATACAGCAGCTATGTGAGGATACGTGATGAAGCCCTGAAGACCTGCCAGAGGTGATGAATGATAGAGAGAAGTGGCGAGAGAGGATCAGGGATATCTGTGCTAGCGGCACGACATGATGATGATGATGATGATGATATATATATATATATATATATATATATATATATATATATATAACGTGTTTTGATGATTAAATATTTCGATTAGGTTTTTAGATTCTCAGCATAAGTATAGCTCTTTAAACAATATGGTTGAAAGAAAGGATTATACCTTCTTTGATGATGATGATGATGATGCTGATTATGATGATGATGATGATATTGTCGATAGTTGTTACGTATCTATTGATCATATTTTTGAATTGTCTATGGCTAATCGATAAGGATACAGATTATCGGTTGTGATGATTTATATGGTAGATATATCGAGTGACAGGATTTTCGGACAGTCATAACTTTGCATGCTCGGCAGAGTATATAAAATTATGTGTAATATCTTTAAATTTCTTATATTTCTAGTGACTATAAAATCATTTGAGATATGAACGCCAGCCTCATTAAATTCATCCATCTATATTAAGTTTGTTGGGATCACTTGTCTTTCTTCTGTCTGTCCGTCTCTTTCTCTTTCTTTACATATATATATATATATAACACTAACATATACATTTATGTTGGGGTTATATGTACATAATAGGTCACCTGTACTCTCTCTGATACACACACACACACAAACACACACACACACACACATATATATATATAGTAGTAAGTTATGGAAATAAATCCGACAGTATGAAAAAAATAGAAAAGCAAAGTAATCCAAATGCGATGATTTTATTTATGATGGTAAAGTCAACGTTAAAAGGTTTTTGTTTTATTAAACATTCATCGGGACTTTATGATGGAGAAAAATGTGTTGCTCGAACAACGATGGATGTTTTCATTAAAATAACAGGAGCGGAGAAAATATATACAGAGAAAGACTCATAGAATAATAAAAATAAAAACATCCATCGCGGTTCAAGCAACAATTTTTTCTCCATCATAAGGTCCCGATGAATGTTTGTTTTAACGTTGACTTTATCATCAAAAATAAATTGATCACTTTGTTTTTCTTTTTTCTTTATATATATATATATATATATATATATATATATATATATATATATATATATATGAAGGTATTCATCAATACAGTAAATCTGGAGAATAGAACAATTCCGTCAAGACAAATAAATTACTCAAATTTCGAATATTTAAATATTCCTGGTAAAGAGCTCAATGTAAATATAATTCACAGAGCAAATAATATTATTTTAAGAAAAAAAAAAATTCGGTTACATTAGGATAATAAATTTATTTCCATCCTGTAAAGAGCATTGATATGAATTAAAGGCTCTAAAATAACTTTTAACAGGACTTCCTCAGATCCAATAGGAAAAATATATATAAGGAAAAATTGATAAGAAGGTAATCCAAGTAGGAGAGATTTATTGAGAAGCAAGGTCGTCACTATAGCGTTTTGGTTCTAATAAGCCATCATCAGGGCTATGTGGGATGATATTAGTGATGTTAAATCAACGATGGATGTTTAAAAGTGCAAAATACAAAAACCTAGGGAAAATTTTTGTATAACAAGAAAAAGTTGGCCTTTATTTCTGAAAATTAACATATAAATATGTTCTTTCCAGTGAGCACAGGGCCCAAAAAATTGGGGGTAAGGGAAGAGTTTAAAGACAGAGTTTTCTATGGAGCCCTAGATAGTCACACTCGTCACCGAAATTCATCGTTCAGTCATTCCCCATTCGTTCTATAAGATACTTCATTCAACCACCAACCACGCAACAATCACCAAAAGCCTCATTTGCACTATGAAAATTCTATTTAAAACCGGATGAAATGAAATGGTATATTATACAACGAGCGAAAGATGATGAAGGATTGGAGAAAAAAGTTCAGGTAAAGAAAACCTAAACCCGATTGGTTTCCCTCCCATCCCCACTTGTATGATGTGGAGAGTCGACTGTTTCCTGGTGCTTAGATAAGACCCAAAAACAAGCCGAAACTATCCCTATAGGAGAAGGGCTTAAAGTTGGCCGTTTAATTAGTGAATCAACGTTTGTTGTTTTAAATTATGTCATTTGACTTCTTAGAAATATTGTGTAGAATTTATGTTCCGTTTGTTTATCGAGAAAAACTTCGAATCAAAAGTAAGAAGAAAAAGAAAGGCAAAAAGAAAAAGAGAATGCTTAAAATTCCGATAAATGTGGAAATATATTGTCTTTCTTTAAGCACAACATCATCATCATCATCATCATGCCGTGCCACTAGCACGGATATCCCTGACTTTCTCGCGCTATTTCTCCCGACCGTTCATCGCCTCTGGCGGTTCTTCAGGGCTACATTCCGTATTCTCACATAGCTGCTGAATGTATGTTCGTGCTGGTCGTCCTGCTTTTGCCCGGCCATATGTGGGGGTCCATAAGTGTACATCACTTATGAGCTCGTCCCTGCTTCTCCAGCAGTGTCCTGCATGTCTGTTTCGTCTAACTTGGATAGTTTTCGTGATGGGAGGCAGGTGGCCGTATAGTTGGTGTCTTGTGGGGTGTTGCCGTCAGGACTTGTTCAAGATTGCTTGTAGCATTCTTGTGTAATTGCCGTCTAGCTTCTTCTCCAGCCGTTTTGTTAGCGTCCAAGTAGTGCATCCATGCAGCACTATCGATACGAACGCTGCCTGGAAGAAACTGCGTTTCATTTTATCGGTCAGGTCTGATTTCCATATGATCGATAGCCTATTGATGGCTGTCCATGCCTTTGTTGACCGCGTGTCGATGTCCTTTTCGGTTGATGAGCCGCTGCTTCCTAGGTAAAGGAATTTGTCTACTAGTTTAAGAGGGGTTCCGTCTAGTGTGGAAATATCACCTGTTTGATTATAGCATATATATTTCGTTTTGGTAGCAATACTAATCTGTTTTGGGAGCCAAATTATTAATGTCATAGAGAATGATTTCAAACTGATAAAAACTGTATTCTTAGTGAAAATGTTCTTATTTTAAGAACCATTGTGTGAATGTACTTCCCAATCTGTACCATATTCATAATTAACGCTAGATTCGGCCATGTGTGAAATGGGTGAAATAGACATCAAATGTTGGTAACATATATACATAACGTAGAACACAAGAATCTCGAAATTCGAAAACACGTAATGAGTTTTTTGTTCAGGCACGAAACCTTTTATTACTTTTGAGTTAAAGGTTTCGACATAAGGAGAGAGACACTATCTTTTTATGCTGGCTTCTTCATCTGACCCCTATCTCGTGGGGCACCCATGGCCCGCAAATTCGTCTCGCCTCAGCGAGCCCCAAAAGTCGAACCTCCTCGTTCGGCGTCTAGTTTCAACTCTTTTAACTTTCTTCGAAATCCCCCAAATCCTCCGCGTGCTTCCGGTGAGGGACGTCACCCGCACTTTGTCACCCGTTTCATCTTCTCAGGCTATTGTGACATCTCTGAGTGATATGTCCGCTCTGTGCACGCACACGCATTACCACCTGCATCAAGATTGCACCTAACTAACCTATGTGCTGAGCCGAAAGGTTCTCAGCGCAACCAAACCCAAAGACACGAACCGAAATCCCTCGGCTATTATATTACAAATCGTTTTAAACAGTTAACCACTACATGTTTAATTGTAATATCAATGTTTAAGAGAATGTATTTCGAAGTCATTTAAAATAAGATCTTAAACATTTGCCCTGTAGATGGAACGCTAATACGTACGATCACCCTGGGAGAAAGTGGAAATGGGAGTACTGGCAGCGAATGAGTGACTCCATGGCCTGGTGCGCTCCAGACCTCGTTCTCAACTCCAGCTGCAATTCAGTGTCATACTCTGTCCCGGAAGAGAAATTATTCTGTGGTTGTTTTCTGAGGAGCTACTACTTACGCCCATATAAAAACGATTTACCTCATTCCTTGAAAATAAATGATTGTTGATTAGTACTCAAAAACCCTTAAACAGTAGATTTTTTTATGATCAGTTTCCTTTTTGAAAGTAAACGCGATACTTACAAAAACAAAAGGTTAAACATCGTTCCACCCAGGTAAGGCAAGGTGGAAGATATAACTTATTTGCTACCCCACCCATTTGAAGACCCTAGATCAAGTTTTTTTTTTTCGTTCTTTTTTTTTTATTGAGAGAATGGGTTCATTCAGTGGGCCGTACGCATTGAACACTCCAGTTGATAGAAAGCGTACCACCCTTTTCATGGGTGAAATACCTATCTTGTAACAAAGTTGTCAGTAAGATATATTTCGTATATATCGTTTTGCTTTATTTCCCACCCTGGGTAAGTGGCAACGACACAGCTGATACTTAGGAACCTAATATTTTTCTTTTGTGTACCCAACATATAACCTCATTGCTTTTACAAACAAGTAATCATTATCTACATGGGACAGTGATTTTTCAAAACTGCGAGTGAAAAAAATATATCGTTTCCTCTATACAGACCCGCCCATAAATAAGAACAGCTCTTTTTTTTTTTTTTGGCTAAATAGCGAAATATAATCAAAACCAAAGTTACCAGGACTTTCTTATTTCTTGCGGAAAATCATACAATCAAAACAGATATTATTAGGCATTATTTGATACCAAACTCTACATCATTAAAAAGTATGAATATTCAGCAGCCCCAAAATACGAAAACGTATTATATATATTTATCATATTTACCAACCCCTCCGCTCGGGCGGGATATGACACAAGGTCAATTTTTTAAGCGGAGTTTAACAGGTTTGAATTCAGAGTTTTCCTTCTCCTAGACTAGTTGCCTCACCTATCATATATATTTATGCAATTTTATTTTTTGGTTACAGTGGTATTTTAATTCTATATATACATATATATTTACTTAACCCCTCGACAGAAGTAGGATGGTACACAAGGTCAATTTCTAAGCGAAGTTTAATGGGTTTGATTTCCGTTTTCCTATCCGAAGACCAGTTTCTATACCAAAGTTAAAGAGTTCAGGCTGCCCTACTATTTTTACCCATAGCAGGAGGGAGGATAGTAAGATTCATACCTTCCCCCAAAGAGTATTGGTGTTCGATGAAATGCAAACAGCCTCATCCAGGTTTTGAACTTTTGTCACTGTGGCCACTTCCTAAGACAGTAAACATTACACCACGAGTACTTCTCTCAGTTTCTTTGTCTCTCTTGTATATAAGCTAGATGAAAAGCGTTGGCTTTAAAGACCTTCGTCGACAAACAACACTTTATATTCGGCTCTAATTTTGAAAAAACATTTTATGCGTCGTTTCTAACAGTTAATATGATCATCATCATCATGTCGTGCTGGTAGCACGGATATCCCTGACCCTCTCTCGCCACTTTTCCCTATCGTTCATCGCCTCCAGCAGGTCTTCTGGACTACATCCCGTATCATCACATAGTTGCTGAATGTATGTTCGTGCTGGTCGTCCTGCTTTTGCTCGGCCATATGTGGGGGTCCATAAGAGTACATCACTTATGAGTTCGTCCCTGCTTCTCAAGCAGTGTCCTGGCTCGTCTAACTTGAATAGTTTTCGTGATATGAGGTAGGCAGCCTTACAGTTGGTGTCTTGTGGGGTGTTGCCGCCAGGACTTGTTCAAGATTGCTCGCAGCATTCTTGTGTAATTGCTGTCTAGCTTCTTCTCCAGCCGTTTTGTTAGAGTCCATGTAGTGCATCCATATAGCAGTATCGATGTGACCGCTGCCTGGAAGAAACTGCATTTCATTTTAACGGTTAGGTCTGATTTCCATATAATCAATAGCCTATTGATAGCTGTCCATGCCTTCGTTAAGCTCGTGTTGATATCCTTTTCGGTTGATGAGAGGCTCAGTAATTAAAATAGAGCAAAGCTGGTTTGAATGGAGGGTTTTTTCCTAGACTGGTTACCAAACCAAAACTGAAGAATCCATTCCTGATGAATCTTATAAAAGATGAAATGTTACACTAAATTTATCAAAACTCCATCCAATTTTTTTTCACATTTATTTCCTTTTGATGAGATTTACAACAAAGCTAAACATCAGGATTCCCAAAGAGGATTGAACTCTCTACAATAATAACAGTCTCCAGGATTAGATTTTCAACTACTAATCCAAGGCAACGTTCGAATGTACTCAGTATGATCAAACAAATCAGTAAATACGAATCTTCCAAAGAGGATTGAATAGTCTTTTTATTTAATGGATTATCAACATTCGTGGGCTATTTAATCATATTTGCTAACCCCTCCGCTCGGGCAGGATATGACACAAAGTCATATTTAAGCGAAGTTTAACAGGTTTGAATTCACAGTTTTCCTTCTCCAAAACTAGTTGCCTCACCAAGGCTGAAGAACCTAGTCTGCCCTACTATTTACCCATAGCTGGAGGGAGAACAATTGGATTCATACCTTTCCCAAGGGAATTAGTGCTATGTGAAATGCAATCAGTCTCGTCCAGGATTTGAACTCGTGTCGTCGTGTCCATTTCCTACGACGATAACTATTACACCACCATTTAATGTCAAAACCATCAGTGATACTATCAAACGCAGAGCTGGGGGGGGGGGAGATTTAAAACCTTTCCCAAAAGTATTCTCATGAAAGTGAACGCAATAGCGTAAATGGGGTTCGAACTCACTTACTTTGAGGCCGCAATTTAGCACTCCCAGTAGGTAGAGTGTTAGCCAATGGACCAGGAGAACTGGGCTCAATCCCAGGTCACATCATACTAAAGACTTTAAGAATGGGACTTGATACCTCCTTGCTTAACACTCAGCAACATAAGGTACATATCAAGAGTAAAGTGGAGCAATTCAGGGAAAGGTGTAGCACGCTGCCTTGCCCAACACCTCGGTGTAGTAGCAATTGAAAAGGGAGCTTTCTGGTCGCCCTCGACTTCTCTCGCCAACTTTCCTTACTTTTAGTCCTTCTGCCTCGAATACTTCCTTAAAGAGAACTTAATTCATTTCAATAATTACTGTCTCTGGACGTCCGACCACATCTTCAAGGAAGAAGTATGACACGAAAACCAAATGGTTAAAATGTTTATATTTCTAATTTGACATTTCACCCTTTATGGGCTTCTTCAGATGATTGTTGTATGGCAGAGAAAGACAACAACGCTGATATATAAAAATATAATCTGCTTCTTTTCTTTTCCTTTTTTTTAGACAAAATGTGCGGGTAGCTAGAATGAAAGAGGGTCGAAGATGTCTGGGCTTGCACATACATAGCGGCTGACTGTACAGATCTTCTGTGAACCGCTTCCTCTTCGTGCAGCCCCAATCGAAATCTTCCCGGGTTTATATAATTTTTCGGACGCCCAGGCAGATCCTCGTAGTCACATCTCTCACCTACACGTTGCACATGGATACGACTCCCTCTTGCATGCCACTCACGAAATTTACGTGGCACTTCCACTGGGGAACAACCAGCGACCTGTTAAATTTTGGGAAACAGATGCACTTCCTGTTATGCCAACCATGCTACTTATGCAGCGCTTCCGCCAAGGCATCTAAGTCCTGTTTACTTATGGCAACAGGAGTATTTCATGTTATTGTAACCTTGCAATTTACGCAGCATGTCAAAGTGATCTTCAAGTCAATATCCAACATGATGACTTGAAGAAATTTATTAAAAATTTTTGTTAGAATTTGCTTCTTATTCCAAATCTTTACTTCACGATGAAACTGGGCAAGGACTCATCTCTTCTCCATCCACCTGCTTTGGATAGATAGTAAGGTAGACTGTGTACACTTAAGCCTTGTTAAAGCATCCAGTCAAGGAAAAGGAAATCTCCACTTTAGAATTGACTGCATTTGGCTTAAAGTGGAGGGGTTGGATAAATATATATCTTTATATATTAAATATATAAAGACTAGATATTTATCCGTGCCTACCACCAGGGAGGATTTGACACAAAGTCTTTTTTATAGTGGGGATTTAGGGGAAGGGAGGACGCACATAAACTGAGATTTGTGCGTTGCGGGTCAATGCTGGTCATATGATCACTGAGTACAATGTGAACTATGTCTTCCAGCACAAAGCCAGGTGACCTTGCTGGTCATAGATTCACTAGGTCTGAAAGCCTAGTGCAATGTCAGTCTAAGCTTGTTATTGTTTGGCCTCCTTGGCACGTATGCTAGGTTGCCTGATGCTAGACCGGAACAGTCGATATATGAATATATAAAGACAACACGAAATTGTTTTTTCGCTATTTTTTCTCGTCCAAAACTACCTATGGGTGTTCCCAAAGAGGACTGAACTCTCTCCAGTCATAAGTGTCCTGAACTACACTTCAGACCAATTCTCCCTGGCAAACTATATCTCCAGAAATTTACTCAATGTAAGGTTTATACTTTATTACTTCAACTCTTCTTTAATTAACAAGATTAATATTTTGATATTAATAGTTAAGTTGATATTTTAAATTGAGCAAAGCCGGTTTGAATTCAGAGATTTCCTTCTTCTTTAGTGGTTGCCGAACCAAGGCTAAAGATCCCACTGTTATATAGTGACCCTCTATCAAGCCGTCAATCAAGAGATGCACCTGTGTAAATAAGCGGAAGAACAGTGGAAGCAGGTGTACGTTAAACAATAATATAACCTGGTGCACAGACGGTTCGACTCAGTTGGCGACAGGATGCCAGCGTGAGAATCAGCTTGCAGACGGGGGGGGGGCTCCCTAGTCCACTGTGACCCGGAGTGGTAGCACCAGATAGGGTCCTATCTATGGGTCAAATAAAACTAAACTGTGTACTCATGCTAAATTGAATTGTTTGAAATATAACTGTCATGACATTTAAACTGCATTCTTATGCTAAACTGAATTGTTTGAAATAGAACTGTTTTGATATCTAAACTGCGTACTAATGTTTGAAATAGAACGCTTTATATGTATACAAATGGATTTGGCATTAAATAACATCCAATGTTTGATATGTCATAAAACTCAACCAAACAAAACTACAATAATATAAAGACAATAAATCACTCTTTTAATTATGATATTTTAAAAAACCACTCACATTATCCCGTGGGGTCTCCTCACGATGTTTCTTGCTATCTATCTCTTTATTTACATGAACTGGTCAACGAGCAGCAAATAGGAAAATTTTTTACGTTCTCTTTCTGTGTCTGGTAGGCGACAAAAAGTCACTATGTATGCAAAAAGGGTTAAACTTACTCAGCTTTAAAATATCAGGAAAAGCAGAACCGTTGGAGAGATCCAATGAGAATCGAATCGACTGGAGTAATAATTGAGACTTGGTTGTTATCAATAAAGCACGACTTTCTAAGTTTAATTTTCTAAATGTCCGCCATTTTGTCTTAGATTTCGCAGCTCGTTTGCGATCAAGGTCTTTTCTCGCGGTTGTTCTTCCTGTTACTCTTTGACACTCAATATATCATTCTACCTATTTCGTTCCACTTCACCGTTCGACCCAATCAATACACGACACAAACTCTAACCCCACACCATAACAACATCTAAATTCAACTTAATGCTTTTATTTACTATTCGGTCGCTTTAACATCAACCGCTGAACCCCCTGAAACCTATCCTCTCTCATTTTGACCAACCTCTTTCAGACTTTCCCTTCTAACGAACATTTTGAACACTTGAATTTCATCGGCGCCTCCAATTTGACTATAGCATCATTTCTTCTTCTTTTGGATGAAGAGGAAGAGGAACGGGGTACCACATTAAACAGACCAAGTCCCGTTTTATCACCATCAACCCTTACACCTAATTATAGACAGCGAACTGTCAGCCATCTGGGCACCTCCTCTTTCTTCGACACTCCCCCGGCAGACCACCGTTCCCAAGATCTTCCTTTCTTTCGTTTAGTCGTTCACCTAAGAGGTGTCTTCTTTCTCTCTCTTTCAAAAAGAAGCCAGTTTAGATGAAGGTGAAGTTTGAGTGGCGGTGGTGGTCATCATGGTCGTCGTGGTCGTTCGAAGTTTAAGAGATTGCGTTATTTCCAACTGCCTGGAAAATCAGCATCTGAATTTTTGTCTGACTATGAAATTAAACAAAACATTTTTTTCAGGATTTTTTCTCATCTATTGTAGCATCTTGAACTATAGTGATCTATCTATCTATCTATCTATCTAATCTAATTCATATCAGTCTATCTATCTCGTATTTATTTCATATCTATCTATTTATGGAGGAAAATCGACAGAGTTGGGCAAAAGTGATGAATTTATTAAGCAGGTAAGTCGACGCTATTACGTTTCAGTATTAATATACGAACATTAGTTGCCCAGTCGGCTGGGGCTGTAGAATACACCAACTGCTTCTCTGCAGAGGGGTAAGACCCCCCCCTAACGAATGTCCGGGATATGACACTAAACAATCTGATGGTGAGGTTCCCGCAATGCTGGAGCGTTGGGGAATGCGGAGAATCCCTTCATTGCCATTACTCCCAGGTCCACTCTGGCCTGGCGTAGTAGCACCCGATAGGGCCCTATCTATGGGTTGAATAAAACTAACGGCATACTTATGCTAAACTGAATTGTTTGAGTAAACTGAATAGCTTGAAATAGAATTTTTTTTGACAGTTAAACTGTGTACTTTTGCTAAACTGAATTGTTTTGAATAGAACAGATTATTCACATAAAAACGGATTTGGCGTTAAATAACCAACAAAGGTTGATATCCCATAAAACCAACCAACGAAACCAACCAACCAACATTAGGTCTTTAACTGACATCGGTTTTCTAAGGTGACATTAAATGTTGAAGGAATGAGGATGGATGTTTCATAAAATACGGGAAATAATGTAAGTAATATGTGAACAAAGAAAGAATATACAATCGTTCAAACATTAAATTATCCTTTACACTTATCTATTTATTTATCTATCGTAATTATTTCATATCTAGCTCAAAATCCAAACTGGTTTCATCTCTCTCCCTCTCTCTCCCTCTGTCTGTCTGTCTGTCTGTCTGTCTCTCTCTCTCTGCCTCTCAATCAGTCTATTTGTCTGACAGTCACTGTCTCGGTCTCCCTTTCTCTCTCTCTCTCTCTCTTTCTCTCTCAATATATATATATGAATTCCATCGTGTTTCATGAATCCCTTTTAGCATACCAAAGACTCAAAAAATGGTACTTGATGCCTCCTTGCCTAATACTTAGCATTATAGGTACGGGTCAAGGGTAAATAGAGTATTCCAGGGAAAGGAGTAGTGTCCTCTCTTACACCATAGTGAAGTAGCTATTGAAAAGGGATCCTTTAGATCGCCCTCGACAACGATTGACTAACTTATATATATATATATATATATATATATATATATATATATATGTGTGTGTGTGCGTGTGTGTGTGTGTGTGTGTTTGTGTATATATATATAAGCTTACAACTAAGCAATTCTTTAATCGTTTGAATTTTCTTTAAATTAATTCTTATTTATTCATTAAACGAAACGAAAAAAAAACGAGAAAGTTTTAAACATTCTATTTCCGTTAGGGGTATAATTGAATTATTGTTCGAAATTCATTTTAAGACAAGAATTTCCTTAAAATTTCCACACACACACACACACACATATATATATATATATATATATATATATATATATATATATATATATGGGGAAAATGTAAAAATAACGCCTGTATGAGAATATACTGAGATGAAAAAACACTGGGTTTTCAGAGATTCCTTTTATTGATAGACGCCTTGATGAAGGTCTGAAAACCGGAATGTTTAACGTTGAGAAATAATTCTATAATAAAATCATCCTCTCAGGACCTTGTGATTTACATCTCTCTGTCTATATATATATATATATATAGTCATCCACAGACAGACTGTTTCGTTCTATCAGAACTCTTCAATGTGGCTAGACACGCAGGACGCTCGAAGCCGAAACCCGTCCAATTTTACGATAGACTAAGGCTTCAGACCACACGGCCACAAGCGGACTACGTTGGCTAAGGGAATTTTTTAGGTATTTTATATTTAGCAAACAGCAGCAGCAGCAGCCTTTGTTTACATTTTTTCATACCCTACCGGCTACCAGAGAGCTCAATTCTTTCGAAGAGCCTTGCATTACGCTAACGGTGGCCGACAATTCCTTCGCCAGAGAGCTCAACCCCCATGGGGGAGCATATATTGCCATCCACAGACAGACAGTTTCGTTCTATCAGAACTCTTCACATCATTATCCTCAAGTCATACTTATGGAACAGAGTTCTCTCTCTCTCTCTCTCTCTCTCTCTCTATCGTTAATCACTCCTGGGAGGTCTTCGAGACTGCATCCGATGTTTGCACTGAGCTGGTGCATGTATATCTTTGCTGATTAGCCAATACTAGTTTGTCCAAATATAGTAGTTCATAAGAGAACGTCACTTATAAATCCGTTCTTACTTCTCCAGCAGTGCCTAGCAATTCTTGGTCGTCTTACTTCTATGGTTTGTGAGATGACAGAAAAGCGGCGTCACAGCAGCTATTTTGTCGGGTGCTGTTTCATATATAAGTTAAGGTAGATTAGAACTAACGTTCTGACAATTTCTTGGGACGTACAGTTGAGAAACAGACAGATACCAAGCATCGTTGAATCTATGTCTATGATATCCTAACTTAGATATGTACAACCTGTTAATAGTATTGAACACTTTATATATGAAATAGTAAACTATATTATCAATAACAATTATTATTACTTGTTCAGACATAATCACTTTATTATATATTTTTAAAACGTTAATTTTGTATTTAAAGAAATATATACTTTATTTTTATTATTCTTCGTATTATGTAATTTGTATATTAATCAAATTCAAAAACTGCAAGACATTAAATAAAGTATATCTGGTGAAAGTCCATTTGACTGGGGCTGTAGAAAATACCAACTGCGTCCCTGCAGAGGTTTAAGACACTTGTCCACCAGCAAGTGTCTTGACATGACACTAAACAATTTGATGGTAAGGTTCAAATAATCCAGGAGTTTGGGGAATGCTGAGTACCCCTTCATTGCCATAGGTCCCTGACCTGGATTAGTAGCACCTGATAGGGTCCTACCAATGGGTCAAATAGAAATGTTTGACATTTAAACGATGTGCAAGCAAATGACT
>OY757934.1:22883511-23071011 GCA_963585895.1 Sepioteuthis lessoniana
TGTTGAGGGAATAGAAACTTGACAAGTGCTGGGAACCTGAAATTAATAACGGCCGAAAGCTTATCCTCAGCTTGTGTATACTAATCGTGTATGCCCGTCTCAACAAAGGGTAATGGGTTTCCCCCTTGGTACATTTCCAACACAAGTTGGACTCCATGGTTGGTGGTGGTGGAGCAAAGGGCCAGCGAAATGCAGGGCCTGCCCTCATGAAAAACTCAACACTCAGAGTAGATATAAAGAGTATGGAGTTGACTTTGGTCACAGAGGAGGAGATAGCATTAGCCCTGGGAAAAAAGAGAGTTAAAAATATAAAAAGAATCTCCATTAGAAAAGGCGAAGAACGAATACAGACCAACACTTAAATCCTGGCATTTAGCTAGACCCGTACTCCTAAGGAGGTTAAGATCGGCTATTGTCTTGAGAGAGTCGAGCAGTACGTCCCAGCACTCCTGAGGTGCTTCAAATGCTAAAAATATGGACACCAAAGGGAAACCTGTAGAGGACGAAAGACACGTGTTAAATACAATGTAAAGGACCCAGACTATTTGGAGGAAGATTGCTTGAAGGAAATCAGATGAGCAAACTGCCGACAAGATCATCCGGCTTACGCAATATCTTGCGATGTTTATAAAAAAAAAAAAAACAGAAATGGAAATACTTAAGGTAAAATACAATAGGAATGTGTCCTTCCTGGAACCAAGGAACCAGCTCAGCAACGATTTGAGAATGGGGAGAAATCCAATGTTATGTAGCAGATCACCAAAATACGTTGTGTCTGAAAGAAAGGAGTTCGCAGAAAAGAAACACTCAAAACTTGAAATTTAAGGAAGAAAATAGTAGTCGCTTTTATTTTATGGGACTACAGCGGACTGTAGTTAAAAAAGTTTGTTCAATTGCGTTCTTCCTCCCTCCTCTTCATAGTAATGACGGCGGCATCGTTATCGTTGGATTGTTGATACTTTCATGACAGGTTGGGTATGACATGGGTCGAGGCGTCATGGACCACTGGTGAACCTGTTTGGAAACCTACCTTGAACTGCCAAAATCTCGCTACTTGACTTCCTTATATAGCGATTTGATGGATCAATTCGAAGGTTCGATGATCACCCGTGAAAATAGTTGTGTAGCATGTGAAAGTTCACTCGAGATTATATTAAAATCACGCTTGAACTCTGCAGGTCACTCTGCCTGCACGAGCGAGTTTCGTGACATTTTTGATCGTCAATCCCATGTACCCAATGACTGATGACAGCTGATATGCTCGTGTAATTCAAGGACGGCACCCGTCCGTAATGTTACAGTTGTAGCACAGGCATAAACACACATACGACCTACCACTCCTATACAAACTACTTTTAAAAGTGCAAAATCTCCAGTAAAACAGCCGCCACATAAGTTACCAATTCGTCCAACAAAAAGCATTAAAGACAGACTAAAAAGAAACTAGTCTCCGATAAAACCCGAAAAACTTCAACAAAATCACAAGCCTCCATTTAGCCAAGCTTGGAAAATGCTGATGAACACCAAAGTGAACAATGAAAATCCAGGAAGCATATTCTAAATGACCTCAAGAACTGCTGCCTATGAGAATCTGTTGCGTTCTGGTTAGTGAACGCTTGTAATATTAAATAAAGGACAAACCACGATATGAGAGGAAATAGAGATATATTCTCAGGAAAAAGTATATACAATAGAGAGACTATTAGTAGACAAGAACATAGGATTAGTGAATACAGAATAAAGATATAGTCCAACGATAGTATTGGCTTCCGTTATTACGGTAGCAAGTAAGGTGATCTAGTGTGATCTCCAGTCTCCAATGCTCTAATATTATTTTTATTAGAAGCTGCTCTTCACCTTCTAGTTTGCTTTATTTCTGTGTAGTGTACACAGAAGGCACAAGGCCTTGAAGTTTTTGGGGAGGGGAAGGGAGCGGTCATACTTTTCTATATAAACTAAGGAGACCTAGCTAGCCACATTCGCCGACCCATTCAACAATACAATAAATATCCATTCATCCATCGCCTTTTGCGCTACAATCACCACAATACCACATTTGCTCTATGAAGAAGTCCTACTTAAAATCCCGAGATTCATGAATGATTTTATGATTTATTTACAATGAATGTGATGGGAATGGGAGAAAAACCCCGAAATATATACAAAAACAAAGGAAAAATCCCCCGTTTGGTTGCCCTCCCATCCCCCCGTCTATAAAATTGGAGGCCGACTGTTTTCCGGGGCGAAAGAACCGGAAACAAGTCGGACCTACCCTAGGTGGGGCAGGGATCCTAATCTACAGGGGTAAAAAGAAATAAGGGGTCGGGCACGGTATGGGTTAATACAAGCAGGTGATATGATTTTTATACATATGAATGTTCAAGATCTTCAGTAAACGTGGACTGGGATGCAGGTTCAGGTACAAAAATAATGGGGATGGGGAAGATCTTGAGAACTAACAACTAGATGGCGGGGACAATGACTCACAAACATACTGCTAACTAGGTACCTGGGTACCAAAAGAAAAAGGGAACAGTTTTACTCACCAGGGGTGGGGTCCCTAAGGACCCGTACCGTAGACGCCATGAGCCGGCAGAGGAGGGAAGGATGACTCCAACGTTGCTCCCTTTCGCACGACCAGGCTCGCTGCATTCACCCACCTTTTGCTGAATGTTATGCGATCCAAGCGTTTTCTATCGCATCTGATTTTGACCCTCAGCTGATGCCGAAAATACAAAATCAGATCACGATGAGAAAAGTTTGCATCGTCATACAATCCCTTGTTTCGCGTCGTCCAAATCACCATTCTAGCTACAGCTAGGATCGCGAGAAACACCACACGCTTCTCACCCTGATACGGAGGAAGAACGTTGTCCACGACGTAACCAACGTCGAGCAGCACGAGCTGTTTGGGTTCGATGCGAGCCGTCCACTCGCCGACGTGATCCCAAAACGGGCGAACTCGCTCGCAGTAGTAGAAGGCGTGCTCAGCCGTTTCTTCCAAGCCACTGCCGCAGCGAGCGCAATCGGGCATGTCTGCCAGGCCCGCTTTGTAGTTCAAGCCGACAAGGGGTAACGCATTTCGCACAAGTCGCCAGGTGAGCGAGAACTCGGAGTTGTTCAAGAAGCTCGATCCTGGCGCCCAATTCCAATGAGAGCGAATCTCCTCCGTCGTCCAGCCGTGCCGCTCGCTGAGAGGATCAGAAGCGGAACCCACCACTAGCTCCCGATATAGTTCTTTTCGAGGCCATGAAAGGTCACTGGACCCAAGAAGGTTACGAAGGGCCGTTCGGCACTCGCGGACAAACAGTGTTTCGCCCAAAGGCCTACGTCGACCTTCAGCCTTTGGGTCTGACTTTAGGCGAGGAAAAGTCCGACTCGCCTTCAGTCTCCACACTGCGTCCCCCGTCAAAGCTCTGCCCAGGTATGCAAGTCTTTCAGCAAGCCAGTGGCTCTCCAGATCAGGCATACCTAGACCCCCGTTGCGTGTACGTTGGATACAGACCTGCCTACGGACCATCGGCCTTGCACCTCCCCAGAGCAATCTGGAAAGGGATCGTTGCAGCGCCAACCGATTTACCTTAGGCAGAGGAAGTACAGCCAATCGGTAAAGGATCAAGGGGAAGACGTACACGGCGCACGCCTCCGCCCTGCCCTTTAAGGACAACCTCCTTGAAAGCCAGATTCCCACCTGAGCATTCACCTTGGCTTGTACCTCCGACCAATTTCGCTCCAGTTGGAGGCCGGGCCCGAACCACACCCCAAGGATGCGGACGGGTCCGTCACTCCAGCGGAACGGCCCCGGAAGAGTATTGCTACCCCTCCAAGCACCGAGCCGCAAACCTTCGCTTTTGTCAAAATTGACCTTGGCTCCTGCAATCCGCTCGTACTCGCTAACCGCCTTCTTCACAGCCTTTATATCCAGACGGCGGGATACAAACACTGTGATATCATCGGCGAACGCGGAAACCCTTGCCGTAAGAGGGCCAGCAAAAGGGACACCGCGCAGGGCCGGATTTGCCGTCCTATCCCTAAGCCTACGGAGCAGGGGCTCCAAAGCTAGGACATAGAGAAGAGGAGACAACGGGCAGCCCTGCCGGACCGACCGCTCGACCGCGAACACCGTCGAACGCCTTCCGTTCACCTGCACCACTGCCTGAGGGTTGTGGTACATCATGCTAATCCATCTGCGGAACTCCGGTTTGAATCCGGCAGTCTCCAAAACAGTCGCCAAAAACCGATGGTCAACCCTATCGAAGGCCTTGGACTGATCTAAACTGATCAGCGCGGCCTCGGTGTCGTCTTCTATACCCTCTAGGACCTCGCGAATCAAGTGCAGGTTGTCCTGGATCGATCTTCCCTTCACAGCAAAGGTCTGCTCAGAGCCGATCAGATCGCTAATGACAAGCTGTAAACGATTCGCTAAGACCCGGGCCAAAATCTTTAACTCTGTGTTAAGCAGAGTTATGGGCCTGTAATCGTCTAAACCCTCCCAAACATGCCTGCCACCTTTCTTCAGCAATGTGATCACGCCCTTGGTAACGCTACCAGGGATGGCTCCCTGGGCGAACCAATGGTTGAACATATCCGTCAGAATAGGCACAAACATGTGCGACATCCTCAAGTACACTTCATAGGGCAAACCATCTAGTCCCGGCGACTTGTTCAGGCCGACCTGCTTCAACGCGTCACGGACTTCGCATTCAGTAACCACACCCTCGCAGCTAGCCGCTTCAGCCACCCCAAGGCGGGGAAAGTCGGCAAGATAGCTACGAAACTCCCGGAGCGGGAGATCAGTACAGCGGGCAAAGCGATCCCGAAAGTGCGCCCGAAAGGCGTCACGAATCTCGCGAGCCGATCGCAGCAGTCGCCCATCCGGGGCCTTGACAGAACCGATATACCGATCGGGGAACCTTCGCACTTCTTCTTCACGCGCAGTCGCGTTCGTTTTCACAGCTTCGTTGAGAACTCTCTTTAACCTAGATCTAACTACGTATCCCTTGTAGCGCTCGCTACTCTCGCGCTCAAGGTCCCCCCTAGCTAGCTCTACGTTTAGGGAGTCCCCCCCAGCCACCGCCCGGGAAAGTCTATCGTCTATAGATTTCGCTTCCTTGGTCCTATCTAGGTTGAGCTGTTGACCGTACTTGGTAGCGAAATCTCTAATCCTATGTTTAAGAGATCCCCACCACCTATTCCCGGTAACCGCCCCCACTAACGCCCGCTGAATTAGGGATTCTAGCCGGTCCCGGAAGTCCCGTATCTCCAGTAAGGAGGTATTGAACTTCCAGTAACCGGCCAGACTAGGCCTATTTGCTAACCGTAGACTGACTCTAACAAGTTTATGGTCAGTCCACGCTATCAAGTGGAACGTGGGACAACTAACAAAATCAATGTCAGCTCGTCTCACTAACACTCTGTCCAAGTAGGAGCCTACTTTGGCAGAGGGCGAACTATCTAGCCACGTCCACATCTCCCGCCCTGGGTGATCCAGACGAAACCTGTCGACGAGGTCATGACGAGTCATGAGGCCGGCAAGGCTGCTTTCACACCTTCCCACACGCCTAGCTCCCCGCCCGACCTTATCTATCTTGGGATCAAGGATCGCATTCCAATCACCCATTAAAACTAGCCGCTTCGTATCGTCCAGGAACGGCGCCAACCGACGAAAAAAGGAAACCCTCTCCACAACGATATTGGGCGCATAAACCGCAACCAGACGAAACTTGAAACTTTTCACGGCAACATCGGCCACAACCAGTCGGCCCCCGTCACCTGCAAAAACAACGTCAACATCAGCATCAAGGCTGCGTCCAACTAGCAAAGAAACCCCAACGCTGGTACGGCTGCCGTATGCTGAGAAAACGTTAAAATCGCTTTCCAGCACACGACAGTCGGCACCGCAAGTGAAGTGGGTTTCCTGCACTGCAGCAACATCTACGCCGAGAGTTTTAAGTTCACCAAGCAAGCGCGTACACTTGCCCGGATCCCTCAATCCCCTCACATTCAAAGTAGCAAGGTTTAGAGCCATCAATCCCACTTACCTTACTCAGTGTCGACTACGGGCCGGAAATCCTTCGGGGTGAGGATGCCGACGGCCTGACGCAGGGATCCGGTGCCGAGCTCAGTACTTACTCGGTCGTCCCTGGTAATTCCACCGACATCCATAGGGTACCGCAACTTTAGGGACCTATAGAATGATGGGTGAACCAAAATCGGGACCCTGCCCGCACAGAAGGGTAGCATTTTTTTCAGCATTGGATTTTTCGTATCGACCAGCATTACATCCGCCCGGCTGGCTTCGTCAATAAAGTTCCAAAGTTCTTTGGTCCGATTGCCAGCCAAGCGGACGAATGTGGTCAATTTTGGTGCGTCCTTGAATAGATGTGGTTTTGTGATGTCTTTAGTGTCAATTTTTTGGAGTGAGCGTAATGGTTTTAATGATTGTTTTAAAGTGTGGTCTATGTGTGGATTGTCCATGATATCTTCGCAGAAGTAAAAAGAGTTTATGGCACGTCGGGCTTCCGTAGAGCGTGCTCTTGGTTTTTGAACAGTTGCTGCTGATGTTGACGGTGTTTGGGGAGAGGGTGTAAGTCTGGTTGCTGAATAGGATCGAGTAAGCATTTTGGGGGTTTTAATTGGTGAAAGAGAGGGGGGTAATGGTGTTTCTGTTGGGATGATAGGGGTGGTTTTTGTTTTTTGTGGGAGAGGAATCAATTGTGCTGGTCTTTGTTTATTTTGGACTGGCGATTTTTCTGTTGTTTTTTCCCCCTTATGCTGAGGTATGGTGGTTGTTTGTGTGGGTTTTTTTGGATGTTTTTTCTCCCCCTCTTTAGTTGGTGAATCCTCGCTGTTTCTCCTTCTTTTTAAATTCATGGTCATATCCATCGGTTCAATGTTTTGATTGTCTTCTTTTGTTGATTGTTTTGCAGTTGATTGTTTCGTATTTGTTGTCGTTGGTTTCGTAGTTGTAGTCAAAAGAGTTGTTGTATCTGTTGTTGCTGGGTTTTTTGGGGGAGTTTTTTTCCCTCCCTTTTTTCTGGTGACTTGCGTCCACCCTTCCTCATTTTCTTTAGGGGTTTCTTGTTTGTTTTCTGAGGTTTCTGTTGGTATAATTGCTGCTATGACAGGTGCAGGAGTAGCAGTAGTAGTAGTAGTAGTAGTCGTTGTTGTGGTGGTGATTGTTGGTTTTTGAGGGCAGTTTTTCGAAAAGTGGCCGATGTTATTGCAAAACCAACATAGCGGTTTCCTGCCCTCAACTATGACTGTCATGGTTTGTTCACGGTATCGTATTTTATGGGGAATTTTGTTAAACCCTCCCCTATCGAGGCACATAACGAATACGTAGTCACCGTACGCAGTTCCCCGTGTTGACGTTACTTGTGTGACTTGTTCCACGCCGCCGTATATACTTAGATAGGCGGCGAGGACGTCACCACTCAATTGCATAGATACATTGCATACGGTGACTCGTATTCTTCTTTTGCCTCGATATTCCGGTTGTAGCCGGAAGAAGCGTGTGGTGATGTTACCACCGGCGAGGCTTTTCGCTACTTCCTCTGAGGGTAATAAGACATCCCAGGTCGCGAAACTTCTGCGGCAGAAGTACTTCCCTGGGATGTTTGCTGTTTTGAGAAGGTCCTCAAAAGTTTCCTTCTTAATCCCCGCTAGTCTCTTGGTCTTAATGTCTGTGACTACGAAGGACAGGGTCTTCGGTTCGACCGCCTCGACCAATTCGGGTATTGGGAGAATTTCCCCGTCCTTGAAATACTTTTCATACTTTTCGACCCTGTCTCTTGCGTAGTCACAAGGGGATTTTTTATTCACGCAATGTGAAGACCAAGAGACAGCTGTTTGTTTTGGTTTTTGTGCCGGTGGTATTGTACTTGCCGATGAAGAGAGGTCGAATGGAGCTTCTTCCGGCATTGGGGAGGGTTGCGTTTGGAATATGTCGGTCGGTGATTGCGATTTCATGTTGTTGGGCTCCCCCATAGTTGTGAAAACACAACCAGAGGGAGATGAAACGCGTATGGTGTTGCAAAAAATTCAGGCGAGACGAATAAATGTAGAACGATGAATGTTGATAAAAATGGCGGTCGTTTTTTAAAAAAGTTCAACAAAAAAATCGAGTCGCGTTTGACCCTCCTCACAAACAAAGAACAATAGTTTGAGGGGGGTCACAAAACTTTAACAATAACAATATTCAATAACAATAATTTTAACAAATTTTTAACAATAAAGAACTTACTTTTTCGTGGTGAAAAAGAACTCAGACAAAAAATTCACATTCGAGTCTGCTTTATTTCTGTGTAGTGTACACAGAAGGCACAAGGCCTTGAAGTTTTTGGGGAGGGGAAGGGAGCGGTCATACTTTTCTATATAAACTAAGGAGACCTAGCTAGCCACATTCGCCGACCCATTCAACAATACAATAAATATCCATTCATCCATCGCCTTTTGCGCTACAATCACCACAATACCACATTTGCTCTATGAAGAAGTCCTACTTAAAATCCCGAGATTCGTGAATGATTTTATTTACAAGTATGATTTATTTACAATGAATGTGATGGGAATGGGAGGAAAACCCCGAAATATATATAAAAACAAGGAAAAATCCCCCGTTTGGTTGCCCTCCCATCCCCCCGTCTATAAAATTGGAGGCCGACTGTTTTCCGGGGCGAAAGAACCGGAAACAAGTCGGACCTACCCTAGGTGGGGCAGGGATCCTAATCTACAGGGGTGAAAAGAATTTAGGGGTCGGGCGCGGTATGGGTTAATACAAGTAGGTGATATGATTTTTATACATATGAATGTTCAAGATCTTCAGTAAACGTGGACTGGGATACGGATTGAGGTACAAAAATAATGGGGATGGGGAAGATCTTGAGAACTAACAACTAGATGACGGGGACAATGACTCACAAACATACTGCTAACTAGGTACCTGGGTACCAAAGAAAAAGGGAACAGTTTTACTCACCAGGGGTGGGGTCCCTAAGGACCCGTACCGTAGACGCCATGAGCCGGCAGAGGAGGGAAGGATGACTCCAACGTTGCTTCCTTTCGCACGACCAGGCTCGCTGCATTCACCCACCTTTTGCTGAATGTTATGCGATCCAAGCGTTTTCTATCGCATCTGATTTTGACCCTCAGCTGATGCCGAAAATACAAAATCAGATCACGATGAGAAAAGTTTGCATCGTCATACAATCCCTTGTTTCGCGTCGTCCAAATCACCATTCTAGCTACAGCTAGGATCGCGAGAAACACCACACGCTTCTCACCCTGATACGGAGGAAGAACGTTGTCCACGACGTAACCAACGTCGAGCAGCACGAGCTGTTTGGGTTCGATGCGAGCCGTCCACTCGCCGACGTGATCCCAAAACGGGCGAACTCGCTCGCAGTAGTAGAAGGCGTGCTCAGCCGTTTCTTCCAAGCCACTGCCGCAGCGAGCGCAATCGGGCATGTCTGCCAGGCCCGCCTTGTAGTTCAAGCCGACAAGGGGTAACGCATTTCGCACAAGTCGCCAGGTGAGCGAGAACTCGGAGTTGTTCAAGAAGCTCGATCCTGGCGCCCAATTCCAATGAGAGCGAATCTCCTCCGTCGTCCAGCCGTGCCGCTCGCTGAGAGGATCAGAAGCGGAACCCACCACTAGCTCCCGATATAGTTCTTTTCGAGGCCGTGAAAGGTCACTGGACCCAAGAAGGTTACGAAGGGCCGTTCGGCACTCGCGGACAAACAGTGTTTCGCCCAAAGGCCTACGTCGACCTTCAGCCTTTGGGTCTGACTTTAGGCGAGGAAAAGTCCGACTCGCCTTCAGTCTCCACACTGCGTCCCCCGTCAAAGCTCTGCCCAGGTATGCAAGTCTTTCAGCAAGCCAGTGGCTCTCCAGATCAGGCATACCTAGACCCCCATTGCGTGTACGTTGGATACAGACCTGCCTACGGACCATCGGCCTTGCACCTCCCCAGAGCAATCTGGAAAGGGATCGTTGCAGCGCCAACCGATTTACCCTAGGCAGAGGAAGTACAGCCAATCGGTAAAGGATCAAGGGGAAGACGTACACGGCGCACGCCTCCGCCCTGCCCTTTAAGGACAACCTCCTTGAAAGCCAGATTCCCACCTGAGCATTCACCTTGGCTTGTATTTCCGACCAATTTCGCTCCAGTTGGAGGCCGGGCCCGAACCACACCCCGAGGATGCGGACGGGTCCGTCACTCCAGCGGAACGGCCCCGGAAGAGTATTGCTACCCCTCCAAGCACCGAGCCGCAAACCTTCGCTTTTGTCAAAATTGACCTTGGCTCCTGCAATCCGCTCGTACTCGCTAACCGCCTTCTTCACAGCCTTTATATCCAGACGGCGGGATACAAACACTGTGATATCATCGGCGAACGCGGAAACCCTTGCCGTAAGAGGGCCAGCAAAAGGGACACCGCGCAGGGCCGGATTTGCCGTCCTATCCCTAAGCCTACGGAGCAGGGGCTCCAAAGCTAGGATATAGAGAAGAGGAGACAACGGGCAGCCCTGCCGGACCGACCGCTCGACCGCGAACACCGTCGAACGCCTTCCGTTCACCTGCACCACTGCCTGAGGGTTGTGGTACATCATGCTAATCCATCTGCGGAACTCCGGTTTGAATCCGGCAGTCTCCAAAACAGTCGCCAAAAACCGATGGTCAACCCTATCGAAGGCCTTGGACTGATCTAAACTGATCAGCGCGGCCTCGGTGCCGTCTTCTATACCCTCTAGGACCTCGCGAATCAAGTGCAGGTTGTCCTGGATCGATCTTCCCTTCACAGCAAAGGTCTGCTCAGAGCCGATCAGATCGCTAATGACAAGCTGTAAACGATTCGCTAAGACCCGGGCCAAAATCTTTAACTCTGTGTTAAGCAGAGTTATGGGCCTGTAATCGTCTAAACCCTCCCAAACATGCCTGCCACCTTTCTTCAGCAATGTGATCACGCCCTTGGTAACGCTACCAGGGATGGCTCCCTGGGCGAACCAATGGTTGAACATATCCGTCAGAATAGGCACAAACATGTGCGACATCCTCAAGTACACTTCGTAGGGCAAACCATCTAGTCCCGGCGACTTGTTCAGGCCGACCTGCTTCAACGCGTCACGGACTTCGCATTCAGTAACCACACCCTCGCAGCTAGCCGCTTCAGCCACCCCAAGGCGGGGAAAGTCGGCAAGATAGCTACGAAACTCCCGGAGCGGGAGATCAGTACAGCGGGCAAAGCGATCCCGAAAGTGCGCCCGAAAGGCGTCACGAATCTCGCGAGCCGATCGCAGCAGTCGCCCATCCGGGGCCTTGACAGAACCGATATACCGATCGGGGAACCTTCGCACTTCTTCTTCACGCGCAGTCGCGTTCGTTTTCACAGCTTCGTTGAGAACTCTCTTTAACCTAGATCTAACTACGTATCCCTTGTAGCGCTCGCTACTCTCGCGCTCAAGGTCCCCCCTAGCTAGCTCTACGTTTAGGGAGTCCCCCCCAGCCACCGCCCGGGAAAGTCTATCGTCTATAGATTTCGCTTCCTTGGTCCTATCTAGGTTGAGCTGTTGACCGTACTTGGTAGCGAAATCTCTAATCCTATGTTTAAGAGATCCCCACCACCTATTCCCGGTAACCGCCCCCACTAACGCCCGCTGAATTAGGGATTCTAGCCGGTCCCGGAAGTCCCGTATCTCCAGTAAGGAGGTATTGAACTTCCAGTAACCGGCCAGACTAGGCCTATTTGCTAACCGTAGACTGACTCTAACAAGTTTATGGTCAGTCCACGCTATCAAGTGGAACGTGGGACAACTAACAAAATCAATGTCAGCTCGTCTCACTAACACTCTGTCCAAGTAGGAGCCTACTTTGGCAGAGGGCGAACTATCTAGCCACGTCCACATCTCCCGCCCTGGGTGATCCAGACGAAACCTGTCGACGAGGTCATGACGAGTCATGAGGCCGGCAAGGCTGCTTTCACACCTTCCCACACGCCTAGCTCCCCGCCCGACCTTATCTATCTTGGGATCAAGGATCGCATTCCAATCACCCATTAAAACTAGCCGCTTCGTATCGTCCAGGAACGGCGCCAACCGACGAAAAAAGGAAACCCTCTCCACAACGATATTGGGCGCATAAACCGCAACCAGACGAAACTTGAAACTTTTCACGGCAACATCGGCCACAACCAGTCGGCCCCCGTCACCTGCAAAAACAACGTCAACATCAGCATCAAGGCTGCGTCCAACTAGCAAAGAAACCCCAACGCTGGTACGGCTGCCGTATGCTGAGAAAACGTTAAAATCGCTTTCCAGCACACGACAGTCGGCACCGCAAGTGAAGTGGGTTTCCTGCACTGCAGCAACATCTACGCCGAGAGTTTTAAGTTCACCAAGCAAGCGCGTACACTTGCCCGGATCCCTCAATCCCCTCACATTCAAAGTAGCAAGGTTTAGAGCCATCAATCCCACTTACCTTACTCAGTGTCGACTACGGGCCGGAAATCCTTCGGGGTGAGGATGCCGACGGCCTGACGCAGGGATCCGGTGCCGAGCTCAGTACTTACTCGGTCGTCCCTGGTAATTCCACCGACATCCATAGGGTACCGCAACTTTAGGGACCTATAGAATGATGGGTGAACCAAAATCGGGACCCTGCCCGCACAGAAGGGTAGCATTTTTTTCAGCATTGGATTTTTCGTATCGACCAGCATTACATCCGCCCGGCTGGCTTCGTCAATAAAGTTCCAAAGTTCTTTGGTCCGATTGCCAGCCAAGCGGACGAATGTGGTCAATTTTGGTGCGTCCTTGAATAGATGTGGTTTTGTGATGTCTTTAGTGTCAATTTTTTGGAGTGAGCGTAATGGTTTTAATGATTGTTTTAAAGTGTGGTCTATGTGTGGATTGTCCATGATATCTTCGCAGAAGTAAAAAGAGTTTATGGCACGTCGGGCTTCCGTAGAGCGTGCTCTTGGTTTTTGAACAGTTGCTGCTGATGTTGACGGTGTTTGGGGAGAGGGTGTAAGTCTGGTTGCTGAATAGGATCGAGTAAGCATTTTGGGGGTTTTAATTGGTGAAAGAGAGGGGGGTAATGGTGTTTCTGTTGGGATGATAGGGGTGGTTTTTGTTTTTTGTGGGAGAGGAATCAATTGTGCTGGTCTTTGTTTATTTTGGACTGGCGATTTTTCTGTTGTTTTTTCCCCCTTATGCTGAGGTATGGTGGTTGTTTGTGTGGGTTTTTTTGGATGTTTTTTCTCCCCCTCTTTAGTTGGTGAATCCTCGCTGTTTCTCCTTCTTTTTAAATTCATGGTCATATCCATCGGTTCAATGTTTTGATTGTCTTCTTTTGTTGATTGTTTTGCAGTTGATTGTTTCGTATTTGTTGTCGTTGGTTTCGTAGTTGTAGTCAAAAGAGTTGTTGTATCTGTTGTTGCTGGGTTTTTTGGGGGAGTTTTTTTCCCTCCCTTTTTTCTGGTGACTTGCGTCCACCCTTCCTCATTTTCTTTAGGGGTTTCTTGTTTGTTTTCTGAGGTTTCTGTTGGTATAATTGCTGCTATGACAGGTGCAGGAGTAGCAGTAGTAGTAGTAGTAGTAGTCGTTGTTGTGGTGGTGATTGTTGGTTTTTGAGGGCAGTTTTTCGAAAAGTGGCCGATGTTATTGCAAAACCAACATAGCGGTTTCCTGCCCTCAACTATGACTGTCATGGTTTGTTCACGGTATCGTATTTTATGGGGAATTTTGTTAAACCCTCCCCTATCGAGGCACATAACGAATACGTAGTCACCGTACGCAGTTCCCCGTGTTGACGTTACTTGTGTGACTTGTTCCACGCCGCCGTATATACTTAGATAGGCGGCGAGGACGTCACCACTCAATTGCATAGATACATTGCATACGGTGACTCGTATTCTTCTTTTGCCTCGATATTCCGGTTGTAGCCGGAAGAAGCGTGTGGTGATGTTACCACCGGCGAGGCTTTTCGCTACTTCCTCTGAGGGTAATAAGACATCCCAGGTCGCGAAACTTCTGCGGCAGAAGTACTTCCCTGGGATGTTTGCTGTTTTGAGAAGGTCCTCAAAAGTTTCCTTCTTAATCCCCGCTAGTCTCTTGGTCTTAATGTCTGTGACTACGAAGGACAGGGTCTTCGGTTCGACCGCCTCGACCAATTCGGGTATTGGGAGAATTTCCCCGTCCTTGAAATACTTTTCATACTTTTCGACCCTGTCTCTTGCGTAGTCACAAGGGGATTTTTTATTCACGCAATGTGAAGACCAAGAGACAGCTGTTTGTTTTGGTTTTTGTGCCGGTGGTATTGTACTTGCCGATGAAGAGAGGTCGAATGGAGCTTCTTCCGGCATTGGGGAGGGTTGCGTTTGGAATATGTCGGTCGGTGATTGCGATTTCATGTTGTTGGGCTCCCCCATAGTTGTGAAAACACAACCAGAGGGAGATGAAACGCGTATGGTGTTGCAAAAAATTCAGGCGAGACGAATAAATGTAGAACGATGAATGTTGATAAAAATGGCGGTCGTTTTTTAAAAAAGTTCAACAAAAAAATCGAGTCGCGTTTGACCCTCCTCACAAACAAAGAACAATAGTTTGAGGGGGGTCACAAAACTTTAACAATAACAATATTCAATAACAATAATTTTAACAAATTTTTAACAATAAAGAACTTACTTTTTCGTGGTGAAAAAGAACTCAGACAAAAAATTCACATTCGAGTCTGCCCTGTATTAGTAGCAACTGCTATATATGGCAGATGGACTAGTTCATTGTGTGGAAAAAGGTGGGTGATACCCAACAAAATCAAACCGTGCAATGTTGAGCGATCAACAAAACGCCTACAAAGAACCTATAATATAGAAAGTAGGGGTAGTGACACGTAGTCGCCAACCTTAATCTTGAAGAAATAATAAATAACAACAATACATGAAACCATTTACCCATGGGCAAACTTATTAGCTCACTCACATTTTAAAATGTTAATCTCTTTGTATTCTAACCTGAATTATTCGAAATGGAACTGCTTTTGTATGCTAAATTGAATTGTTTGAAATGGAACTGTTTCTGACACTGAAACTACTTACGCTGAACTGAATTCTTTGAAATGGAATTATTTTGACATTTAACTTTGTGTAAACAAATCTATACTAATACTAAACTGAATTGGTTGAATTAAAACTGTTTAGCTTGAAATAGAACTGACAATTAAACTCTGTACTCATGCTAAATTGAATTGTTTAAAATAGAAGTGATGATTATTTAGTATAAACATCGATTTGGCATGAGATAACCTACAAAGGTTGATTAGCCATAAAACCCAAACAACTAACCAAACAACCAAGAAAAACAGAAAATATTCATGACATAAACTAATATAGTTTTCATAAACGTTTCGAGGGAGAAAATATGAGATTTTTACACCTTATTTATCTCAATTTGGAGTTTATTCACAGGACACATCTAATAAGAAGAATTTCGTTTGGTTTTTGGGTTTATTTTCATGGAACAGAAATAATTAGACCCATTTTTTCTACGTGTAACATCATTATGAACACTGTCGGTAAAAATTTATCAAAATCAGTATTTCAACGCATGAAAATAAAACAGAACAATAAGATTTAGTAAGTAAAAATAATTATTTAGGAATTGTCCGACTTTTTATGAGAGATTTATTTGTTTTAAAGGCATATCAATATTCTTGGGTTATCTAATGCCAAATCCATCCTTTTATAAGGACAGTAGAGGCACTATTCAACCCATAACTGGGAAGATAAGGGTATTTATCGGAAAGTAAATGTAATCAATCATATGGAAATCAGACATGACCGATAAAATGAAACGCAGTTTCTTCCTGGCAGCGGTCGTATCGACACTGCTGTATGGGTGCACTACTTGGACGCTAACTAAACGGCTGGAGAAGAAGCTAGACGGCAATTACACAAGAATGTTGCAAGCAATATTGAACAAGTCCTGGCGGCAACACCCCACGAGGCACCAACTATACGGCCACCTGCCTCCTATCACGAAAACTATCCAAATCAGACGAACCAGACATGCAGGACACTGCTGGAGAAGCAGGAACGAGCTCATAAGTGATTTACTCCTACGGATCACCGCATATGGCCGGGCAAAAGCTGGACGACCAGCTCGAACATACATACAGCAGCTATGTGAAGATACGGGATGTAGCCCTGAAGACTTGCCAGAGGCGATGAACGATAGGGAAAAGTGGCGAGAGAGGGTCAGGGATATCCGTGTCACGACATGATGATGATGAAATATAATAGTGCCACTGAAGTTCGAACTTGCTTATTATGATTCTAGTGCTTTAACTCTTATACCACGGTGACACCCGCCAACAAAACATTAGTACAGGGACAGGAGGACTCGAAAATAAGAGGAAGAATGGAGACCACGGCATTATTGAGTTCGGCCAGAATACTGAGAAGAATCCAGGAGAATTGGGGCGTTTTGTTACCACTCAAACTCTAGCTGAAAACAGCATTGTTGGGATCGGTCAGAATACTGAGAAGAGCCCTGGAGACTTGAGGAGACTTGTTGTCATTCAGAGGCCAGTCGAAAACCGTATGATAACACTGGTGTGAAAAACTCTCAAAAGCTGGTGTTATGTGAGAATTTTTATTTCTTCAAAATGGACTTAAGACAATAGTAATTCAGATTGATCTCGAAAAGCCTTACCAGAATTTCCCCTAATATATATATATATATATATATATATATCGTCTGGAGGTGCACGTGGTGTAATGGTTATCGTCGTAGGAAATGGACACGGCGACACGAGTTCAAATCTCGGACGAGACTGATTGCATTTCACATGGAACTAATACCCTATGGGAAAGGTATGAATCCAATTATTCTCCCTCCAGCTATGGGTAAATAGTAGGACAGACTAGGTTCGTCAGCCTCGGTGAGGCTACTAGTCTAGGAGAAGGAAAATTCTAAATTAAATCTCATAAACTCCGCTTAAAAATTGACCTTGTGTCATATCCTGCCCGAGCGGAGGGGTTGGTAACTATATATATATATATATATATAGTCTGCATCCGGAATAGTTTCTGTAGGATATCCTCTGCTTCTTGCCTTGTTATAATGTGAAACCATTTTTTGACATGAGATCGATTGACGTTCGTTGTATGTAATCTAACCAGATTATGAATAAAAATGGGACCGATATATCATCTTACAACACAACAACTACAAGGTTAAGGAAATCGGTTTCTCTTTCTGGTGAGATAACCTTTCTTTTTGTATGTTGCATATTTTAATCATTATGGTGCCATCTCCTCATCAAATAGCTTGCTTCTAAAATCAGTAGACCGGTCTACATAGCTCGGTAGTAACATTTCATCTACTGAAATTAGTGTTAAAATACGTATCAGTAAAGCATGAACGGATGATAGATTAAACGGAAATTCTTCCAAGCCGTAGTTGTGTCAGTCCTGTTGTATGACTGCACCACTCGGAATTTAACGAAACACCAACTGAAAAAACTAGATGAGAACTACGAAAGAATGCTGCAGGTTGTTTTGAACAACTCTTGGACCGGTACCCTTAAATAGCAACTGAATGGCTACTTACCTCCCATCACACCAGCAATCAAAGTAAAAGTAACAAGATTTGCTGGCCATTGCTGGTGAAGTAAAGACGAAATCAAAAAGAACATTTTCGCATTTGTGTGTGTAAGCCTAAGTTTGCGTGTTAACTCCCACTTTTCGGATTAAAATTGTATGAAACCCGGATTGTATGAAACCCCGAGTCACAGACTGTACTATATATATATATATATTTACTAATCTATCTATCTATCTATATATATATATATATATATATACTAATCTACTATCTACTATCTATATATATATATATATATATACAGAATCTTCCTTTTTAAAAAAGTTTATATACGTTGGGTCAAGTTTTAAGAAGATGTACTAATTTTAAAGTTAGTGCAATACAATTTTTTCTGTACTTAGACTTTCTTTATACTAACTTTTTTCCGGGAAAAACTAAATTTAGTAACCATCCATCTATGTATACACATAAACATATATTTTAAGAAAAAAGAAAAGAAATGTTGGGGTTAGTAGAACAGGATAACATTTAAAACGTACGACCAAATCAATTCGAATGACACATGGTTGTGCATATACAAGTTTTTCTATATTCACCACAAGAAACTTGAATCAAACAAAGGAAATAAACATTTATATGTAAAAGAAAAAAAAAAAAACATAAATAAAAAATGTCAGACAAAAATCAAATAAACAAAAGATCTTTTGCCCTTTTACGCCCCGAAGAAAAACGGCCGATGCTACGAACTCGAAAACCTAAGCCTGGACACTCAATGATAAAAAATCACGACTGAAGAAGAAAGCCATATTTATCACTTTCTTTTACTTTAATGAGAGACCTCGGCCAATAAGCAGGAAAAAGGGCTCGTCATTTCTGACTACGCTGAAAATGGCCGAGCGCTGAAAACAGAACTTTCCCGCGCGCGGGAAGGATACATCACCGTCAGCACTATGAACTAATGACCGGTTTGCTTGGCGCCTAAATACTAACAATCGATGCTTGGCGCGAGGAAATTTACGAGAAAAGAAGGAATTTTTCTTCAAATCGTCAAATAATTATTAGTATAGGGGTTGGCCCGCCTTTATTTGGAGATTTGTTTTCCGAGTTGTTTTGTCTGGCAGGTGAAATCTGCGAGAAAACCAGTTCTTTCTGTCTCCTTCTAACCAAGACATCCACATATATGTCCTCTATTTCGACACATATATGTACACGATAACATTCAAGAGTGTTAAGCTCACACACACACACACACACACACCCATGCACATATACGCATATACATGCATACATATGTATATATATATATATATATGTGTGTGTGTGTGTGTGTGTGTGTGCGCGCGCGCGCGCGTGTAAAAAGGAAGAAGAAAATTGACTTCTTTCGCTAAATTTTAATCAGGTAAGTTATTCTACCGCGTACCATAAAAAAGAAATTTGCAGACCGTGTGTTTGTGACCTCTGGCTTAGAGAAACAACAGCTAACGTAAGTATACCAATCTAATAAATGATTTGCACACAGTTATATGGTTTCAGGTATTCATACCGATTTGACAAATAAATGATCAGTTGCTACCATTCCGGGTCAGAGTGGACCACGGAGCAATGGCAATGAAAGGACACTACACATTCACCTAAGCTGTAGCATTACTACAGTCTCACCATCAGGTTGTTTTTATTGTCATATCCAGGACACTCGTAAGGGTCGAGTGTCTTACCCGTCTGCAGAGATGCAGTCGCTGTATTCTGCAGCCTCATTCGACGGGGCAAGAAATAGCTTATATAATTTCTGTCTATTTGAGAATTTGCTCTGGAACAGTTTCTATGAATTTCTATTTATGTGTTCTGTCTGTCATCTCAGGTACACATACCTCCAGCCAATATGAGTCGACAAATGTATTTCTTTCTATGTTAAAAAAGAAAAAAACAACTAATTTCCTCACCTTTTGCTGAGCGGGTTAATTGTCTGTCATCACACATACATCCTCAACGCCAATAAGAATAAGTGAAACCTGCACATCTCAACTTATAATTCACAAAATGTCCCCCTGTTCTCTTGTGAGAGTTAGTTTTCACAAATCTCAGTCACCACTACGCCAAACTAGGTCTGTGAAACTAGCCGATGTTGGTGTTCTTATTAGGAATGATTTTGTTTCAAATTATATATATATATATATATATATATATACGATATATACGATTTGAAACACACACACACACACACACACACATATATATATATATATATATATATATATATATAAACTGAAAGGAGGTGCCCGTGGTGTAATGGCCGTAGGAAATGGACACGGTGACACGAGTTCAAATCCTAGATGAGAATGATTGCATTTCACATAGCACTAATACCCTTGGGAAAGGTATGAAGCCAATTATTCTCCCTCCAGCTATGGGTAAATAGTAGGACAGACTGGGTTCTTCAAACTTGGTGAAGCAACTAGTCTAGGAGATGGAAAAGTCTGAATTTAAACCTGTTAAACCCGCTCAAAAATTGACCTTGTGTCATATCCTTCCCAAGCGGAGGGGTTTGTAAATAGTATATATATATATATATATATATATATATATATATATATATATATATATTAGCACATTTGACTTTTCTCTCAGGAGAAACAAGATCAGATTTTGGCTAATCTTAAAATTGGTTGTCTGTGTCCATTACGGGGGCAGGTAAGGTTTTAAACAGTTATAGCTGCAGATTAAAGAGACAAATTATCAAGTTTTAAAAAATATTCACCAGGAAAATAATTCTACCGTGTACTATAGAAAAGAAATTTGGAGACCGCGTATTTATGACCTCTGGCTTAGAGAAATATCAGCAAACATAAGTTTACATTTTGAGTATTATAAGTTGAGATGAGCTGGAATGGTAGCAACTGATAAGGTCCTCTTTATGTGTCATCTTATCTTATAAATAATTTGCTCACAGTCATATGGATTCAAGTATTCTTATCTAATACTAAAACAGCCCAATTGGTTAGGGTTGTATTCCAATTCCTGCTGTAGCTGTTCATTTAAACCTGGAATCATAAAAATTGGTCAATCATCTTATAAGATGTATAGCAATAACATAGTGAATTTTCAAGAGTCTACAACAATTTTAAATGCCAGTACAAGAAAAGTCTGGAAACTTATTGAAAGCACCATATATATATATATATATATATATATATAGATAGATAGATAGATAACCAAACTGGACTGTCACATACTGAGCTCGGCTGAAACTTTTTTAGAGTAACTCAATTGGATGTACTTCTCTAGCGTTAGATATGTTGTTCTTGTATCATTGCTTTGTCAAATTCCTCTACACTATCTTGGTGGATGAACTTTGGAGTGTCATTTGGAATATCTCTGCAGAGGGGTAAACCCTCCCTATATGTGCCCTAGATATGATTCAAAACTGGACCTAAGGTTGAGGCTCTAGCAATGCTGGAACTTTGGGGAATGTGGTGTACTCCGTCATTGCTATTGCTCCAAGGTTCACTCTGGACCGGAGCGGAAGTACCTGTCAGAGTCCTATCCATGGTTCGAATAGAAATGTTTAACTGTACAAACGAACGAATTATGTTGAATAGAGTAATCAGCATTAAATTGAAATATTTGAAATAATTATTTGTATTAGATAGGAATACTTGATATATAACTGTGAGCAAATTATTTGTATTAGATAGGAATACTTGATATATAACTGTGAGCAAATTATTTGTATTAAATAGGAATATTTGATATATAACTGTGAGCAAATTATTTGTATTAGATAGGAATACTTGATATCATAAAACTGCATGCAAATTATTTGTATTAGATAGGAATACTTGATATCATAAAACTGTATGCAAATTATTTGTATTAGATAGGAATACTTGATATCATATAACTGTGTGCAAATTATTTGCATTAGATAGGAATACTTGATATCATAAAACTGTATGCAAATTATTTGTATTAGATAGGAATACTTGATATCATATAACTGTGTGCAAATTATTTGTATTAGATAGGAATACTTGATATCATATAACTGTATTCAAACTATTTGTGTAATACAGGAATTCTTGCTGTCATAAAACTCTGTCCAAATTATTTGTATTAGATGGGATTATTTGATACTATATAACTGTGTATATATTATTCATATTCAGAATAGATTGTTTTTCTAAGGATTATCGATCATCATCATTATCATCATCATGTCGTGCCGCTAGCACGGATATCCCTGACCCTCTCTCACCACTTCTCCTTATCGTTCACCGCCTCTGGCAGGTCTTCAGGGCTACATTTCGTATCCTCACATAGCTGCTGTATTTATGTTCGAGCGTCCTGCTTTTGTTTGGCCATATGCGGGGGTCCATGGAGTACATCACTTATGAGCTCGTCCTTGCTTCTCGAGCAGTGTCCTGCATGTCTGGTTCGTCTAACTTGGATAGTTTTAGTGATGGGAGGCAGGTGGCCGTATAGTTGGTGCCTCGTTGAGTGTTGCCGCCAGGGCTTGTTCAATATTGCTCGCAACAAAAGGATTATTACTAGTTGCTTGAAAATATATTATTGTTCGCAAACAATTTATTATTATTAAATAGAAATTGCGACTTGAAACAATATAATTGAGTAATAGTTATTTGTATGAGCACATAAAAATCCCGCATTTTTTTTTTTTGTATTTGGTAGGTATACGTAATATCCTATATTCATTTGAAAAAAAAAGCTCCTAAGTAGCAACTACACCGGCAACATGAATATAAATGTACAATGAACACAATTTCCTAACTCCTAATCATAAGATAACCCTTAGCAGTTTGAGACACCTTTACAATTAATGAATCCTAGATATTTCAAGAATATGTTGAATTGTTAAGAGAAGCGTCTTTCGCTGAAGTTTTTCTAAATAAGATATTTAAGATAATGTCAATAATCAGAACGATATATTAGATATTAATAAGATATATAGTAAGTAAAGTTGGCGACCGTTGTCGAGGGCGACCAGAAGGCTCCCTTTTCAATAGCTACTACACCGAGGGGTAAGGAAGGGCGCTACTCCTTTCCCTGGAAAGCTCCACTTTACCCTGGATACCTACCTAATATTGCTGAGTATTTAGCAAGGAGGTATCAAGTACCATTTTTAATGTCTTTGGTATGACGCGACCGGGGATTGAACCTAAGTCTCCCGAAAAAATAAGATATATAAGATAACGAAACTCACCAGCTTGGTGCTTTAATAAAATCTTAAAATTATTTTTCTTGCTGTTGTAACTTTTTTTTTTGTTTTGTCTGTTTTAAAGATTCTAAACACAGTAAATAAATAATATATATATATATATATATATATATATATATATATATATATATATTCCCTCTTACGTTGAGAATTTCTTTTATTCAGCTCTGTGATTAATCAATCTCATTTGGCCACTAATGTTAGAGGTGCTTTTTTAATCTTTTTTTTTATTCTTCGTTTACAAAGTTCTTAATGTTATTTTGAAAGATCATTCAGTGTCTTTCACTGAGACTTGACTCGTTCATTTAAATCGCCAGCCTCTTTTATTTTCTTCCTCCCACACATCCACGTTCTTTTTTTTATATTATCCAAGCACATTTAACACCTTTCTTCCTTCCTTCTCTCTCTCTCTCTCTCTCTATCTCTCTCTCTCTCTCTCTCTCTCACTTATATAGTTATGCATTTCTCTGTTATATATGTCTGTGATATTTAAAGATTTTCCTTTTTTTTATTGTATATAGTTTTTTATGTCATTAATTCTATTTCAATGTGGAGTCATTTTTCAAATATTTCTTTCATTTTCTTTTCCTTTTTCTTTTTCTTTTTTTGTAAATAATCGATTACAAAATTTACCCATTTCTCTTCTATTGTCGTTCAATTATTCTTTCTTTCTTTCTTTCTTTGCTTATTTTTATTACTTCAAACATATCCACTTCTCTTTCTTTCTTTCTTTCTTTCTTTAATCATTTCATCTTTCCTTTTTTCTTCCTTTCTTTCTTTCTTTCTTTCTTATTATTAATTCAGACATGTCATATTTTCATCCTTCCATCTTCCTTCCTTCCCTCCTTTCTTTCTTTCTTTCTTTCTTTCTTTCTTTCTTTATTTATTTATTTATTTATTTATCTATCTATTTATTCATTTATTTTTACTACTTGAACCATTTCATCGTTTCTTTCTTTCTTTCTTTCTTTCTTTCTTTTACTCCAATCATTTCAGGATTTCTTTCTTTTTTATTACTTTAATCATTTTATCTTTTCTTTCTTTCTTTCTTTCTTTCTTTCTTTCTTTCTTTTACTTCAGTCATTTCATCGTTTCTTTCTTTCTTTTCATTCAGTCATTTCATCGTTTCTTTCTTTTACGTAGAATAACGCTTATCGTTGTATTTGAATTGACACATCGACCTGAATTCGAAACTTAGCCGCGACTGTTTGACTTTCACTTCCTGCTAATGCCCTTAGGAAAGGTATGACTCCACCTATTCTTTACTAAGCTATAGGGAAAAAAAATCAAAATATACTGGGTTCTTTAGCCTTGGTAATCTAAACTAGCTATACTCCGCTTAAAAATTACCTTTTGCCAAATCCAGCCGTAGACATTAAATAGATTTTAAAAATTGCCAAGAGAAGTTACTGGGAGTCTAGTTCAGGAGACTGATATAATTGTTGTGAGTCCAATCCTCTTTGGGTACCTAATATTTGTTTCTTTTTTCTTGATTACTTTGAGAAAATTCGAACGATGCTTTGGAGAAAGAGTTGTAAGCTAGACCACGGTGACAGTAATTATTGTTGTGGGTTCAATCCTCTTTGTATTTCACTTGAAATTTATGTTCTTGGGAAAGATATTAATCTTTATGTTCTCTCAGTTATAGGTAAATTATAGGACAGACTGGATTCTTTAACCTAGAAAAAATAACCAGTCGAGAAGGAAAAACTCTGAATTCAAAAGGAGAGTTATCTAAAGGAGCATCGTTTAGAAGAATCGATCAAACACTGAGGCACCATTTTTCTGTTATCAGCTCATCCAAAAAGTATGGCTGCTACTATTGAAGCCTTCACCTCTCTAAACAAATTACCTGTGTAAGCAATCTAACATTTCACATCTTTGGCTGAAATCTTGGAGCCTCACTGAGCGCAACGGAAGAGTTATTTTGTAAAACTAGTATTTCTTTCGTTTTCATCGTTTTGAGGTTTTTATTTTTTCTTCCTTTCTTTTTTGTTACCTTGAAAAATCAGCAGAAGGTTTAAATAATATTAACTATTACCTTTTTTTTCAAGTCGACAACTACCTTATATTTCTTCCGCAACTTTGCTTGCTTTTGTCACTGAGTTCTCTGACGAGACGTGACCGAAAAAAAGGTCTCTTATTAGAACGTGGTATAATGGTTATCGTCGTAGGAAATGGACACGGTGACACGAGTTCAATTCCTGGACGAGACTGATTGCATTTCACATAGCACTAATACCCTTGGGAAAGGTATGAAGCCAATTATTCTCCCTCCAGTTATGGGTAAATAGTTGGACAGACTGGCTTCTTCAGCCTTGGTGAGGAAACTAGTCTAGGAGAAGGAAAACTCTGAATCCAAACCTGTTAAACTCCGCTTAAAAATTGACCTTGTGTCATATCCTGCCCGAGCGGAGGGGTTGGGAAATATGATAAACTAAATTATTCTTATTACATTACAAGTCTCGGAACCATTCAACGACGGGAAAATAAACTATAAGTGTTTGATAGCAATACTTAAAACCATTTGATTATGTCCAAACAAACGAAACCTTGGTCATTTAAAAAATGTTCCTACAAACTATTCGTTTACAAATAATATGTCTAATATATCGAATATATTTCAGATGACTTTGGGTCATATCCACGATAATCTTTGATAGGGAAGGTCTTACCACTCTGCAGAGATGTAGTCAGCGTATTCTACTGCCCCATCTGACTAGGGTGATATATATATATATATATATATATATATATTGTTAAGTCTAATTGTTTTACAGATATGCATGTATGTGGATGGAAGGCAGTGAAGTTATCAGACAAGTGGGAACACTGATAGTTTTCTCCTTCCACAAATAGTAGTCGCCGAGGCAGAAAGGATACAAGGTTATTAGAATCAACACTTTTAAAAGAGACGTGGTGGACTGAAATAACCTGAGAATCAAAAATAATATTTTAGGAACCACGAAGATTTGACGCCTAAAGTCAAACCGATAGTCAATTTGCGTCTGAACTCTGAACAAATATATCGATGTGACATCACTCCAGCAACGTGAAATAAAAACAAACAAAAATGACTTGCTGATCTCTGATGAGATCATTCGAGATAAAAATTCAAGGATCCTGAAGATATTTCTACGGCCCCAAGAGATAATAGGAGTTTCTTAATGTTGTGGCCCCAGAGAATATCACTAATGAAAACACAAACACGCATATTAGAAAACAGATTATATTACACAAGAAAGATAGAGTTACATAGAAAAGGTAAGAAGTCTCGTACTGTCCGGATAACACCGTTATTGATCTGCCTTCTGGCAGCGAAATCTCTAATACTAATAACGGTGAGAAGAGTCCCTTATGGTAAGATGGTTAAGGCTCCCACAACACTTAATAACACACACAGTAATTACAAACATATGTGAAACATACGGCATTGAAATTTTCATTTGAAGAAATATTGCTTTACAATGCAGATAAGTGTGTTTGAACTACCCCCACATTTTTTTTCTTTTACAAATGCTTAATGAAATCTGTGAATTATATTTTGTATTCACGCTGTTAAACACTTATATATTATTCCCATTCCATTTGTTCGATTCGATCTTTCTTTCATGCTGTTGTTCACGCATTAAATTCTCGTTTGAAAAGAACACTCAACGTCCTCATTCATTTTTTTGCTAAGTTTCAATCGAAGTGACTTGTTTTCTTCTATTCTTATACGCACTGATCATTCACAAAATTTGAGGTAACCTGGTAACTTAGCCGGAGCCAATAATCTGGTGGTCCAGCATTGAAATACAAATTAAATTTATGTTGAGATATAAGCCGTAACAAGATAGATAGATATGAGAGGTGGTTACAAAAAAGGAATCATCGGATAGTCTATATTCGCTATTTTACTTTCTGGGAGAAGTCCCGTGGCTTGTGGCGAACGTGCTGGGCTGAGGCATCGTAGTAAGCGGGTTCAAATACCAGTCGTAAAATTGTGTTCATTTTCGGACAGTGGGGAGAGGTATAAACTCCCTTACCCAACTTTAAACTGGTATTCTTTGGTCTCAAAAAACCCAAGAAGGTTGATATGCCTTTGACAATGAAATCAAATTGAATCAAACCAAACCAGTTGTAGCTTCTGATAGTGGTAATTTTCAGTTTTATTTAAAAGTGGCTGTAAAATTCTTTCAAGCTGTAGCCGTGCCAGAATTACTTAGTAAGATTCTAATGAAACGTCTGGGGATCTACACAAAGATGCTATGGGCTGTTGAACAAATCCTGATCGTAGCACTCTATAAAACAGCAGCGGCATGGCCACATACCTCCCATCTCACAAAAGATCCAAACTAGATGAGTAAGATATGTTGGACACTGAACTCATAAGCAACGTTGTCTTATGAACTCCTAAACATGGACAAACAAAATTGACCGACCAGCAAAACTTTACATACATCAGCCCTGTGCTGACACTGGATGCAGTCTAGAGGACTTATCAAGAGCAATGGCCAGTAGGAATGAATGACGAGAGAAAAAAGGGAGAGAGTTAAGGGAATCCATGCTTTCAGAACACCTTGATGATGAAAATGTTGATGACGTATCGTAAGTTTCTTTTTAACGTTTTGAGGCTAAGCATATTTGACAACACAAATTGCATCCATGTCTTCGATGATAAGAAAACCTGATACACTAAAGGATGACCTAAGACGTGAGACAAAATTAGAACAATATACACTTCCCTTCTCTGTAAAATGGGAGTGTTTTAAAGATCTTGATTTATGACAACATTATTCATGTAGAATTGGTTTTTATCAACTAATTGGTTGCCTAGAAAATTGGTGTCAACACCAATGATAACACATTTGACACTGTCAGCCATAAAAAGCCGGAGAACAAGAAGGTGTCATGATAACGAAATCTGTGGGGAAAATATCTTGGGTATAAGAAATTATTATGCCACACTTAGAAGAAAATACTGTACAAGCGTTAGTATTTCCTATGCATCAGTTCAAACAACTGCAATGCCTCAAAATATACTTTGTTCAGTTGGCTGGGGTAGTAGAATAAATCGACTACTTCTCTGCAGAAGAGTAAGACCCCCCACCAAGGCCTCAATGAGTGCGCTGGATATGACACTAAACAATCTGATGGTGAGGCTCCAGTAATGCCTATTACTGTGTGCAAACTGTTATGGTACCTACCTTACGGACTATAATGAACTCTTCATATTACTATGAATACCGGAAGAATATTCATCTCAGAGTTAAGTTACTCTAGCCTAGGGCACCTCTGGTGGTGTAAAAGTTAAGAAACCTATACGAGTGAGTTCGAGTCTCATTGGGCGCCCCATTCATTTGGCGTTGTGCTACATCGAAGCAAAGAGCTTCGTAAATTACTAAGTTACTCTAGCCCAACACTTTTACCTATGCTATAGTTATACTTTCGTTCAATATACTTTTTTCACGTAATCCTGAGTTCGTGTCTTTCTTCCGGACTTTTTACTGGTCCACAACACAAACAATTGAGCTCTGGTTTGCCTAAAAACGTTAAACTACAAAATATGCGCTTACAATTCATATATATTTGATATATATACATTAACAGGATTAGGTATGAAATAACCCACAAGTGGTTGATATGTCATAAAACCTAACCAACCAACCAGTAATGCCAAATCTTAGGGGAATGCGGAGTACTTACCCACCAAATCGTGTCTAGCCTTATAATCCTTCTGTGCTAATTTGCTGCATTCGCTTATTATGTGCTTGATCGTATCATCTCTGTCACCGCATAGCCTACATTTACTATTTTGTTGCATCTCATCTATCCTCGCTTTGATATGATTGGTTCTTATGGCATTGTCCTGTGCTGCTATTAGGAGGGATTCCGTTTCTCTTTTAAAGTTTCCTTTTCTTAGCCAGGTCCAGGTTTTCATGTGGGAGATGTTGTTTATTAGACGTTTAAAGCGGCCAGAGAGTTGTTTTCCTTCCCATTTTTGTTTCCTAGTTGTTGTCACTCTTTCGTCTATCGTGTATCGTTTCTGATGGCTGTAATTAGTCCTCGTTCGTATTTTTTTATATAGTCTTCGAGTCGTTGTATCGATGCGTCAACGGTGTCTTCGATGCTGGCAAGTCCTCTTCCTCCCTCTTTTCTAGATCCATATAGTTATTATTATTATTATTATTACACTTTATTGAGCTTTTCACAACAGTGTTAGCCAATGGTTTCTCACTGGATTTTGAGTGACAGAAAGTCACCTCAATCTCCTGGACTCTTCTCAGTATTCTGGCTGATCTCCACTCGTCCTCTAATTTTCAAATTCTCCTGTTCTTGTACCAATCATTTCGTGACTGTACGAAGAACATCAATTACAACTGATATACTCATCACTTTTATGTTCTATAGTTTTTTCAGTTCTCTAGCAAGGTTTAAGTACTTATCCTTCTTTTCTTTTTCTTTTAATTTCTCTCTGAGGTCAGCCGAGACAGCAAAGTCCACAATTCACCAAGTCATCTTTTTATCATTATTCTTATTATCCTATTTCATTCTTGAAATTTATTGTGATATTAATCTAAATTTTCGTGCATGGAGCACAATAAAGTGTGTACGACAATGCTTTTAGGTTTGAATTTCAATAATACTTACATTCATAATAAGATATTTTGGTTTAAATTAATCTGAGCAGTCAAATTCATTAAGACAACAAATGAAATTAGAGTAAAATACAGCTTGGCTGACAATATGAGACAAGGTAAAAAAATTCTCCCTCTGCCGTCACAAAGTGATACTATTTACCAACCCTTCCGCTCGAGCAGGATATGACACAAGGTCAATTTTTAAGCGGATTTTAACAGGTTTGAATTCAGAGTTTTCTTTCTCCTAGACTAGTTGCCTAACCAAGGCTGAAGAACCTAGTCTGTCCTACTATTTACCCATAGCTGGAGGGAGAATAATTGGATTCATACCTTCCCCCAGGGTATTAGTGCTATGTGGAATGGAATCATTCTCATCGAGGAATTGAACTCGTGTCACCGTGTCCATTTCCTATGACGATAACGACTACACCACGGGCACCTCAAAATGATGCACCGGAAGAAAATTTCATGTGAACTGCATGACAGTTATTTCCGCTCGATGACGATCACACATACCGTTCCAAAGATAGCGGAACTGACACATCCTAATGGCCAGTAATCGAAAGAAATCGCGCAGGTGAGCTTGGCTGACAATATGGGACAAGGTGAAGGTCCCACCGCGCCGCTACAAAGTGATGCACCGGAAGAGAGTGACATGTGAACTGCATGACTTTTATTTCCGCTCGATGATGATCACATACGCCATTCCAAAGATGGCGGAAGTGACACATCCCGATCGCCAGATATCGGAAGAAATTGCGGGGACGTGGAGGCATTTCCATATCTCCACGTGGGAGTTTGAAGGTAATATAAGGCCGACGAATTGAACGGAAGAAAGTGAAAAATTCCGCTTTTCACGAAAGCTGGTCCCGTCGTTACTCTGTGTGCATTGTCTCGGCTATCGTCTACTTACATCGAAGAGTTCAAGCCTCATAGACGAACGATTCTAATTCCTCTCCTGACTGCTCCTACTTCTCACAAGCGTCCGTCGAGAAAATAAATGTATATTGTTATATATATTCCGTGTTGTCGTTTGTTTGACCAGAGAGCGGAACGTAACATTAGCATTCACAAGAGCACTTCTTGTTATGGCTAGGAAAGGCGTCATTGCAAAATGTTTATTTATAAAAATCATCAGAAAGACCTTATATATCTTTTTAATTGTTTCCATTGAAAGACAAAATCAAAGATTGGCACAAATGACAAAAAGACCATTTTTGTTCGGAAAGAAAATAAAATTAGTATCTGCAGACACGGGAATGTAAACTAATCCAGGAATTTTTTCATTTTATTCATCCAATTTTTTTTTTTTTTTTTTTTTTTTTGTTGGGGGCAAATGAAATTGGTATCTTCAAACGGAGGAATGTAAATTTATTCAAGAGACAATTTTCTAAATATCTCACCGAATCTTTTAAAAAATCCTATAAACCCCCTAATCCTCCCAGTTATGGGTTAAATAGTACCACTACTGTTCTTATAGGAGAATAGCTTTGGCATTAAATAACCTAAAAAGAGTTGATATGCCATTAAAACAAAGAAACCAAACCAAACCAAACCTAAAAATCCTAATCACAAATTCATCAAGAAAAAGGTGCTACAGAATCCATATTAGTTGGACAAATTTTCGTTGTACAATTTAGATTTTATTGGTAGTAATTTTATCTTAGAATTACGATTTCTGAGTCTTTCAGATTGATAGATAGATAGATAGATAGGAACAGAATAATCAGAATATTGACAGACAGACAGAGGGAGAGAAAGAGAGATGGACAGAGACCGAGGGTGACACTGACTGACAGACAGAAAGATACAGCCAGATAGAAAGACAGAGAGACAGAGACAAAGAGAGAGAGAGAGAGAGAGAGAGAGAGAGAAAAGGTGGGGGCAGACTAGGATAGAGATAAGCAAAAAGATATTTTATATTAAAACGTGCAAAATATATTATCGTTTCATAAAATAAGCATTAGAATTCAATGTTTTATTTCGCGCAATATTGGACATTTCTACGAGTCGTATATCATTATATAAGTACTTTGTGAATGTCATTAAGGGATTTGTGCGTGCAGGTTTTTTTTTTGTCCCAATGAGATTTCATTAACAGATATATAACTTGGATATTCAATACAACAATTAAATCGCATCTTTCTTCCCTGACACAAACAGGAGATGAGAAACATAATCTTATTTTAATAATAGTTGTACTATTAACCTCCAAGTGGGTCTTGTTAGCCAGAATGGGTGGACACACGTCAGGCTGCTGGCGACGACTGGCCTCTGTCTTGTCCTCTAAATATTTTTAATTAGTAGTAACTAATATTTCCGACATCTGAGGGTGGAGATCTTGGTCGGCTTGATTACATATGTCCCAGAATACATCCAGTCCTTTTCTCTCTTTCAATTGTTCATTCATTATGACTTTAGTTTTCCACCTGAGACACTTATACAATGCATACAAGTATAGATCTATAAGACTTCTGCTTGGTGGCTGAGACAGATAGGTCATTCTCTCCGACATATGTCGTCAAGGGTTTGAGATCAAACGGCAGTGTTTCGAATGCGCTGATTGTAACCCAAGCAGAGGAGTAAGTCCTCTTCCTCCGATAAAAACGGGGTACACTAAACTGAATCGAATGTTAAGGCTCCATTTCTGAAGATCTTGTGAGAGTAGAGTACACACACTGAATTGATGATGGAGTACCTGTTAGAGTACCGTCTATGGGTGAAGTAAGTCTATTTAAAATTGTTCCAATTAGATAGGAATACTAAATATATTAGTAAATTATTTGTATTAACAATAGTAGACAAATTCACTTACCTAGGAAGCAGCGTCTCATCAACAAAAAAGGACATCGACACGTAGCTAACGAAGGCATGGACAGCTTTCAATAGGCTATCGATCATATGGAAATCAGACCTAACCGATGAAATAAAACGCAGTTTCTTCCAGGCAGCCGTCGTATCGATACTGCTATATGGATGCACTACATGGACGCTAACAAAACGACTGGAGAAGAAGCTAGACGGCAATTACACAAGAATGTTGCAAGCAATATTGAATAAGTCCTGGCGGCAACACCCCGCAAGACACCAACTATACGGCTACCTACCTCCCATCACGAAAACTATCCAAGTTAGACGAAACAGACATGCAGAACACTGCTGGAGAAGCAGGGACGAGCTCATAAGTGATGTACTCCTATGGACCCACACATATGGCCGGGCAGAGGCAGGACGACCAGCTCGAACATACATTCAGCATTTATGTGAGGATACGGGATGTAGCCCCGAAGACCTGCCAGAGGCGAAGAACGATAGGGGAAAGTGGCGAGAGAGGGTCAGGGGTATCCGTGCTAGCAGTACGACATGATGATGATGATGATTAGAAGCTAGAATTTTTTGCTCAGAATTATTGTTAATGACTTGAAACCATGGAAAGGGTGCAAGCAAATAATTATCATTAAATAGAAATAGTTAGTTGGTTTGGTTTGTTTTTTCTCATTAATGGCATATAAATCTTCATGGGTTATCTAATGTCAAAACCATCCTTGTTGAAGTGTTGGATAGTGACTTGAAGACCGCTTTGACGTCTGTCGATGCAGCAGCAGAAGTTGGTCCTTATTTAAACGGAAATTGCAGGAAAGGCACTTGGTAACTAAAGTAAATAGGAAACCGGTCTTCTAATTCAAGCTATTCAGTTTAGTCAAACTTCTAATTAAAACAATTTAGCTTAGTATAAATATAGTTTTTGTTTACACACAAGTACGCAGTTTACATGTCAAACCAGTTCTATGTCAAACAATTCGCGGTTTTGTTTTATTTAACCCATATATATGACGCTATCAGGTGCTAAAAGTCCGGGCCACAGTGGACCTGAGAGTAATGGCAATGAATGGGTACTCAACATTCTCCAAAACTCTAGCATCACTGGAACCTCACTATCAGATTGTTTAGTGTCATATCCACGATTCTCATTAGTGGTGGGGGATTTTACCCTTTTGCAGAAGTGCAGTCGATGTATTCTACAAACCCCAGCCGACTGGGGAACGTCAATTTTGCGTAATAAACAAAAGAAGCAGATCATATTTATACATGAGTGTTGATATCTTTCTCTGTTATCCAAAAGAAGAATGATAATGGTACTATTTAACCCATAGTTGGGAGAATAAGGGATTCATTCCTTTTCCAAAGGTATTAGTCCGAAAGAGAACGTTATAGCGTGACTGGAGTTCGAACTCGCTTTCTCAGCTTCCGCAGTTCAGCACGTTAGCCACTGCGCTAGGAGGAATTCTAATAATTACTCGAAATCATATAATTATTTGTCATAAATAGGAATAGTTGAAACTAAGTAAGTAGTAAGTAAAGTTGGTGACTGTAGTCGAGGGCCACCAGAAGGCTCCCTTTTTAATAGCAAATATATCGAGGCGTTGGGGAGGGCTCTACTCCTTTCCCTGGATTCCTCCACTTTACCATTGATACGTACCTTATATTGCTGAGTGTTCAGCAAGAAGGTAGCAAGTACTATTTTTAACGTTTTTGTTATGACGCGACCTGGGATTGAACCCAGGTTCCTCGCATCATTTGTGAACACTCTGATCACTAGATAATCCCACCCGAAACTTTGCCTTTCCTGGATATGCATTTACAAAGATCTCCCCCACGAAGAGGATGTGACACGGTCAATTTTAAGCAGAGTAAATCTGGTTTGAATTCAGAATTTTCCTTCTACTTGACAGGTTGTCATACCGAGGTTAAAGAGCCCAATCTGCCCTACTATTTACCCTTAGTGAGAGGAGGAATAGTTGGATTAATAATTTTCCCAAGACTATTCACGCTTTGTGAAATGTGAATCGCCTTGTTGAGAAATTGAACACGGATCAGCGTGTCCATTTCCTACAAGGAGAGCACCTTACTGTTATATTTTGACCCTTCGACCCGGCCCAAAAATACTATTCCAAGGTGATACACCGGAAGGAAGTGACACATTCCAATGGCCAGTAATCGAAAGAGATCGCGTGGGCGGATTAAGGCTTATGATATGGGACAAGGTGAAGGTCTCATTGTGCCACTACAGTGATGCACCGGAAGAGAGTAACCTCTGAACTGCATGACAGTTATTTCCGTTTGATGACGATTAAACATCCGATTCACAGATCCAGTAGGCGACCGTGTGGGCGTTGAGTTATTATTTAACTCAGTTGAGTTTGGGTCCCAAGCAGTTGCCAGCAGACTTCCAGAGAGTTAGAGACGAGATGTGGTAGGGAAAGCCACACCCGACCGAAGGAGCCCTCGGAATGCCCCGATGGAGTGGACCCCAACATCAGGAGAACAAGACACGACGTGACGGTCATAACAGTGGGGTCAAAATATGAAGTTTATGTTCGGTCTCTAGCACCCTCTCACATGCAAACCTTGAACAACCCTTTCGAACCCTTGCAATAAAGTGACAGGTAAAATATTTGCATCTTAATTCTTCTTGCGTCTTTGTCATTGTGTCGCTGTGAATTATTCTACATATATATGTGCATGTATGTAGATGTGAATCTGCATATGTGACTATATAACATTACTACACCTGCACCCGCCGGGTACTCTGGCTGCGACACTATACTTCATCTAATGGTGCACCATTTCCAGATATCTCGGAAGTGGGGTATTCCCCTTTGTGGCTATTGCTCCCATGGTTTTGACCCAGCGTGGTAGTATCTTTGGGGTCTTGGTATTTCAAGTGGGTCCGTTTTCAAATTATTTGTATTGGATAGGAATACTTGTTATCCCTTTATTATTAACGTTGGACTGGTTTAAAAAGCATGAAGACGGGAAGTGATATTTTCAGTTCAACGAAGGAAAGATCTATTGGAACAAGAGTAGAAAACGAAGGTTTTATGAAAATATGAATTTTCATCGCAAAATACGAACCGGTATGCATATGGAGAAATCTGAGACTTTCAGTTCGTTTGATGGTTACAGAGCATCTTTCTCATCTAAGGAATGTCATGTTTTTATTCCGGTTTTTTATATCAGGGTTATATGCATGGGTAAAGTCTGGAGGACTCCGTGATGTAATGGTTACCGTAGAAAGAAATGGCGACTGTGACCCGAGATCAAATTCTGGACGAGTATGTTTCCATTTCTCATAGGGCTAATACCTTTGGGAACGGAATGAATCCAACCGTTATCTGTCCAGTTATGGGTAAAATAGTTGGGCAGACTGGGTTCTTTAGCCTTGGTAAGTGTTATGGTGATATACCTCATGAGGTCACTGCATGGATCCTGCCCGACACTATAAATAGTGACTGACTCGATTAACGAGTCAAGCGAGTCTAGTCATTTACCAGAGACTGCTACTGTGGGTATTTCCGTAAACATATACTGCTGTAAACCTTGCATCTCTTTGTATTATTCATTTCTGGCCCTTCAAGACCACAACAGTGAGGCAACAAGCGTAAGAGAAGAAAAACTCTGAATTTAAACCCGATATAAGTAAAGCAAAGTTGGCGACCGTAGTCGAGGGTGACTCGAAGGCTCTCTTTTCGATAGCTACTACACCAACGTGTAGGGGAAGGTGCAACTCCTTTACCTGGATTACTCCACTTTACCCTTGATCCTTACCCTATAATGCTGTGTGTTTAGCAAGGTAGCATCGAGTACCATTTTTTCAGTCTTTAGTATGAGTCGACTTGGGATTGAACCCAGGTCCCTCGGACCATTGGCGAACACTCTAACCATTATGCCAATGTCCAAACCTGATATACTCTGCTTAAAAATTGACCTAGTGTTGTATCTTGCTTGTGTGGGGGTGGTGAATACATACAGAATAGGTTAACGTATCTCAGTGATTCTGTGGCTATGGGATCAACACTTTAAGTGCCTTCTTGTCCTCATCTTTGAAGTCCACATCGGCTGATTATTCTAGAAACATATAGAAGGTTCGGGTTGTGTAAATCATCGCCTGGGCGGCAGCAAGTTAGCATTTGAAGAACATAAGAGAAAGAAAGCCTCTGTATAGAGACATTCCATAGGGAAAATAAAGACTGGACGAAAAAAAAAACAGAAACATTCTTCGGTCAATAGCGACGCAATGTGTAATAAGCAACATTACTTTCTAATGTTTCTGGAATACATGGATCGGCGGATCGAATATTCCTTTAACAAAGTAACTGTGGCTAACTGTAACTAGTGTGCAGAATCTGGGTAACTCCAAAAGCAGCTATGGACAAGCTTGATGCCAGCCTCTGCAAACATCTAATAACTATCATTTAACACAAATCGCCAAGCTGCCTAATCTTCAACAATCTTCTGTACAAGAAGTACAATACCATTCCAACACCAATATAGATGGCGCAACTACCGATGCCCTAAAGAATACCAGCACAAAAATCCCTGAAACTTATTGAAATGGGGCAGCAACTGCACAAACTTGCTTAATAAGCTACGGATGGACCTCCAAAATGCAACACTGGGAGCCATAAGATCTGGAAAGCACCTGAGAAAACTAAGGACCCACGCAAAGAAAAGGACTGATGTACAAAATTACTGCTGCATTTTGTTGCAAACAAAACAAAGACGTGATCTTATAGACTTAAGGGCTTTTCTGGCGCTTCTGAGACACCATATAAATAAATGACAAAAGAATTTCTCTTCTATTCTCTAATGGGGGTTGAATTTCTGTGACCCAGTATTGAAGTCGACCTGAACATTTTCTTGATATCTAAATAAAAGTTAGATAAAATAACGGCTTTGTCCCTTCCTTTTCGTCACCCCTACAAGAATGACTTTCGACACTTTTTGAGCCCTGTTAGGGAGTAAGTGTCAACAAGGTATATCTGAATTGGAACAATTGAAAGGGATCGCTAAACAATTATGATATCCAGTCATATGCAAAAAATATTTAAACAGTCTTAAATGATAGTGGAGATATTTTTTGTATGTTGCTAAACACTACAATGGTACCTCTATTCAATCTTTAAATTACCCAAGCAGCTAGGGCTGTAGAAAACACCGACTACTTCTATGCAGAGGGGTAAGACCCCACCCAACGGGTATCCTGGATATAACCCAAAACAATCAAATGGTGAGGTTTCAGTGATGCTGGAGCTTTTGGGAATGCGGGGCATCCCTTCATTGCCATAGCTCCCATGTCCATTCTGGCCCTGATAGGGTCCTATCTATTGGTTAAATAGAGCTAAACTGCGTATTTATGCTAAACTGAATTGTTTGAAGTAGATCTGTTTTGACCTGTAAACTGCGCACTTAAGCTAAACTGAGTTGGTTGAAATAAAACAGCTTTTACATGTAAACTGTGTACTTATGCTTAACTGAATTGGTTGAAATGGAGCTGTTTTGACATTCAACTGTGTAAACTGTCTGTGGCGCCTGATAAGATCCTATCGATGGGTCAAATAGAACTAAACGTGTATTTATGCTAAACTGAATTGCTCGAAATAGAACTGTTTTGATATATAAACTGTGAGTAGACAAAAACTATACTTATACTAAAATGAATTGTTTGTATTAGAACTGTTCGACTAAAAGGAATAGCTTGAAATAGAAATATTTTTCCGAATCAAACTCTATAGAAATGTTAAACTGTATTGTTTGATATAATACTGATTATTTGTATAAATATGGATTTGGCATAAAATAATCTACAAATGTTGATATAACATAAAACTCAACCAACCAACCAATCTTGATACATTTTGATCACAGACCATATAAAAATATTTAGGGGGAATCCCTATGGCATAGTGGCAAACGTTATTGACCGATACGAACCCCCGAAACTATGGGTTAAGTAGTACTATTACTATTTTACATAAATTGATTTGTGCATCATATAATACACAAACGTTGACATGCCATTAACCAAATAAAAATATTGAGTGCAGTAAACGCCATTTATTAATACATTTATAATATGCACTCAAGTTTTACCATGTAATAATGTTAGCGAGAGTATAAAAAACATGCATAAAAATTTGAATTCATTCACATTGATTTATAGAATTTTTTTTCGACAGCTACGCATTCATATTTTTCATTATGAACTTCTAGTTTTTGTAACATGTTCTAATGTTGTTTATTTTATTCGTCCTGCTTTTGCTTGACGATTTGTGGGAGTCCATAGGAGTACATAACTTATGAGCTCGTCCCTGCTTCTCCAGCAGTGTCCTGCATGTCTGGTTCGTCTAACTTGGATAGTTTTCGTAATTGGAGGTAGGTGGCTGTATAGTTGATGCTTTGTGGGGTGTTAGCTCCGAGACTTGTTCAATATTGCTCGCAGCATACTTGTGTAATTGCCGTCTAGCTTCTGCTCCAGCCGTTTTGTTAGCGTACAAGTAGTGCATCCATATAGCAGTATCGATACGACCGCTGCTTGGAAGAAACTGTGTTTCATTTTATCGGTCAGGTTTGATTTCCATATGATCAATAGCCTATTGATAGCTGCCAATGCCTTCGTTAGCGGCGTTTCCATGTCTTTTTGGTTGATGAAACATTGCTTCCTAGGTAGGTGAACTTGTCTACCAGTTTCAGAGAGCTTCCGTCTTGTGTGGAAATGTCACCTGTTTGATTAAAGCACATGTATTCAGTTTTGTGCGCATTGACATGGAGGCCAATGCCTGCGGCGGCTTGTTCCAAACTATGCAGTAGTGTTTCTGCTTGGTTGGGTGTATTTGCCAGAATCGCTATGTCATTGGCGTAGTCAGCGTCGGTAATTGTTTTAGCGGGGTACTTTCTGCTTCTTTTCTTTGTCAGCTCGAAGCCGTTTTCTTTGATTTTATCAATCGATGCATGTAGTCTAGACAGATCATAAAGAGGTATGGGGCGAGTGTGTCCCTTTGTAATACTCCTACTACAATGTCGAAGTGTTCTGTGTCTCCATCCGGTGAAAATACTTTTACTTTGGTGTTTCTCTAGAGAATCGTTATTGCTGCGACGGTCTCTTTTGGTAGGCCGTATGCTTGTAGGATTTGTTCCATCTTCCCCCTGTGAATGGAATCGAAGGCCCTGGTAAAGTCGACAAATAGTATTATCGCCTGTAAATTTTTTGCCCGTACGCTTCAAGGATTCAACGGATGGTCAATATTTGTGAGGTCGTGGATCTATTTCTTCGGAAGCCATTTTGGTTTTTCCTAAGAGTGTTGTCAATTTTGGGTTCTATGTGATTTCGTAGTAGGGCATTGTAAATTTTGGCTGCTATGGATGTAAGTGTTATACCTCGGTAGTTATTGGCTAATCTGAGGTTACCCTTTTTAGGGAAGGGGAGGATGCATCCCTTCATCCATCTGTCTATCAGATTTTGATTATAGACTGCGTTGCAGTGTCGGAGCAGAGTGTTGTCGAATTGTTTTCCATACTTCTGAGGAATCTCGTCAAGCCCTGCAGCTTTCCTATTTTGAATTTTTCTAAGAACTGAGTTGAGTTCTTCTTGAGTGAACGGTTAACACCGAATAATATCTGTTTTGACTGTATCCAGTAGAAAAAATATAATGTTGGTATCTTTTCTTTAGAAGAAAATATACTTTAAGATTAGAAATAGGGACGGAAATGATGTTACTTATCTATCGAAAGAAATATAGTTGCAGGTTGCTTTTGGGAATTTTATCTGAATTATAACGTAGAGATCCGTATCATAGTGCTGTGGTTAGCGAATTCATTTTACAAATCAGTATATACTGAGTTCAATTCCACACTAGGATCATCCAGGATTATTGCTTTGTGACAAACAGTGTTTGTACATTTTCTTTGCTTATGATCAAATTGACTGTTGCCATAGTTGATCGCTGAAATTAACCAAATATCAGCCTTTGCCGTATTTAGACGATAATCCCTTATTAATAGCAAGTACTGTGAGCAGACTGAAGTCAAAATTAGCAAACTTTAAAAAAATTAAGAAAATTACTCTAAATTACCGCGAACAAGTCCATCTGATACATTAGTCGACCTCAAAATATTTGGCCGAAAATTCTGGGTTAGACCTCTTCCTGCTAAAAAGGTTGACCAAACATGCAGTAGGATACTGATAGAATAAGTTAAATATGCGAATCTTACACATTAGAGATCATATTCATACAATCCTCAATTTATTGCGATATCTTAAAATTGCATAAATTAACTATATACCGTAGTTCCCTGAAGGGCTACCTGGGTGCTGTGATGTTCCAGTTACTCTTCAAAGTCAATGCCCCAACTGTTAGAAACGGCGTGATATATATATATATATATATATATATATATATAATGGCGTCTCTGCACAATCAAGATATAAGACAAGGTCATTTTTTAAGCGGAGTTTAACAGGTTTGAATTCAGAGTTTGCCTTCTCCTTGACCGGAAGCCCTACCCATGGTTAAAGATCCCGATATTTCTTACTATCTACCCATACCCGAAGAGGGAATAGTTGAATTTATAGCTTTTGCAAGGGTATAAGCACTATATTAAATGCAAACAGCGTTGTCTAGGATTTGATATCGGGTGTCTATGACTATTTCATACGACGGTAATTATTACACCATGAACGACTGTGATATAAGTAAGTAAATTTGGTGACCGTAGTCGAGGGAAAACTGAAGGCTCCCTTTTCAATAGCTACTACACCAAGGAGTAGGGGAGGGCGCAACTCCTTTCCATGGTTTGCTCTACTTTACCCTTGATACGTACCTTATATTGCTGAGTGTTAAGCAAGGAAGTATCAAGTACGATTTTTTAAGTCTTTTGTATGACGCGACGTGAGACTGAAGCCAGGTCTCCCGGACCTTTGGTGAACACTCTACCCACGAGGGCTGATATAGCATTAAAATAATATTTGATTTGTTTTACATTTTTCTTATTTCACATAAATCTCAGTGTTCACAAAATACAAATTTATGTTGGGATTAATTGTGATAGTCTGATGGAGTAACTCTAAATTGTGTATATCAATTGTTAGGGGGGTGTCCTCGTGGTGTAATGGTTAAAGCGATGGCCTGCGGAATCGTAGTATGCGAGTTCGTACTCCAGTCGCGGTATTACGTTCCCTTTCTGCCAAATACCCTTGGGAAAGGTATGAACACCCTTATCCTCCCAGCTATGGGTCAATTAGTACCACTAATGTTCATCTAGGAGAATGGCTTTGGCATTAAATACCCTGCAAAGGTTGATATGCCATTAAACAAAGAAACTAAATTAAACCAAACTAAATTAATCAATTGTTAGGAGTACTGCTCCACTGGTTGACCACTCTGGCTTAAACATGAGTTTTGGAAACGTTTATGTCAGTCTGCTATAGTTAAGTGTTGTGTATCTATATTTACCGACCCCTCCGTTCGGGCAGGATATGACACAGGTCATTTTTTAAGCGGAGTTTAACAGGTTTGAATTCAGAGTTTGCCTTCTCCTTGACCGGATGCTCTGCCCATGGTTAAAGATCCCTATATTTCTTTCTATCTGCCCATACCCGAAGGGGGAATAGTTGAATTTATAGCTTTTGCAAGGGTATTAGCACTATATTAAATGCAAACAACCTTGTCTAGGATTTGATATCGGGTGTCTATGACTATTTCATACGACGGTAATTATTACACCATGAACGACTGTGATATAAGTAAGTAATATTTACCGACCCCTCCACCCGTGCAGGATATGACACAAGGTTATTTTTTAAGCAGAGTTTAACAGGTTTTGAATTCAGCGTTTTCCTTCTCCTAGACTAGTTGCCTCACCAAGGCTGAAGAACCTAGTCTGCCCTGCTATTTTAACCATAGCTGGAGGGAGAATAATAGGATACATAGCTTTCCCAAGGGTATTAGTGCATTGTGAAAGGTAATCAGTCTCGTCGGGGATTTGAACTCGTGTCGCCGTGTCCATTTCTTACGACGATAGCCATTACACCACGGGCAAGTGCTGTGTATCGATTTTTCGAAGTATTGTTCCACTGGTTGACCATTCTGTGATAAGTTTTTGTTATTTTGGTGTATAAAACGACCTTAAATTCTGAAAATTTTTTCAGACCGTAATTTACAGTATTCAAAATATATCGTTGATGAATATCATTTTTATGTGAATTCATATTTACCATATTTACCCAACCCCTCCGCTCGGGCAGGATGTGACACAAGGTCATTTTTTAAGCGGAGTTTAACAGGTTTGAATTCAGAGTTTTCCTTCTCCTAGACTAGTTGGTTCACCAATGCTGAAGAACCTAGTCTGCCCTACTATTTACCCATAGCTGGAGGGAGAGAAGTTGGATTCATATCTTTCCCAAGGGTATTAGTGCTACGTAAAATGCTGTCAGTCTCGTCGAGGATTTGAACTCGTGTTGCCGTATCCATTTTCTATGCTGATAACCAATACACCATGAATTCATATTTAATGTTATATTTATCGTTTCCATCTGTTAGTTGTAAATTTTGAAATCATAAGGAGGTGAAAAAAAGTATGCATTGTTTAGAAACATTTCGGTATAAGAGTATATTAAACATTATTCTATTCATATCGTTTTATCTGGCTGATTGCTATCATGGTTGGATATCAATGTGTTAATAGATTTGATAGATTAGTTCGGTTTGGTTTCTTTGTTTAATGGCATATCAACTCTTTTTAGGTTATTTAATGCCAAAGCCATTCTCCTAGAAAAACAGTAGTGATACTATTTAACCCATAGCTGGGAGGATAAGGGGGTTCATACCTTTCCCAAGGGTATTTGCTCGAAAGTGAACGTAATAGCGCGACTGGAGTACGAACTCGCGTACTACGATTCCGCAGTCCATCGCTTTAACCATTACACCATGAGGACACCGCCAGATTTGGTAGAATCAAATGGGAAAGCAGTAAATATATCTTAATCTGTGTGGTATGTAAATGTTTTACTGTCATTTAAGGATCACTTACCCATCGCAGATAAATTTGCTTGTTATCTAATAGCATATCAACATTCCCAGGTTATTTAATGCCAAATCCATCCCTTTAGAAGGAGAGTAGTAGTTCTATTTAACACATGGATTGAGGGATAAGGAGGTCCATACCTTTCCCAAGGGTTTGTTGTATAGCCATGAACAACTATACAAACACATATGTATGCAGAATCATAACGACGACACAATAAATACGAGCGACATTGTTCTTTACAAAAATATACCTCTCACTTTATTGAAAGGTTTGTGTGTGAGAGGGAGTTGGAGACTGAACAGAACTGCAACATATTGACCCCAACTTCTATGGCTACAACAGCGCTTCTTTCCCGTTCTCCTGGGCTGCTTAACCGGGAGCCTGGGGGCCCAGCCTCTCTGGTTGCTGGTTTTCTCTACCGCGTCTTATCTCCAACTGCAACTGCTCAATCGGAAACCTGAGGGCCCACTCAACTGGGTGCTGGCTTTCTCTACCGCATTTTGTCCTCAACTGATTGAACATCCTATGCACTGAGTTATATAATAATTCAACGTCCACCTTCTTCTTCACAAATCGCACTCATTCAATCCGTCCACGGTCGAGGTTATATTCTGATATTCCTCGACCGGATCCACCTGTAATTTACACAAGTCCATTTCCTATTTTGACAGCCCGGCCTGGTCAGAGGTCAATATACAACAGGTTTCTAAGCGAAAGTGAATGCCATAGAGCGATAGGAGTTCGAACTCACGTACGACGATTCCGCAGTTAAGCTCTTTAAATATTACACCACGAACACCCCTCCCACTGCGTAGATTAGTAATTTAGCTAGTATATGCTATCTTAATAACTAATCTACGCTTGGCATGCCATTATATATATATATATATATATATATATATATATCGTTGTACTAATTTAGAGGGCTATTGAAATGAGAAATAATAAATATTTGAGTTTAATTAATTTCGAAGACAGACACATTTTAAAGAAGAATTAGGTGTTGTACGTTCAAATACTTTTAAACTTACAACAACTAGTTCATTTAAAAAGTCTCATACTAAGAGCTTTTTACTTTGGCAGTAATTAAACAAATGATTATTATTTCACATTGCAATAGTACTCTGAATTAATACAATAAAATGAAATAAAATAGTTTGTGCAAAGCTTCAAGCAAATTACAAAATACTTATATATATATATATATATATATATATATATATATATATATATATATATATATGATTTGTGTATTCTTTAAAACAAGAGAAATTATTTGAAAGTTTGCAATCCAAAGTCAGTGTATCAACAGTTGATATTTTTAAACAAACCAAAAATTGTTTTAGGAATGCAGGAACCTTTTCAATGTTATTTATTGGATGCTTATGCGTGATTCGGCTAGTATATATATATATATATATATATATATATATATATATATATATATATATATATATATGTGTGTGTGTGTTTGTGTGTGTGTGTGTGTGTCTATATATATATATATATATATATATATATATATATATATATATATATATATGAAATTTGTCTATTGTTTAAAGAAAGTTTGCAACCCGAAGTCAATGTATCAACAGCTGTCATTCTTAAATAAGCAAGGAATTCTTTTAAAGATTCTTTGGTTTAGCGATATCTGCCGTATGTTTTGTGTTATCGATATATGGCTTATCGATATGTTTATCGAGTTGTTTTGCTGCGCCGTCCTGACGAATTTGTTCAAATCAAAGAGTTTATTTTAAAAAGTTTCGAGCAAAGAGAAATTTTTGGTCAAAAATGTCAGCTTCGATTAGATTTAAAGTCATCAACGCTAAAAGAAAGAAAAATTGTTACAGGGAGGTTGAACTGCTCTTTGTATATTGTATTTTATTCTATTTTATATCTTCAAGTTAGTTTTTTTCTGTTTTTCTGGGGTTTTTTTGTGGGGTGGGGTAGTTGTTTTTCTGTACTTTAGATTTTAATTCAGAGACTTAAAAAAAAAATTGCTTCGAGAAGAAATACTGTTTACACAGAAAGATGGCGGAGAGAAGAAAAAAAATGATGACGAAATATTTTGATCAACTTAAACACAAAAGACATTGTTATCTTTAACAATCCATCAAATTTGTTATTGCAGATTTTAAGAGATGGTGTGTATACACAGATGTGTGTACATTTATTATTGTGAATGCACACATTTCTGTATTATTGTACTCAACATCAAATATGTACATACACATTTATACAGGTTTGTATAATAGTAAGTAAAGTTGGCGACCGTAGAGGAGAGCGACCAGAAGGCTCCTTTTTCAATAGCTACTACACCGAAGTATATATATATATATATATGAATCAGATTCATGCAGAGACGCAAGCCAGTTAAACATGCACACACCTCTGTAAATATCTATGTATTTACCAACCCACTTTACCCTTGATACGTACCTTATATTGCTGAGTGTTAAGCAAGGAGGTATCAAGTACCATTTTTAAAGTTTTTGGTATGACTCGACCTGGGATTGAACCCAGGCTTCCCGGACCATTGGCGAACACTCTACCCACTAGACCAGTGAGCCAGATTTGTATACTCAGCATGTATTTTTGTGTAAAGACTCAATACCTCTGTGTAAATTTTGGTATGTTTCTAATAAATTATTACACATTGGACATGGAAATAAATATACACACAGTAGACAAGAACATATTCACACATCTCTTTTATCTCAATCACGTGGTGTAATGCTTATCGTTGTAGGATATGGACACGGCGACACGATTTCAAATCCTGGACCTGACTGATTGCATTTTCACATAGCACTAATACCCTTGGGAAAAGTATGAGGCCAATTATTCTCCCTCCAGCTATGGGTAAATAGTAGGGCAGACTAGGTTCTTCAGCCTTGGTGAGGCAACTAGTCTAGGAGAAGGAAAACTCTGAATTCAAACCTGTTAAACTCCGCTTAAAAATTGACCTTGTGTCATATCCTGCTCGAGCGGAGGGGTTGGTAAATATTATCTCAATCACACACATACATACGTACACGTTGTAGGAATTGGACACAGACCCGAGATCGATTCCTAGACAAGGCAGCATTTCATATAGTGTTAATATCGTAGAGAAAGGTATGAATACATCTATTCTCCCTCAAGCAATGGGTAAAATAGTAGGGCAGACTGAACTCTTTAATCTTGGTATGGCAACCGGTTTACGTGCAGGAGAACCAGTTAAACCCTGCTCAAATTATTGATCTTGCGTCGCATCCTGCTGGAAGAGGGTTCGTAAATACATACTCATGTACAGAGGTGTATGCATGTTTGCGTGCATTCAATAAGTTTCCAGACTTTTTTGTACACGTATTTAAAATAGTCGTAGACTCTTGAAAATTCACTATGTTGTTGCTGTACTTCTTATAAGATGACTGAAAAATTTTCATGATTTCAGGTTCAAATGAACAGCTACAGCAGCAATTGGAATACACCTTACTCAAGCCTGATTGTCACAGCTGGTTAATTTCAAAAATGCAATCTGGACGTGAGGACACTTTAGAAGAACGATAAACAATAAAATTCTGTTTTAAACTTGGAAAAAATGCCACAGAAACGTATGGAATGCTTCACACAGCTTTTCGACCATCTTGGATGAATCGAGCATCAGTTTTTGAGTGGCATAAGAGATTCAAGGAAGGCAGGGAGTCTGTTAGGGATGATGAGAGGTGTGGGAGGAGTAAGGAAGTCAATAGACCAGAGTTGATTGGCCAAAGGCTTAGAGTTAGGGTTAGGGTTACTATGTTGAGCTTTTAAGGGAGTTCAGGAAGAGATTCGGTCGGAAGAGGCCAGCACTCTTTAAATCAGGTCAGTGGCATTTCCACCAGAACAATGCACCAGTCCACAACTCCATCCTTGTCACTGACTATTGGACCAAGATGGGCATCAAGACAGTTCCTCAGCCTCCCTATAGTCGAGACCTTGCTCCAAGTGATTTTTGGTTATTCCCTAAGCTCACAGGCTGTCGTCATGAGACAATTGATTAGATGAAAAAAGCTGTGACGAAAATCATTGATACACTCACACAAGAGGAGTTCCATGGGGCTTTCCAGAAGTTGTTGGAACGGTACAACAAGTGCATTGCAGCTGGAGGAGATTACTTCAAAGGGGACCTCAGGCTTTAGTAGGGTGAATTGCTGCTGTAGCTGTTCATTTTAATCTGTAATCATAAAAATTGGACAGTCATCTCATTAGATGTATAGCAATAACATACTGAATTTTCAAGAGTCTACGACAAGTTTAAATGCCTGCACAATAAAGTCATTAAACTTATTGAATGCAACAACTATATGCATTCACACACACTCGCATACACTCACACACACCCACTCACATACACTCACCCCTCTCTCTCTCTATATATATATATATACCTATATATATAGATGTGTATGTGTGTGTGTGTGTGTGTGTGTGTGTGTGATGAACTAATATAAAGATGAACAACTTGTTTCGAAAAGATTACCATATCGCAGAGACAATAATTTTTTTAAAAAAAGCCTAAGCGTATATATATATATATATATATATATATTCAAGTTAGACGAACCAGACATGCAGGACACTGCTGGAGAAGCAGGGACGAGCTCATAAGTGATGTACTCGTATGGACCCCCACACATGGCCGTGCAAATGCAGGACGACCAGCACGAACATACATTCAGCAGCTATGTGAGGATACGGGATGTTGTCCTGAAGACCTGCCTAGGGCGATGAACGATAGGGAGGAGTGGCGAGAGAGAGTCAGGGATATCCGTGCTACCAGTGCGACATGATGATGATGATATAACTAGGGATCAGCAATACTTTCCCGTAACTCCGAGTTTTCTATTTACATCTTCAGACGGGCAAATGATACAAGTACCCACGTTTAAAGTAGGAGTCTGTAGAACTGCTGCAGTATTTAAGTATATACAATGTATCATATAAATATTCAAATAATCAGTATTTAAATATATACAATGTATCATATAAATACACACACACACACACACATATATATATATATATATATATATATATATATATATATATATTTACCGAAAGAAGTTGATTTGGGAATGATTCTAATTGAGAATATGTAACAGGATTCTTATAAACATCCAAGAATGCTGAATATATGAAAATTAATCTATAAACCTCAAAGCAAATTTGTGTGATGGCTCTCTGAAGAGGTTGGTTTCCCTTATGGAGTTGCCAGCTGAAATAAATTTATAATTGCCAAATGACTGCTTGATGATTTTTTCAATTATTTTATATATATATATATATATATATATATACAATTTGCCAATCTTGATTAAAACAGATATCATATCGACCTGTATTTCTTTCGTCGGTTATCTGATGCCAAATCCACCCCTGGCGTAATTTACTAAGTATTTAGCTTAGATTTAACACAATACCGAATGAATGGGGCACCCATTGAGACTCGAACTCACTCTTGCAGGTTTGATAGCCAAGCTTGCTATTCATTACTCTACCCGTGGTGCTCTTCCTGTAGAATAATAACGGGGTGTACTATTTAACCTATATATATAAGGGGGTTTCATTCTTTTTCCCTAAAGCTGTTCGAATGAAAGTGAGCTTTGCAACACGACTGGAATTCGATCTCGCATACTGCGATCTGGAATTCTAGTACTTTAGCCGTTATGCCATATGGAATCTCTCTCTCTCTCTCTCTCTCTCTCTCACACACACACACACACACACACACACACACACATACTGGTTTTTAAACCTTGACGTTTCTTTCTAATTCCACCATGGAATTTCCAAGGGTTCAAATAGATTATTAATACTTTTTTTTAAAGTCCTGTTAGTGTTTTCGGTAATTCTTTTAGATGATTCGTCAGTAGGTTTAACTTTTACTTCTAACCTTTAACTCAAAATCAAACGGTAAAGTCAAAATTTTGTCTTTTTCTATGTGTGTGTAGGGGTGTTGGTGGAGTGTTGGTAGGTGGTGGAGGTGAAATTTCTCAAAAATTCGAGACAAAGCAAAAACAGGGTTTGAAAAAGCCAAAAAAAAAAAAAAAAAAAGGAAAATAAAACTTTTAAAAAGTAGAAAAAAACAAAACAAAAATACGAATAGATAACGAATGAAATAAAATGAAATAAAATGTAATAAAAAATAAAATAAAATAAAATGCGAATCATAAATTGAAATTCAAACGATGGGAGCAAAGACAGGCCAACAATAATGATGTGAAGGGGGCTTATCTTCAAAGATGCCGAAACGCCTCCGCCGAAGGTACACGCCAAATAGCCGACCACAAACCGCCATCCAGAATTAGTGACAACGGCTTTTGGTGTGCAAGATCTTAGCTATTCGGAGTGGCCATCAACGTCAATGCAGCGAAGCTGATTTGACTGTTCCATGTGCAATGTGCAGTGCAGCGTGTAAAGGAAACAGAATGCCTGGCAACACTGGAAGCAACAGTCTGCGAGATTTATTTACTTGGGAGGGTGAGAGAGATTAATAATAATAATAATAATAATAATAATAATAATAATAATAATAATAATAATAATAATAATAATAATAATAATACAAAGGAAAAAGGGAGTTTATTAATGATTAAAGCAACAATAGCAAAGATTCAAATTTATATGACAGACGTAAAAAAAAAAGAAAAGAAAAAGAAATTAAATATCTCCAAACATTAAAGATTAAAAAAACAACAACAAACAAGCAAACAAACAGACAAACAAACAAGCAAACAAACAAATATATATATATACAACGAATAAGTTGATTTTTCACTTTAAAAAAAAAGGAAAAGAAATTTGCTTTAGACAAGATCAGATAGCTGAGGTTTAATATGAAAAGAAATGACACTAAAACTTAGATTCAACCCTGTCAGCTGATTGTAGTGAGGTCAGACCCCACCACCAGAATACATTAAGTATCCTTGGTATGATACTAAACTGAATCTGATAGTGAGGAACAAGTTCTAATGACCGGGAGAACAAGGAGTACCTCTTCTCATTGCCATTACTCCCAGCTCCACTTTGATCCATAGTGGTAGTCTCAGTTATATTCCCCCCCTATGGGTCAAATAGATCTGTTTAAAATTATTTAAAATCGATGGAAACTAGTGATACAACATAATTGTAAATTATTTGTTTGTTTGGTTTGGTTTTATAGTATATCGACCATTGTTGGTCTTTTAATGTCAAATCCTTTTCATATATATATATCCTGTATACGAATTCTAAATACATTTTGAAGATTTTTAAACAGGCATTTGGTCGTTTTTTTTTGTGCTTTTTTTGCACACAGTTAAATGGCTTCATTTAATTTCAAACAATTCAATTTAGCATAAATACATTTATGTTTTCGCATAGTTTGGTTTGATGTATGGCACAAGGTCTTGTTAATGGGGTATTCAGTTAGACTTAAACACACTTGTGTTTGTGGTTTGAACGGTTTTTAGTTGGTTATGGGTTTTTCATAAAAAAACATATCCCATTAACAAGACCTTGTACCATACATGTTCTCTGACGAAAGCATCAAGCTGGAAACATACATGTGTATAAGAACAAAATAAATAAATAAATTCTATAAAATACAAATCCAACTCATTTTAATATATATATATATATATATATATATATATATATATATATATATATGATACAAAAACACTATGAATTTTGATTTAGTTTCTAATTTAATTATTTGAGAGAATGAAATAGTATAGTGGTAAAATTAATTTTTTAGACCGAAAATTTTTTTATGAAAAAGGAGAAGAGGAGCTATCTATTAAGATTAAAAATAGATAAATAACTATATGATTACTAGATATAAATCATCATCATCATCATCATCATCATCATCATCATCTCGTGCTGACAGCACGGATATCCCTGACCCTCTCTCGCCACTCATCCCTATCGTTCATCGCCCTAGGTAGGTCTTCAGGACAACAACCTGTATCCTCACATAGCTGCTGAATGTACGTTCGTGCTGGTCGTCCTGCTTTTGGGTTGCCATGTGTGGGGATCCATAAGAGTACATCTCTTATGAGTTCATCTCTGCTTCTCCAGCAATGTCCTGCATGTCTGGTTCGCCTAACTTGAATTGTTTTCGTGATAGGGGGCAGGTGGCCGTACAGTTGGTGTCTTGTGGGGTGTTGCTGCCAGGACTTGTTCAGGATTGCACGCAGCATTCTTGTGTAATTGCCATCTAGTTTCTTCTCCAGCCGTTTTGTTAGCGTCCATGTAGTGCATCCATATAGCAGTATCGATGTGACCGCTGCCTGGAAGAAACTGCGTTTCATTTTATCGGTTAGGTCTGATTTCCATATAGTCGATAGCCTATTGATAGCTGTCCATGGTTGTATTATTAACTGACATAAACGATAAAGTATCCAATATCACCGGATAACTTTCAATGAAATCTTAATAAAACATAGATATTGATAAGATTCAAACAATTAGACATTTGCTTAAAACTAAATAAATAAATATACAAAGAAAATTATGGTAATACTAAGGAATTATTTTTAAAGAAATTAACATATATTAGAAAATCTTTAAAAATTGAAAAAAATAAATGAATATTAACTGATTAAAACGATGATTAAAGTATCCAATATCATCTGATGATTTTCCAAAATTTAATTAAACGTAGATACCGTTAAATCTAAATATCTTACTGATTAAAGTATGACAATGATACCAGATTTCTAAAAAAATCTATATTAAGATGAAAAAAAAATTCTTTGAAAATTTTGTAATAAATAAATCTAAAATTTAACTGATTAAAACAATGGTTAAAGTATTCAATATCATCTGATAACTTTCAAAGATTTAAATAATTGTAGATACTGTTAATCTTTTTAAAACCTAAAACAATTGATTTGAGTTAAATTAAAATTAAGGTATGCTTCTAGACACTTAAAAAATAGATATTAAAGATAAAGATAAAAATAATTAAATTCTTTAAAATTGATTTGTTATTCAAAATTTTAAATAGAATTCTATTAAAAACTTTGGAACTGGAAATATATTTATATATATATATATATATATATAGATAGATAGATAGATTAAAACCCATGGAATCTTAAGTAAGATTAAATATATTTCCATATTTCCAGTGGATAACGGTCAAAAAGAAACAAATCTATCCAAAGAAACTGTCAATAGATGGATAAATTAAATCTATAATGGAACATATTTATTAACATATATGGAATATATTTATTTCCACGATATTTTGCTCAGCAAAATTATATATATATATATATATATATATATATATATATATATATATATATAGTATTATTTGGTCCAGTTAAACCAGAGTTGGGAATAATTCCTTCAGGACAAGAAAATCATTCAAGATCTGAACATTTAAATTTTCCTAATAGAGAGCTCAATGTAATTAATTTTACAGAGCAATACTTTCTTTAAAGAAAAAACCGGTCTTTGGTTTTTCTTTAAAGAAAAAAAAAAAATATATATATATATATATATGAAAGAAATTAGTGGAAACACACATCAAAAACTCCAGAGACTTACTTAATAAAATCAAAGGCATAAACATAGAAAACAAAACAATGAACAGTTTAGACACAAGTTCTTTCTACACAAACATACCCATCAAAAATATCTCAACCTTCTTGCTACTCACTTAAAAAAAAATTAAATTCGACTCCCCACTCCCCATAAGCACTCCAGTCAACATCTGCAAACACATAACAAACATGACCTACTACAAATTTAACAACAAATTCTTCAAACAAAAATATGATTTTCCCACTGGGAAATCCACTCAGCAGAATATTAGCCAATTTTTAGAATTTTTAGAATCCGGCTCTTTTAAATACAGACAACATAGCAACAGCACATATCTCAGATATATCGACAATATACTTATTTTCCAACCCCAAAACATCAAAATTGAAGAGATCGCAGAAAAACTAAACAATGATGAACCCTCCATCAACTTCACCTATGAAAAAGAATCAAATAACACCATACAGTTCCTGGAAATCCTTATAATTAAATCTCAAAACAGTTTAACTTTTAAAGTCTACCGCAAACCCACAAACAGAAACGATTACATACATTCCTACTTCCACCACCACAATAAAACAGGCTTTAAAATAGGCTTTTTACCTAAGAGCACTCAGAAAATGTGGCCCACAGTTCCTTAATGAAGAATTTGAATACATCGGCCATTCCCTAAAAAGCCTAAAATACCCATTTTTTTCATATTAAACGCTAGAAAAAAGCTCTTAAGATACACTCATCAAATAAACCAAAGAAAACCAACCCTACTATCCCCCCATATACCTATCTCTCTACCCACTAACACATATAACATAACACTCTACGACAAACTAAGTTAGGAATACCAATCATACAAACCACATCACAAACCATTAAAACCTCAGAAAACGCACAAACAACGAAACCACCTCTCACGCAGGCATATACTCCATCCCATGCAAAGACTTCAACAAACATTATATCGGAGAAACCCAACGAAATCTAGAGAAAAGAATTTACGAACACAAACGATCAATTAAAACAAATGACGATCGAAACGTCCTTTTCTCTCACATGTTCGAGCTCAAGCAGACATTCCATTTTTCCCAAGCCACCGTAATCAAATCCATAGACTGCAAAGCATCCCGAAAGCTACTAGAATCTGCGGTCATCTCCAAAACAAACCATATTAAACAAGATCTAGGTTTTTACCAAATCCCACCACACCTGGCGAACATCATACTGAACGAAAACAATATTAAAATAAAAAACGGATAGGAGAAAAAAACAACAACATTTTTTCAATTTGTACCACCATACTTTTGAAAATTCTTTTTGCTTTTCCTGATCATTTACCACTTAGCCCTTTCTCACTCCAATTACAACCAAGACACCACAATATTGACAGTTTTCTGCGACATTATCTAATAGTCAATATCTTTTCCATGAAACAAGTGATGCCAAAAACCCCTTTTACACAAACTTTTCCATGCTTCTTTCTAATCAACTCTCTAAAAGCTATCTCCACTTTCAAAACAAAAAAAAAAAAACCTTAAATGAAACCTGATACATTTGACTTTAAATCCATCTCAACTTTTCCTGCTACAATGATACCCCTTACCACTCTCCTCACATGCCTTTAAATAGAAAAAAACTCAGCAAACAATTTCTGTCTTGAATAAGTTCGGGAAGATAAAATAAAGCCAGAACGAAATATCACGCATCAAAATCTGAGTTAAGTGTTTGATTTATCCAACTTTACATATATTTCTATTATACCGTCAGATTTATTACAAATCTATCTTCTCAATATATATATATATATATATATATATATATATATATATATATGTATATTTTGAAATTCATCAGACGAATTTTAATAAGCGAAATAAATTTATTACAGAATACAATTTCTAAATTTCTTGTTTTTTTAATATATATATATATATATATATATATATATATATATTGTCATCCATGGACAAATCTGTTTCGTTCAATCAGAACCCATCAGTGTGGCTAGACATACTAGATTCCCGTAGCTGGGATCGAAACCCAGTTGACTCCCGAGGAAACCAGCGTCAGTGAAGTAAATTTTAAACGGTTATGAATCACAATTACTATTGTTTACATACATCCGCTTAACGGCTACCGAGAGCTCAATTCATTCGAAGAGCCTTGTATATACGCTAATGGGAACGCGATTACTTCATTAGCTCGAGAGCTCAACCCTGCGGGGGTAGGGGAGCATATACATATTGTTATATATATATATATATATATATATATATATATCATACAATGATTGATGTTTATACAGGAGCATTTCTTCCAACAAAGCCTTCATCAGATGATGACTCTAAGTTAAGGCATAGTTCCGGGGCCGAAGCATCATTACCTGTAACCCAGAGTGCCCCAACAATAACTCACAGTACCACCAGACTTTGTAGGATTGACGTCACTCAGTGGAATTGCTAATGCAGTTAGAGCCTAATCTTGGATCTTTTTTAAATATTTCCTCTTGTCTGATGGGGAAGGTCCAAGATTAGTCAAGAATACGGAGGTTGAGTTGGTAATGAAAGCTCGACATCTGACCTCGATCGGAAATGCATTGGTTATCCAGCTATTTCTAATACACTGTTCACGGGGATCCACATATTTTTACAACTTACGCTGATGTGCCCAGGCGAAATTTTCTTCAAAAGAGACCGTTAACTCAATAACCATATTTACCAACCCTTCCGCTCGGGCAGGATATGACACAAGGTCAATTTTTAAGCGAAGTTTAACAGGTTTGAAGTCAGAGTTTTCCTTCTCCTAGACTAGTTGCCTCGCCAAGGCTGAAGAAGCCAGTCTGTCCTACTATTTACCCATAGCTGGAGGGAGAATAATTGGATTCATACCTTTCCCAAGGGTATTAGTGCTATGCGAAATGCAATCAGCCTCGTCCAGGATTTGAACACGTGTCGCCGTGTCCACTTCCTACGACGATAACCATTACACCACGGGTACCTACACCGTTAACTCAATAACAATAATATTTTTAATATAACAGACCAAATGACAATATCAGGACTCTGGGTCGTTAATGCTATTTCTGCTGGAAATACAAAATAATGTTCTAAATCAGTTGCGACGTGCAGCCATCGAGCAGTGATGATCTATGCTTATTTGTACCCGAATGTTTCGAAATATTTCCCTCTTAAACGAAATGAATCGCTTTATTGGTGATATATTAGAGAGCTTTATTGGCAGTCTCACAACACATCTTGCAGTCTTGACAAAGATCTCAAATTCTTCGTAATGTCTCCACGTGTAGCTTTTTAGAGCATACTCGCATCCACTGAAAATATGAGGCTGGCAGTTTTCCCACATGCTCTACATTGGTCGGATGTAGTTACCCCACGCAAGCATGAACGTTGGCTGGTGTTGGTAAAACATCATAGACTACGTTTTTTAAGGAAACTCAATTTTGAGGGTTCCAGGTTGTCCCATATGACAGCTCTGTCATTTGCACTCTCCCACTTGGTCTATGGGCTCTGTTTCCTTTGTCCTACATCAGTAGCAGTACGCATGAATTCCTTAAGATGATTAATTTCTTCCAAAAACATTTTTCTTTTGTTTATTGAAGACTCCTTGGACCACCAACGCTGTGTATAAAGGCCGAAACCTGCTCTTGCATTTGCCACAGTGCCAATTTCATCTTAAGGGCCAATTTCATCTTAAGGGCCAATTCGACATTCTGTACAGCTATTTTCACCTTCTATTTCCGACTGGTTATCACAGAAGGCTGGGTGTCCTTGTGGTGTAATGGTTAAAGCGATGAGCTGCGAAATCGTAGTACGCGAGTTCGTACTCCAGTCGCGCTATTACGTTCCCTTTCTGGCAAATACCCTTGGGAAAGGTATGAACCCCCTTATTCTCCCTCCAGCTATGGGTAAATAGTAGGACGGACTAGTTTCTTCAGCCTTGGTGAGGCAACTAGTCTAGGAGAAGGAAAACTCTGAATTCAAAACCTGTTAAACTCCGCTTAAAAATTGACCTTGTGTCATACCCTGCCTAAGCGGAGGGGAAAAGAGGAGGTGCCCGTGGTGTAATTGTTATCGTAGCAGGAATTGGACACGGTGACTCTAGTTCAAGTCCTGGACGAGACTGATTGCATTTCACATAGCACTAATACCCTTGGGAAAGGTATGAATCCAAGTATTCTCCCTCCAGCTATGGGTAAATAGTAGGACAGACTAGGTTCTTCAGCCTTGGTGAGGCAACTAGTCTAGGAGAAGGAAAACTGTGAATTCAAACCTGTCAAACTCCGCTTAAAAAATTGACCTTGTGTCATATCCTGCCCGAGCGGAGGGGTTGGGTAAATAGGATCACAGAAGGCTGGGCGTTCTTCGCTTGTCGACCGAGAGAGTCACGCAGCATCTGGAAAAGTCGCGTTTTACCTAATTTAAATTCCTCAACAAATGACAACGTCCGAAGTTTTAGCTTCGTTGATGAACTGTATAGTTCCACATTTGTTAAGGAGTTTGGTACTGCCAACCATTTTTTTCGTATATTTACCGATTAACCGCTCCATTGTTTCAACTTTTGCAACTGATACCTCATATTATGGCATTGGCCATGATAATTTAGAAAATAATCCAAAATAAATACACCAAATTTTATCTTTATTGAGGAGGTCACATTTATCAATGGAACGTAATCCATCTTTCAGCATTTTGCTTAGGTCAGGCCAATGATATCGATCAGTAAGTGGTAGGGAATAGCAGCTACGGAGAAACTTAACGCTTTTTTCGCGGATTATGGGGATTTCGTTCCCATAAACAGAGAATTTTATCTCTCTACAGTTTCCTTTAATTATTAATAAACTGCGGCATTTTGAAGGCTTTATTTTTATCACAGCCCATTTGAAGAGTACCTGTAGTAGGGTCACCAGTTGTTCCATGTGTGATCTGGATTCTGCGACTAGTGTTACATCATCCATAAAAGCCATTATAGAGGGACCGGTTATTTTATAGGTGCTGACTTCAGCACAACGCAATATCATCTCCATTACCAAAACGAAAAGTAGAGGAGAGATAACAGCTTTTAGTAGTCGTCGAGAAGAGAGAAACGGTGTATGAAAAATGAGTCGACCGCTTTAGCTACACAAAGAGAAATAATATGCCAAGAGGTGAGAGAGGGCAAACACAGACCTTGATATTAACTCTCTTGTTTTATGAAGTATTTTTTGCTTGTTCGCAGGGTCCGTCTTCACAGTTTTGCGCCTGGATTTTAGACCTCTTCTCGGATTTCCCCCACAATGAGCACCGTAATTTTTATCCGTTTTCACGTGGTCTGGCTAGTGTTCAACAGTCGTCTTTCCATCGTCACGTCTGGTATCCAAATTGCCTTTTTCCTCTTTTCTATCCCGCATCCATTCCCCAAATGGTTTTTCCGTTTGAGTTTTTTCCAGCCAACCAGAACCCGTCGCCGATTTGCTGCTGACACGTTTTCATTTTTTAACTCAGGCGTCTGCCGGTATCCCAATCAAGACTTTCCTATTCGTTATAGCCCTTCCCCCACCGCTCTCTCTCTCTCTCTCTCTCTCTCTCTCTCTCTCTGCTTGCCTTGATTCTCTTTCTCGTATAAGTTCCTTTCTTTTCCACTGTCCGGTAGTCGACAATTAAAACAATCAGCCGGAGTTCCTAATTATTTCAGACTACCAATCTGGTGTAACGTAATTGAACCGCTCAAAGAAAATTGAAATTGAAAAAAAAAAAAAAACATACAAATAAATAAATAAATAAATAAATAAACCAATCTCCGAACGGCCTAGCCAAAGCACTCGTTGTAATTAAAAATGTCTAGGAAAAAACCCGGGGTTTCGAAACCTTCTGCACAGGTGTATAACCACCGAAAATGGATATGTTTCTCTCTCCGACACGACGGGCAGAAGTAAAGGGATGACCCATTTTTGAAAGGCAGAATTGAAGCGACCGGCGTAGAGGAAAGTCTAGCCTTAGTTTTATCCCAATCAGAGCCGCAACCTTTTAAAAGAAAATATTAACCAGTCTTTTTCTCTCTTATTGAACAACTCAAGGTAGAAAGCCAAGCTTATATGAGGTTTTTAATGTTCTCTTTAATCCAAAAGAACTCTATTGCTTTCTCAAATAGTTGGTGTTTTACTGAGCCAAATGCGTTTTCTAGATCTAACTAGTTGACGTAAAGTTCGGCTGATTTATTATTTTTGGCCGTTTTTATTCGGTCCCATGATATAGTGGTATATATATATATATATATATAGTTATGTACGGAAAGGATATTCAATACATTTTAAACATCATTGCCAGTGCCAATCAAGTGATAGTTTTTCAAAGGACGCTGATTGATGGTTATGATACCCTCCTTATATATATATATATATATTGTCATCCACACAGACTGTTTCGTTCTATCTGTGGGTGTGTGTGTGTGTGTGTGTGTGTGTGTATGTATTTTCTATTCTCCCGTTATTTTAATAAAACATCCTTCGTTGATCGAGCAATATTTTTCCACACCTTAACGTCCTGATGAAGGTTTACAAAAATTGAAACGTTTTAATGTTGACTATCCATCATAATAAATTCATCATTTTTGGATTAATTAGTTTTTTGTTTTCTTCACACACATATATATATATATATATATACATTTAATTACAATAAAGTCGTGCTGCTCGCACGGATTTCTCTACCTCTCTCGCGCCATCCATCTCTATCATCCATCGCTCCCGGTAGATTTTTCAGGCTACATCCTGTATCCAAAACGAAATGTTGTCGATAAGTTCTAGCTGGTCGTCCTACAGTTGAGCGTCCGTGTGACAGGGTCCATGGGAGAACGTCGCTTATGGGTTCGTCTTTGGTCCTCCAGTAGTGTCCTGCATGTCTTGTTCGTCTAATTTGGATTGTCTTCGAGATGGATAGTGTAACATATTGACCCCAGCCAAGCTGTCAAAAGAAGAAATGCACCTGTGTAAATAACAGGTGCATCCGGTCGAAGATATCATGGGAACAGGGGATAAGCTTGTCCGTCGACGGGTTGAATTGAGTACAAATGTAACGCTCGCAAGAAGTAGGTGGATGTCAAGTTATTATATAACCCCGGCGACTAGAAGTTCAGATCAGTTGGAGAGAAGAGGCTGGAATGAGAACCATGTCCCAGCAGAGGCTGTGCCCCCAGGCCCCTTGTTGAGCAGCCCAGGAGAACGGGAAAGAAATGCTGCTATGGCCAGAAAAGTGGGGATCAATATGTTGTAGTTCTGTTCAGTCTCCAATTCACCTCTCACACAGTAAAACCTTTCGTAAATCTTTCGAACCCTTTCCAATAAAGTGAGAGGTATATTTTTCTTAAGAACCGTGTCCGCTCGTCTTTATTGTGTTGAATATGTTTCTGCAAGCATCTGCATATGAGTATGTAACAATAGTAGGTGGCTGTACAGCTGCTATTTTGTGGAATATTGCTTTCAGGATTTGTTTAATACACCTCGTAGATTTCTTGTGCAATTGTCTTTGAGCTTTTCTCTGTACGCTTTGTCTAAGTGGTTCATCCGTACTCTTGTATGAACACGACCGCAGCTTGGAAGAAATTCCGTTGACAGCTATTAACAGGCTATCGGTCAAATGGAAGTCGTATATATATATATATATATATATATCCGCCCTCTCGGCTGGGGCTGTAGAATACGCTGACTGTATCTTTGTAGAAGAGCAAGACACCCCTACAAATCTCATCTAGGGGCCGTGAGTGACGAAATTTAAAGTTTGAGAATGAGATTAGATCGGCGATCGGAGAGCGTCGATCCAATTAATCGGCTTGTCATGTCAATCTAGCGCCTATGTGAATATCCCGACCAAATTCTTCGAGTTGCTTTAGTAGTTGACGAGTATTCGACCCTATTATATCTGAAAGGTACTACAAGGCCGAGGGTCAATTGCTCTTAGATAGTAATACTGAAGACCATTCAAACTGTGTGCAATAAAAGGATTCATATCAAACAGAATTATTTGTTTTAAATTACAATACTTGAAACCATTTAACAGTGTGCAAACAAATGATTAATATTAGATGAGAAATTACCCTGTAGGCAAAGGCTACAGAGTATGCTGACGGAAAAATGCAGAGAGATAAGAACCCTCACATCGTCAATAAGTGTCCTGTTTTTGACACTAAATATTCTGATGGCGAGGCTTCTGTCTTGTCAAATATGAAGTACCCCTTCATTGCTATTAATACAAGGTCTAGTTTAACCCGGAGTAGTAGTAGTACCAGTTAAAGTCCCATTTATCTGTAAAATCAGATTTTTCAATCATTTACTATCATTTAGCTGTGTGCAAACAAATGATTGATATTAAATAGAATTATTATTGTTTGATAGCAGAATTTGAAACCATCGAACTATAAGCAAACAGCATGAGCTAAGCCTCGTTTCTGAAAAATAATACCTACAAACAATTCACCACCAAATCACACACACACACACACGTACACACACACACACACATATATATATATATATATATATATATATATGCATTATATATATATATATATATATATTGTAATATTGTTAGTCGTCACAAATTTATTTTGTGGGTTTGTAAAACTTCATAAAACCTAAGGTTGCAGACAAACTTCGATAGCATTAAATATATAAATCTAATGTGCATTTATTAATGATAAATATATATATATAGTGTGGTGGTATAATGGTTATCGTGGTGTAATGGTTATCGTCGTGGGAAATGGACACGGCGACACGAGTTCAAATCCTGGACGAGACAGATTGCATTTCACATTGCACTAATACCCTTGGGAAAGGTATGAAGTCAATTATTCTCCCTAAATAGTAGGACAGACTAGGTTCTTCAGCCTTGTTTAGGCAACTTTAGAGAAGGAAAACTGTGAATTCAAACCTGTTAAACTCATCTTAAAAATTGACCTTGTGTTGGAGGGGTTGGTAAATAGGATATATATACATATATATATATATATATATAGAGAGAGAGAGAGAGAGAGAATTTAGCATTAAATAAACAGTAAAGTTTGATACCCCATGAAACACCGATTAACCTCCAACTAAAAGCAAATAAACACACTCATACACACTGAGGTAATTGCATTAAAAATACATTCAATAACTACTTTGATGTAGATGGTGGAAAATAAGGAATCTAATAAGGAACTCATATATTTTATTGTCAAATTTACCAAACATTTGTGCAGAATCTTTCAAATGCATATGTGTTAGTGTGTAATGTGTGCATTAAAAAGACCTTATCTTTAATCTAAACCCAGTTCGTATATACATTGATAGATGTGTGTGTTTGAATATATGTGTGCGCATGTGAAAGTGCGTATTATTCTGTTTGCTTGGGCTTGCGCACACTCGATCCTGTTACTACGTATCTATATACATGCCTGTTAAATGTTAAATCCCGTTTGTGAGTTTGAACAACGCCAGAGTGTCTATCGGTATTTCAAGTCCCAGAAATAGATTAATTTGATGGTTCACATTTTTTTCTTTTGGCATTGAAACACTAGCTGGGGCTTACAGCGGGATACACCAATGGCGCCAAGCAGAAAAGCTGCTAAGATCGGCGCTGAAAACGCTCGCCTCGTTTTGGAAAGAGCCTTCAGATGCCTCGGTAAAAAACTGATTTGAAAGAAGAAGAGATTTGGAAGCAGCTTTAATCAGTCACAACACCGTGCCGACCATTTGCTCTCGTTTTTTTTTTCTTATTCTCTTGTCATCATAACAATCTGGTGAATGTCACCGATTATTCCCTTTTCTTTTCTTACCGTCGGCATCCGAAGAGATCCCTACAGAAAAGATCCAGTTTAATAATCCATTGTGAAATTTCCGACATGTTTATAAATATTTGATCATTTTTTTGCGGTTCATTGCTTTTCCCATTCTTCAAGTACGGAACGTTTTGAAACAGAGCAAAACATCACACACATACACACATACACACACACACACACACACACACACACACATATATATATATATATATAATATTCTCAAACCAAAACACTGTGGAAAAAACTCCCTACCGAATTTTCCACACCAGCGTTAGCTTATGGTTTTTCGCTGGAGTTTGAAAGACAGCAAGTTTTCTCAAGTTTTAATCTGATTTCCAGTTCCTTCAGTTTTTTTACCAAGCTTTTGGAAACCGTTCCGAGTTCACCAACTACCACTGGTATCACCGTCAACATCATGTTTCACAATTTTTTTTTAGTTCACCAGCAAGGTACTAAGGACGTTGCGACACCGTTTATCGAGACACATTTTGGTCGGGCGAGCACGGATCTAGTCGCATGTCCTGGTTTTCGGTGGCAGTCAGTCGGGGTGCGTCTTGATTGGCACCCTCTTGCTTCAGGAGGCCGACCCCAGGCCCCAACCCTTCACGGAGAGGCTGGGTTTATCACCTGGAATCTGAGGCGACCCACTTTAAAGGAATGCCGACGGGGTCTGAGGCATATTTGGAGCCGCCAGGCGCGACTGGGCAACAAACCTGCCCCCGGACCCACCTAAAAAAGGCCTTGTGCTACACTTGTCTGGTTGATGTGACGGTCGACAAATACCGTTCACCTGCAAGGTCCAAGTGTTATGCAGCCATAACAAGGAAAGAAGTAATGATACTTTATTTTTACAAATATATATATATATATATATATATATAGGTATTATTCGATGCAAAGAAACCGGAGTTGGGAGTAATTCGTTCAGAACAAAAAATCATTCAACAGTGAACATTTAAATTTTCCTGGTAAAGAGCTCAATGAAACTGACATTACAGAGCAATAACTTCATTAAGAAAGAAAAAAAATCCTAATGTGACCGGCTTTTGTTTTTTCTTAATGATATATATATATATATATATATATATATATATATATAGATATTAGTCTCGTAAGGTTATGAATTTCACTGTAGGTGAGTGTGAGACAAAGACAGACAGGCGAGGACAGACAGCCATATTGACCCATAACTTCTTCTCTTGTGTTATCTTCAAGGCCTTATGTCTTCTCTATCCGACGAGACATACTCAACCAAGAACCGCCCGTTGGTCCTTGACCCCCAAGCCGGCCGTGATTCTCCGACTGCTAGACTGTTGTGACCACTAAAAGACTGACAGTGCCTCACATGGGTATCTCCATATATCAGGGGTATCCTCGTAGTACAATGGTTAAAGCGATGGACTGTGGAATCGTAGTAAGAGAGTTCGAATTCCAGTCGCGCTATTACTTTCACTTTCAGACAAATATCATTGGGAAAGGTATGAATCCACTTATCATTTCAGCTATGGGTTCAATAGAACCACAATTGTTCTTCTAGAAGGATGAATTTGGCATTAGATATCCCAAGAAGATTGATATGCCATTAAAAACAACCAAACTAAACCAAGCCTGCATATATCATTTCACAACGCCCGTACATTTCCGCTCAACTACGTTACTGCTTCTGCTTATTTACACAGATGCGTCCTGTGCAGAAAAATCTCTGATTGACAGCTCGGTCAAGGGTCAATATGCTACACAAGTATTTGTTTATCTATTCGCTTTCTTTTATTTTCTCTATGTTCTTCATCACGAAATGCACTTGATAACTATTATTTAAATTCTCCTCTACTCCTAATTATTATTATATGATAGTTTTTTGTTTTGTTTTTTAGATATTAACCATTTTGCATTAATCAGTTATCATTATGAATTGAATTAACACAACTAGAAAATCCACTGAACAACTACGAATGATATATGGGAACACTGGACAGCAGTTTCGACCTTATTAAGTCTCATCAGCAGTGTATACCGTAATCTCCACCACTGGAGATCGAACCAGCGACCACAGATTGCAATGCCGAAACTCTACAACTAAGCCATCAGTTCATATCGCACGTAAGTGACGCCAAATCAACTCGTCATGGTAATTGCGCGGCCAAATAACCTAAATGTGTCTTGCAAGTTACATCCGTACTCTTTCTAGATAATTCAATTCACATATTAATTCCTCTACTTAAAAAATTTAAAAAAAATGTATGATTATCATTAATTAACAAAGATTAAAGAACTCATGCACACACGCACACACACACACATACAAACATATACACACATATACCCAGGCACATGCATATATATATATATATGTGTGTGTGTGTGTGTATGTGTGAATATATATACTCGCTTATCAAATGCACAGTAGAAAACTAGTTAAAAAAGGAAAAGATAAAAATGTATGCATATATATACAAGCATGTGAATATATATATATATATATATATATATATATATATATACGATGTCATTCATTATCAAACGAAAGAAAAAGTGAAAGAAACGTAGGTGGTTAAGTAAAGAGCAAAGAACGAAAGAAAGAAAGAAAGAAAGAAAGAAAGAAAGAAAGAAAGAAAGAAAGAAAGAAAGAGGTGAACTGGAATAAAGAAAGAAAAGGAAATGGACAATTTTTTTAAAGAAAGAAAGAAAGAAAGAAAGAGGTGAACTGGAATGAAGAAAGAAAAGGAAATGGACAATTTTTTTAAGAAAGAAAGAAAGAAAGAAAGAAAGAAAGAGGTGAACTGGAATGAAGAAAGAAAAGGAAATGGACAATTTTTTTAAGAAAGAAAGAAAGAAAGAAAGAAAGAGGTGAACTGGAATGAAGAAAGAAAAGGAAATGGACAAATTTTTTAAGAAAGAAAGAAAGAAAGAAAGAAAGAAAGAAAGAAAGAAAGAGGTGAACTGGAATAAAGAAAGAAAAGGAAATGGACAATTTTTTTAAGAAAGAAAGAAAGAAAGATAGAGGTGAACTGGAATAAAGAAAGAAAAGGAAATGGACAATTTTTTTAAGAAAGAAAGAAAGAAAGAGGTGAACTGGAATGAAGAAAGAAAAGGAAATGGACAAATTTTTTAAGAAAGAAAGAAAGAAAGATTTTTTAAAATTATTTAAAGAAAAAAGCAAAGGAAAATGCATTTAGAAGAGTAAAAAAGTACACGGAGATTTTGTATTTGAGGAAAAGAAAAAAAAAACCTTAGTGACTAAGTAACTACAATGAAAGAAAGAAAGAAAGAAAGAAAGAAAGAAAGAAAGAAAGAAAGTTTTTAATTAAATAAAAAAAGAAAGAAAGCAAAATAGAGACGGAGAGAACGATATCTTTTGATTAAATAAAGAAAAAAAAGAGAAAGAAAAAGAAGAAGCATCTTTGGATTAAGAAGAAGCAAAGATAAAAAGAAATTAAACAAAATACATAATTAGGATACGGTCATCAAAATCACTTGGAAAAAATATAGCAAGAATCAAAATAAGAAAAAAATGACATCATCATCATCAATAGCATCAGCAACAAAACGAGAAAAAGAAAACTACATCGTACATAAACTTGAAAATCAATAAAAGGACTTAGAGAAAACGAAAGAGAATCAGAAAGATGAAGAAAATAGAAACAAACAAACAAACAAAAAAAAAAAAAAGAAAAAAATGGACAATAAATAAGATATACCAAAAACAGCAAAAATGGCAATAGAAGAACGGGCATCAAAATTTTGAAGACGCTTCTCGGGCGTCTGGATAAGATCTTTATGTTCTCAGATCACCTAAAAAGTAATTTACCAAAAAAACAAAAAAGCAAAAAAAAAACACCATTTTATTGACATGTTTTTGGCCTACTGAAGCGTCGCCTGTATTAGTAGACTCATTTGAGCGAGGGATTTACTGAAAGCCAAAATAAATAAATAAATAAAAAAGATTCCCGCGTCTTTCTTAAACGTGGACAGCGGCATACTCTATCAGCCATACTTTCGTCTCCAAGACCACTTTTGTTTAGGACCTTGACGGAAGACAATTTAACTGAAAACCCTTACATCGACAGATGAAGAAACACAGAAAGATACAGACCGTCGAGCCAAGACACATACACACGAAATCAAAAGGAATAAAAAAAGAAAGAATAAACAAAACGCATATGTGTGTGTGTGTGTGTGTGTGTGTGTGTGTGTGTGTGTGTGTGTGTGTGTGTGTGTGTGTTTTGCGGGAGCTTACACACCAATCTGGGATATGCCCAGAGACAATTATTGTGAGCATTCACCATATGAAAATTGTGCATTGAGGTAATTCAATAATTTAAGAGCCTCAGGACTCCAACAGTGTCAAACTCAGATATAAATTCAGGCAAACTTATTTCTGAATTATTCCCTTATCTAGAGAAGAATGATATTTTAAATTTCCCACGTTTCCTGTAGGTGTTTTTTTAATATGGTGTTCAAGATGACTGTCAAATCCTAAAAGAAATATTCAATACTCATTTATTATTCACACAGATGAGCTTTTTAAAATTCTTTCCGTCTTAAATTGATTGGTTGATTGACTGTAACGACACGACAACCCGTCAAGGGTCATTTTATGCCTATGTAATATAATTGTGGAGGGTTTCCTTTTTGTATATCTTGCCTTTCGGTTTAGTTAGGCGGAGAACCTTTCGGCTCAGTGTATGGGTTAGTTAGGTGCAAACATGAGCGCAGGTGTTCATGCGCGCGCGGGGAGGATGCGTCATTCACAGATGTCAAAATAAAACCCCAGATAGGAAATGAGACCAGGAGGTGTAAATGACGTCATGCACCGGACGCGTGGGCTGAGGATTTGGGGATTTGAGAAAAAAGAGAGAGTTGAGTTCCTGCCTGGGAAGAAGAAGGTTGATTCAGACCTGGGCAAGGCCAGACGACTTTGTGCGCTACGGGCGCTGCGCGTTGGTTGGGTTGAGAGCTGACGATGTAAAAGCAGTCAGCATAGAAAGATTGTGTCTCTCTCTCCTCGTGTCGAAAAACCTTTTAACTCAAAAAGGTGAATAAAAGTTTCGTACCTGAATCAATTTCGTGTTTTCGGATTCCTATATATGTTTATGAACATTTTATGAACATTATGTCTATTTCACATATCCGTATCATGGGTATGCTACACATAGAGGTTAAGGAATCGCGTTCATTGTACATTTGTATTTACATTATGGTGCATTATTTTAAGTCTATTTTGCATACAGTTATATATCAAGTAGTCTTATCTAACATAGGTAATCTGCACACGGTTGGTTGTTGGTTTGTAGATTATTTAATGCCAAATCTTGTATATATATATATATATATATAAGACCTGCCGGAGGTGATGAACGATAGGGAGAAGTGGCGAGGGAGGGTCAGGGATATCCGTGCTAGCGGCAAGACATGATATATATATATATATATATATATATATATACACACGCGCATATATATATATATATATATATATATATATGTATATATATATATATATTGTCATCCACAAATTGTTTTGTTGAATCACAACTCTCCAATGTGGCAAGACTTTATGAGATGCTTTAATTTGGGACCGTCTTTCGGACATCGTAACCCAGAGCTATCCTCATTCTCAGCGTAAGTGAAGGGATTTTTACGCATGCCTTTCTATATATACGTTATCAGCTACCTGGAGTGCTCACCGCTTGAGAAGAGCTTTGCTTTTTGTTGAATTACAACTCTTCAGTGTGGCAAGACTCGTGAGATGCTTCAATTTGGGATCATCTTTCGGACATCGTACCCCAGAGCCATTGTCATTCACAGCGTAAGTGAAGGAATTTTTTACGTATACCTTTCTATATATATGTTATCAGCTACTCGGATTGCTCACCTCTTGAGAAGAGTTTTGCCCTTCAGCGTATGTGGAAGCCGGCATATTTCCCACTAGAGTTCACAACTCACAGTGCACAATATACTGTCATCAACTGACTGACTGTTTCGTTGTATCCCAACTCTTTAATGTGGCTAGACCCATGAAATGCTTCAAGCTAGCACAGACAGACAGACAGAAAGACAGAGAAGGAGAGAGCTAGATGGCAACTGCACAAGAATGCTCGGAGCTATATTGAACAAATCCTGGAAGTCACACCCCACGGAACAAAACACATGTACGGCCACTTACCTCCCATCTCTAAAATAATCCAAGTAAACGAATAAGACCTGCGCAACATTGCTGGGGAAGCAGGGACAAACTCGTAAGTGACGTTCTTCTACGGACCCCTACACAGGAACGTGCCAGCTCTGTGCCGACACATGATATAGTTTGGAAAACCTACCGGGAGCGATGGATGGTTGGGACGAATGGAGATAGAGAGAGAGAGAGAGAGAGAGAGAGAGAGAGAGAGAGAGAGAGTCAGAGAAACCTGTGCTAGCATCGCGATGGTTCATATATATATATATAATATTTTAACTATAAACAGAAAAAGAAACCACTTAACTGTGTGCTAATAAATGGCATCTGTCTTGTTTAAAATGTTATATATATATATATATATATATATATATATATATGATTTGTAAACGAGTTGTTTGAAGGTAACATTTTAAACAAGACAGATGCCATTTATTAGCACACAGTTAAGTGGTTTCTTTTTCTGTTAATAGTTAAAATATTATATATACATATATATATATATATATTTGTTTGAGTCATAAATAATTTCACTTTTTAAAAAACAAGTTGTAATCATGCATTTCAAACTTCTCTGGTTTTAAACGCTACTGCAATTTACCTGAATAAATAGTGCTCTCATTAGTGATTCTTATTTCAGAGTGCTTCATAAGATGATCTATGTTCTCACGTCCCTAAAATGAAAGAACTGAAAGTGCATATACAACATATAATTTTGTGTAAGTTTAAGCATTACAAAAACTCTATAAAAACAGCTAAGAAAATCTTTAATGTTTATGGTCAACGTGTCATTACTGGGCGCCAAGTTCAAAACTGGTTCTCGAAATTTCATCCTGGCGATACATGAGTGAAAGATGAACCCAGACCTGGCCGCTCATCTGACTTCGATCAAGATTCTTTTAGTGAATAAGTAGAATGTAAACTCCGTAACAATATTCCAAAATTAGCACTTGACCTCAGCACATCCAAATCTTGTGAATCTTGAAAAAGATCGGAAAAGTGAGGTAGCTGGGCTTTTGGCTTCCTCATACTTTCAGAGAGAAGAATTAAGATGATCACATATCCATAGTGATAATTATTCTTTCAAGATAGAGAAATGACCTGTTTATAAGAATATCACCATCATCATCATCATCATCATGTCGTGCTGGTAGCACGGATATCCCTAGCCCTCTCTCGCCACTTTTCCCTATCGTTCATCGCCTCAGGCAGGTCTTCTGGACAGCATCCCGTATCCTCACATAGTTGCTGAATGTATGTTCGTGCAGGTCGTCCTGCTTTTACACGGCCATGTGTGGGGGTCCAATACAATACATCACTTATGAGTTCGTGCCTGCTTCTCCAGCAGTGTCCTGCATGTCTGGTTCGTCTAACTTGAATAGTTTTCGTGATAGGAGGCAGGTGGCCGTACAGTTGGTGTCTTGTGGAGTGTTGCTACCAGGACTTGTTCAAGATTGCTCGCAGCATTCTTGTGTAATTGCCGTCTAGCTTCTTCTCCAGCCGTTTTGTTAGAGTCCATGTAGTGCATCCATATAGCAGTATCGATACGACCGCTGCCTAGAATAAACTGCGTTTCATTTTATCGGTTAGGTCTGATTTCCATCACCATAAGTGACAAAAAAATTAGTCTTTTATGACAATGGTCAACGCAAAAGACAGTGTGGATTAACAAGTTTAAATCCCCGCAGCCTCCCACAAAGGTAGAGCTTCATGCTCTTTTTTTTATGGTAGAACCACAGAGGTATTATATATTTTAAGTTTTAAACAACAATAAGACACTCAATGCAGACATACATTCGACTGCTGCAACGTGTGTATAAAAAGCTTTTAAGAACATTCTCTCCTCTCAAAAGTCGGGTAAATGCTGTAGAACTTTTCTGATAACGCAAAGCCATATTCATTAAGAATCGTGCAGGAAAAAATATTGGATTCAGATTGGTCTGTTCTACACCATCTATCAAATACACCAGACCTTGAAAAAAATAATTTCCATCTTTTTACTTCTCTACAAAAGGCTCAGAGTAACAAATACAATTTCTCAAGAACATCAGATGAAAATGTTTGTGGAAAACATTGTGAGCTCGAAAGCAGCTGATCTTTTCTTTAGAGGACTCAACAAGCTACCGTATAAATGACAAGAGGGGATCCAAAATAAAGTCGAATATACTATTGCTTGAAATTCAGTCATTGTTAAATTTTCTATCACTAAAATTATATTTTACTGAAACGGAAACTATCTAGGATTCAATGCAATATATATATATATATATATATATATATATATATATAAGTTGGCCGACCATAGTAGAGGGGGACCCGAAGACTCCCCTTTTAATAGCTACTTCAACGAGGCATAAGGAAGAGCTCCACTCCTTTCCCTGGATTGCTCCACTTGCCCTTGATTCGTACTTTATAATGCAGAGTGTTAAGCAAAGAGGCTTCGAGTACCATTTATAGAACTTTTGGCATGACTTGACCTGAACTCATGTGTTTCGGGCCAATGACGAACACTCTAACCAATGTACAAATCGGCCGTGTCTGCCTATTTCATCCTTGATCAGTTCAAGTTTTTGCATGAGTGAATGGAATGAATTTAGGAAAACACTGTATCTTTACCAAGTATATATACATCTATGCATACTCGTATAATGAGTATATATATATATATATATATATATATATAAAACAAAAACTGATTTAACGGCCGACTCTTTCCTGATATATAGAGTTTCCTAAGAGTTTTTTTTTTGTTTTAGACATCCATCATTGACTTAACATCTCTAATATCAACCCCCCCTCTCTTGATGATGGTTCATTAAAACCGAAACGCTATGATGCCGACTTAGTTTCTCAATAAATCTCTCCTTCTGCTTGGATTATCTTGTTATCAATTTTTTCTCTATTTTGTCTGATTTTACTCCATTATTTACTCCCACTCGTGTAATAAACAATTTTAAGACAAATTTTTCATCTTGAAAGCAAGGGATCGTCCATTATACGAGGCATGTTTTTGAATCATTAAAACTTATCCTATTTCTAGGCCTAAGCTGTAACTTCGATCTTAGTCCCTACAAAGACCAGACCTAAGCAAAGGCTATTAGGTAAGATAATAAAGATTTTTATTCAATATTGCTTACTATTTATGATATCCTTGCGTTTAATATGTATAAATATTATATACAGAAAAAAGTTATATTGAATGTTAAAAAAGTGTTTTTGTAGGCAAAAGTTTGGGGTCGTTCTATACTCGCAATCTATGATAAAAATATATTTTTTGGTAGAAATTATGTATCGTTCATTACTCGTAGTCGTTCATTATTAGAAGATAGATAAATAGATAGATAGATAATTTCCTCTCAATAATCCTTTAAACTAAGCCAATGAATTTGTACCCTTGTTAGAGACTGCAAAATCTCATGATCGCCATCTTGTAACCAGCATGTTTTGACAGCACAGACCGGTCAGCGCTAATCAGCTAAGAGTACGGACACGTGACGACATGCGTGCATACTAATGCCACCAGGGATGGGTTGGCGGCCATATTCCAGTGTTGTGTATTCGTTCATGGAGACTGGTAGAGAGAGAGAGAGAGAGAATTGAGTTGTAATTTTGTTCGAATCACCGAAGACCGTCATACAGCAGAGTCAATATTTTTGAAAATTACGGGGAAACGGGATATTTCTAGCCCTTATATAATATCGCTTTCTCTCTCTCTCTCTCTCTCCTTTTCAACATCTGTTTCTTCCTCTAAAATATTTGGACCCTTATATATTATACCTCTTTCGGCCTATTTTTGATTCCCATTTCTCTCTCTCTCTCTCTCTCTCTCTCTCTCTTCTTTTCAGCATGTTTCTTCCTCTAAAATATTTTAACCTTTATATATTATACCTCTTTCGGCCTATTTTTGATTCCCATTAATCTCTCTCTCTCTCTCTCTCTCTCTCTCTCCTTTTCAACATCTGTTTCTTCCTCTAAAATATTTGGACCCTTATATATTATACCTCTTTCGACCTATTTTTGATTCCCATTTCTCTCTCTCTCTCTCTCTCTCTCTCTCTGTTTTCTTGGTTCTTTCTTGGCATTGTTCTATTAATCTTTCTCTCATTTTTGTACAAGACCTCATTCTTTCCTCTTATGTCCAATTTCTTTTGATTTCTTTCTTCTCATTGATTTCGGTTTGGTTTGTTTAAAGGCATATCAACCTTCATGGGTTGTTTAATTTCAAAGCCACGCTCGTAGGACTCTTGTGCTTCTACACTGCCCGTAGCTGGAGGGTTAACTTTTCCATGGCTATTAGTCCAAAAGTGAACGTAATAGCTTGACTGGAGTTCGAGCTTGCTTACACGGATGACAAAGTCCATTACTTTAACCACTACTCCACGGGGACTCCATACCTCATTGATTTCCTTGTATCAATTCTCTTATCCTGAAGAAAAATAAAGTCTACCACACTGAAAGACGACGCGGATTTTGAGAAATTTTGACCCTGGACAAAGGCACATGAGTACTGCTGATACAGCCCTCATTATGGAACCTGTCGACGTATTGATTTGTAAATGTTATAATTCACTGTAGGAAATGGACACGGTGACACGAGTTCAAATCCTGGACGAGACTGATTGCATGTCACATAGCACGAATACCCTTGGGGATAGGTATGAATCCAATTATTCTCCCTTCAGCTATGGGTAAATATTAGGAGAGACTGATTTCTTCAGCCTTGGTGAGGCAACTAGGCTAGGAAAAGGAAAACTCTGAATTCAAACCTGTTAAACTCCGCTTAAAAATTGACCTTGTGTCATATCCTGCCCGAGCGGAGGGATTGGTAAATATGCTAATTTACTGTAAGCCAGGTACATAAACTGAACTTTTAATCATGAATAAAATGACTTGCTTGTTTAGGTAGTTGTAACCTTCACCTTTATTTCGGTTTATCCACTTTTCCGCTAATTTTTTCTCGTCTTGTCAAATCTACCATATATAAACTAAAAAAATTAAGTTGGAGACCGCAATTGTTTATATATATATATATATATATATATATATATATATATATCATCCAGGTGTACTGACAGCACGGATTCCTTTAATTTTCTCTCGTCGTTCGTTCTTATGTGTCATCGTTTTTGGCAAGTTCTCTAGACTGCTTGTAATGTCACTTACCTACTCTATTATGTACTGTTATATATATATATATATATATATATATATATATATATATATATGTATATATATATTGTTGTTCTAGTTATCAAATGTGAACGTGATATTACCTGTATATGGTTTGATATAAAGAGTGTAAAGTGATCTTTTGTAACCGAAGAATGCAAATGCACACACACACACACACACACACACATATATATATATATATATATATATATATATATATATGCGTGTGTGTACGTGTGTTTGTGTGTGTTTGTGTGTGTATTAATACTTTACAATGTGTACTGGTTAGTAAGTTATATTAGTAGATCATTGTTAGTAAGTCTGAATATCACTCAATGTCTAATGTCACAACAACTCAAAGCTTCGTAAATAACTATATATATATATATATATATATATATATATATATATATATATATTATTATTATTATTATTATTATTATTATTATTATTCCAAACTTTGCAGTAGTGTTTCGGCTTGGTCGGCCACTATTTCAATGCACACAAAACGGAATATATGTGCTATAATCAAACGGGTGACATCTCCACTCTAGACGGAACTCCTCTTAAACTAGTAAACAAATTCACTAACCTAGGAAGCAGTGTCACATCAACCGAAAATAACATCGACACGAGGTTAATGAAGGTATGGACAGCTATCAATAGGCTATCGATTATATGGAAATCAGACCTAACAGATAAAATGAAACGCAGTTTCTTCCAGGCAGCGGTCGCATCGATACTGCTATATGGATGCATTACATGGACTCTAACAAAACGGCTGGAGAAGAAGCTAGACGGCAATTACACAAGAATGCTGCGAGCAATCTTGAACAAGTCCTGGCGGCAACACCCCACAAGACACCAACTGTACAACCACCTGCCTCCTATCACGAAAACTATTCAAGTTAGACGAACCAGACATGCAGGACACTGCTGGAGAAGCAGGGACGAACTCATAAGTGATGTATTGTTATGGATCCCCACACATGGCCGAGCAAATGCAGGACGACCAGCATGAACATACATTCAGCAACTATGGGAGGATACGGGATGTAGTCCAGAAGACTTGCTAGAGGCGATGAACGATAGGAAAAAGTGGCGAGAGAGGGTCAGGGATATCCGTGCTACCAGCAAGACATTATTATTATTATTATTATTATTATTATTATTAATTTGTTCGTATCTAAATTTGTAGAAACTCTGAAATAACTTGGGACTATATTTCAAGGAATGAAAGGGTTTTTTAAAAAAAGACAAAAAGAAACGAATTGTTGAGTTATCTTTATAAAAAATATATTCTCTAACGATTTTCATAAACCTGATAAGTTGGTCAGAGTTTCATATCGACATTTAAAACAAAATTGAATATATATATATATATATTGAGAGAGAGAGAGAGGAAGAGAGGGGCACATGTGAGTATGTTCGTTGGATATACATTCGACAAATTGGTATTTGATTATCGCTTGTCTTTCCTAAAGTGAATATTTTCAAGCACAATGCTAAGGGTTATAAAATACTAAAAAAATTACTGATACTGTGGTTCTGTTCATCATTTATGAACGTGTCGTGAGATTATATGCATATGTTCGAAAAAGTTTTAAAATATGACTTTTTTTTAAAATAAAAATTTCTTCAACTGAGAATTCCCTAATCAAATGGACTTAATATGAAGTTTAATAAAGTTTTCATTGATAGTGGAATGTTGTTTGTGCAGGCAGTCATCAGGTTGCATTGAGTTTTGATTCTAGTATATTGAGAACTCTTCCGAGTTTGCCATTCATGACGGATACATTTCTCATTTCTATATTCCCTCATACGAGAGTAAGTAAAAAAATTTTTTCAATATTTTGGTCACATGATGTACTATTCGGCAGCTTTTGCTGAGGTCATGAAGTTAAAGAATCACACTTGGCAGTGAGATATCGAGCTTGCCTGATAATCTCCAAGTGCTACTCACTGGATTTGTTCCAACGGCTTTGAGCCCTACCTGACCTTGCCTGATCATTTCGATTCTTGCAACCCGAGCAAAATTACTCGAACCATCCGGTTACTTTCCTGCTCTTTCATCTTTCGCGCAACAAATGTTCTTGTTCACTACCATCATTGACATTGATGTGGATACGACCACGTTGTAATGGTGATTTATGATTTCTACCCATTGAAACTCAAAGCAACCGACTGCGAGTTTATTTACGACGTCAACTGCACGCGAGGAGCTCACTTATTCAAAAAAATAATTTATCACTGAAAATATGCGTGCCCGTGGTGTAGTCGTTATCGTCGTAGGAAATGAACACGGCGACACGAGTTCAAATCCTGGACGAGACTGATTGCATTTCACATAGCACTAATACCCTTGGGAAAGGTATGAATCCAGTTATTCTCCCTCCAGCTATGGGTAAATAGTAGGGCAGACTAGGTTCTTCAGCCTTGGTGAGGCAACTAGTCTAGGAGAAAGAAAACTCTGAATTCAAACCTGTTAAACTCCGCTTAAAATAATTGACCTTGTGTTATATCCTGCCCAAGCGGAGGGGTTGGTAAATATGATCACTGAAAATATGCGTGGTTGTATTCATATGACCAGCGACAATAACCAGCGATGATCGAAAGTAGTAATACTCGATTTACAGTATCACTGTATGTGTTTAAGTGTACGAATTAAAGAGATGAGGAGAATGAAAACAAGAAATGGATTGAAGAATAAAGGGAGATTTCGGGTCGCCTGCAACAACGGTTGGCCACCTTACAGATATACAGATTTCGGACAATTATTAAACTCCCTTTTTTTTACTGTTACAATATCTTGCTCGCCCACATAGAAAGGCCAAATTATGGTTTATTTCAAATGAAATATGCTTACAGGATGTAGAAGCATAATTAGGAATATTCTAGAATAATAATAAATGACTCTCTAATAAAACAAGAGAAATCATAATTAAAAAAATAACAAAAGATAGACACAAAACAGCATATTTACTCAATATGGCCACCGTTTTCTTCAATTATTTTATCAACATGCTTACGAAACGTTTTGCATGCCTTGAAAATAAATTTTTCAGTCATTTTATTCTATTCCTTCTCAATAGCAGTCTTAAGCGGGAAGTTGGGTTTGTTTAGTTTTTTAAAACACCCATATAGCCCAATCAAAAAAGTTAAGGTCTGGATTTGAATTTTCTTTAATTGCTGTCCACACACTTTCTCTTGGACTTTCAATTCATTAGCGAGCTTTCTTATTGATCTTGTGAGGTCATTCTTAGTCACCAAAGTGAGCGCAGTTAAAAAGTCTTCATTTCGTTTTTTATTTAATCATCCACTCTTCCGTTTTCCTTTAAAAAGCTCTTTTTCTGTATAAAAAAAAAACAACAAAATTTGATTTGCATACAGTATTCAAAGAAACTTTGGTTTGAGTTTGACGTTAAGCAAATCATACATTCTTTGCCGCTTCTATACTTACTCACTCATATTGGGCCGAATCGTAAATAAAAAGTGTCAGGACCACAAAGCTAAACATGAAAATTTAGATTTATCGCGTTTTTTTTTGTTTTCTTTTTCAAAAACATTTTTTCTTCTCTGATTAGCCATCAGACAAGAAAAAATGTTTTGATTCTGCACCCACAACAAAAAATTGCCGCCTAAAACGCGTGCATGCGGGCACACAAACATGCTCACACACACACTCACACACACACACACACATATATATATATATATATATATATATATATGTGTGTGTGTGTGTGTATGTGTGCAAATAACAGATAAAGGGTAAAATGAATGAATTAAATGCGATCAACAAATTCATATATTTTCTTCGAACTGAGAGAAAGGTTTGCAGTAATTCTAAGTACAAAATCTTTAGTTGTAGGCAAAAACAATGTTAGCCAAACCGTAGATATTTCTAATACATATGATTTAAGATCTATGAATGAATCACAACGATCATTGTTTACTTAAAATAAAGAGATATATTTTTATGTATGTGATAGTTCTTTTATGTAAATATTTCGCAACGTGAGAAAGATAATGTATTTATGCCTGGAAGAATATGCAAGTAAAAAGTTGCTGATTAGAAATTATTAATGTAAACAGCATCAGTTTAATTTTTCTTAAATTAAACGAGTTGAAATGAAATGCAATCTTAAAAGAAAAGAAAGTACATTTTCACTTAAAAGAAATAAACTGAAAATATTTTAGTAAGTAATGACTCATTACTGCTCGTCTGAGTAAGAATTAAAAAAATCCATATTTAGTGAAGAAATATTTATGTCTTCGTTTATTAATACTATTTAGGTAAGCAAGAAATTTCCGAAAAGTTTGATTATATAGCTATTAATCTAATTGGCTAAAAAATTGTATTTTTGATATGTGTGCGAGGAAAAGTCTTCTAAAATTATTTTGTGTTTTGATCTTTCAAGTTTTTCGCGGCAAGTGAAATAGTATCGTCAGCAAAGTATCATGAAATGTAAAAACTGACACGAAAACGCCGATTGGTTGATAAATGCAAAAATACCGACGCAAAAATTACTTCACAAGCCTTTTTTCTTTTTGGTTTGGAAAAAAAATTTACACTATTTTCGTATGGTTGGTTGGTTGGTAGTTTTGTTTTACCGTGTATTAACCCTTTTCGGGTTATTTAACGCCGAAGTAAATTTCAAGCAATCCAGTGCTGTATAAGTATTGTTTTTTGTTTACACACAGTTAGATATCAAAACACTTCACAGTTTAGTTCTATTTGACCCATAGATTCTATCAGGTGCTACAACTTGAGACCAGAGTGGACCTGGGAGTAATGGCAATAAAAGAATACTCCGTATTTCACATACCTCTGGCATTAATTGAACCTCACCACCAGATAGTTTAGTGTCATACCTAAGACATTCGTTGCGGGGTTAGGGTCTTACGCCTCTACAGAGAAGCAGTTGCTGAATTCTACAGACACAACCAACTTGGCAATTTTTCGTATGGAAAACATTTGAGTTCCCATATATATATATATATATATATACTTTAAAATGTATAGATTCACAATTTTTTTCTCTCACTGGATCAAGGAAAAAATTTATATATATATATATATATATATAAATTTTTGCCTTGATCCAATATATATATATATATATATATTTATCATATTTCATTAAAGACGACTGGCAAGGATTTAGAATTAAACTTTTTATTCGTCTTTTCTAGTTCGAAAGCAATATGTCGCAGCTGAGGATGAAGGCTGTATAATAATCGTCCAAAATGTTATGCTCTAACCCGATTACATGCACTTTCATTCTTCTTTGGTCATTGTCGAGAATAGGGACAAGACCATGCAATTGATTATTAGATCCATAGTCACGTGATCCTTATCTGTGATTTCTACCCATTTCATCCCACTACCAATGGACTGCGATTTCATGTAATATATTGCCCTCTCGACTGAGAATACACTGACTGCTTCTCTGCAGAGGGGTAAGTCCCCCGAACGAGTGTCCTGAATATGACACTAAAAAATGTAATGGTGAGGTTCCAGTAATGTTAGAGCTTTGAGGGAATGTGGAGTATCTCTTCGTTGCACATCGCTCCCAAGTTCACTCTGGCCTGGAGTGGTAGCACCTGATAGGGCCCTATCTAGGAGTTAAATATAACTAATCTGCGTACTTATGCTAAACTAAATTAGTTGAAATAGAGCTGTTTGGATATTTAAACGGCGCACTTATGCTAAACTGAATTGCTTGAAGTAGAACTGCTTTTATATGTAAAGTGCATACTTATGCTAAACTAGATTGTTTGAAATAGAACTGTTTTTGATATTGTAACTGTACGACGCTAAATAGAATTATTCGAAAGAGAACTGTTTTGGCATTAAAGTGAGTGTAAACAAAAATTATACTTATAATAAACTAAATTGTTTGAATAAGAACTGTTTGACAAAACTGAATAGATTCAAAAAGAAATGTTTTTGGCAATTAAATTGTGTACTTATGCTAAAGTGAATTTTTTGAAAGAGAACTGTTTATTTGTATAAAAATGGATTTGGAATTAAAAAAAAACCCTATAAAATGCAAGAAAACCCAAACAAACAAAACTCATTTAATATATTAAACTGATCACTTAAAAAAACTCTTAATCCACGATGACCAAAGGCGGTCGAAAATACAAGTATTTCGTTTCCAACAAACTGAGATCTTGGACAATAATAACCTCTCTTCATCATTTGTTCCGATATTTCGCTCGCAAAAATGAGAAAGCTGACAAATAACCCTGCTCCAAAGGTTTTGGTCAACTAGAAATATAAAATACACCAAATGCATCTCTGCTGCGGGTAAGACTTTCCAACAAGTATCCTGATAGGACACTAAACAAATTAATAGTGAGGCTCCTGTAATGAGGGAGCTTTGGGGAATACGGAGTACCTCTTCTTGCCATCGCTCTCAGGTCCACTCAAGCCATGAGATTTAGCCCCTGATAGGGTCTATCTATGGGTCAAATAGAACTGTTTGATATTTGACTGTATACTTATGCTAAACTTAATCACTTGAAATAGAAATGTTTTCATATTTAACTGTGTGTAAACAAATGACTGATGTTCAATTGAATCGTTAGTGATGTTGAGCAAAATTTATAAACATTAAACTTTATGCTAACAAATGATTAATACTAAACAGAATTATTGGTATTAGAAAGAAATAAGTGTGTGAAAAAAAATTTAACTACAAAATATGTTTAAAATTCATATATATATATATATATATATATATATATATATATATATATATATATATATATATATATATATATATATATATATATATATATAAAGATTTGGCCTTAATTAATCAACAATTGTTGATATGCCATACCTAACCAAACCAAACCCTACTTCGATTCCATTTTTAACAGAATATACCAAAACGAGGGAGGTGCTCGTGGTGTAAATGAACACGGCGTCACGAGTTCAAATCCTGGACGATACTGATTGCATTTCACTTAGCACTAATACCCTTCGGAAAGGTATGAATCTAATTATTCTCCCTCCAGCAATGGATAAATAGTAGGGCCGACTGGGTTTTTCAGCCTTGGTGAGGCAAGTAGTCTTGGAGAGGGAAAACTCTGACTTCAAACCTGTTAAACTGCGTTTAAAAATTGACCTTGTGTCATATCCTGCCCGAGCGGAGGGGTAGGCAAATATGGATAGAATTATATATATATATATAGATAGATAGATAGAGAGAGAGAGAGAGAGAGAGAGAGAGATATATATATATATATATATATATATATATATATATATATATATATATAATATATATTATATATATAAATGCCTACAGATAAAGAATCTACTTAGGTTTCAACTAACCGTGTAATCAGGACGATTCTGACGAAAGACTTCATTTCATTAAATAAAAGACCGCTTGAAAGAATAAAAATAGCATTAATTCTTTTTTAGTAGAATAAAACTAAACTAATTTCTTCCTCATCTACCAAGCCACACATTTTTTTTTATGTCTATAAACATTAATATTTCCGACCTTCGTTTAGTAATTTATTGGGATCACTCTAGAAAGCTATGGCAAGTTTCTCCTCCATACAGAAATTACAATATTTATTTTTTTTAAACACCTTCTATTTTAATATAGGATCTGTTCCTAGATTCTTATTAATTTCCCACACATAGTAAGATAAATTAGTTCTGAGTCTATATATTTCGTGTGCAAAACTTGTTCTATGATTGTAATAACTTTTTTGAATGGTCCCTGCGAAGAACCGACATAAACTTTTTCATCATTTCAAACCATCAGATATATAGAATAGTTATAACAATCAATTGTAGAATAGTTATAAAGAGTAATAATAACAGCATATATATATATATATATATATATATATATATATATATATATATATATATATATATATATATATATATATGACAGTATTTAATCCAGTAAATCCGGAGTTGGAAATAATTCCTAAAAGGTCAAATAAATATTCAAAAATAGAATAATAAATTTAAGTAATCCTGGCCAACAACTTGTTGTCTGGTTTGGTTTAGTTGGTTGGGTTTTATGGCATATCAACCTTTGTAGGTTATTTAATGCCAAATCTATTTTATGTAAATAATCTGTTCTATTTAAAACAATTCACTTTAGCATAAGTACACAGTTTAATTGTCAAAAACATTTCTATTTCAAACTATTCAAGCAGTTATATGTAACAATTCAGTTAAGTGTAAATACAGTTTTAATGTCGAAAAACAGTTCTATTTGAAATAATTCAGTTAAGCATAAGCACACAGTTTAAATGTAAGTACGGTTTAATTGTCAAAAACATTTCTACTTCAAGCTATTCTGTTTACTCGATTCAGTTTAGCATAAGTATGCAGTTAGTTCTATTTAACCCATAGATAGGGCCCTATTAGGTGCTACCACTCTGGGCCAGAGTGATGGCAATGAAGGGGTACTCCGCATTCCCCAAAGCTCCAGCATTGCTAGAACCTCACCATCAGATTGTTTACTGTCATATCTAGGACACACGTTGTGGGGGGGGGGTCTTACCCCTCTGCAGAGAAGCTGTCGGTGTATTCTACTGCCCCAGCCGACTGGGCAACCGAATGTTGTGTTTTTAATATATATATATATATATATATATATATATATATATAAAATTTCATTTATGGATTGAATGTTGTAACTGAGCTCTGCTTAATGATGTATCAGGTTTCATTTAATCTAGATTCTGCCATATTTGAAACTTCTCAAAGTTCGTTCATCGTGATGGGTATGACTCTAATCTTATTATTCCATAATATTATTGCTTAAAATCTGCAATGAAAATTGATTTAACCAATTGAATGTTGTTAGTTCAAGAAGTTTGATGACGTATCGGGTTTCATTTTGGTGAAAACTATTTAATAAAAGAACACACTCCAACAATTCTTTTTTTGTTTTTTGAATTATAAAGAAAAGAAAGACATCCCTCACAAATGAGATGACAACAGGGGCAGAGAAGCTTCATTCTTAAAATCAACCACACAAACAAACCACCCCAACACCGAAAACCCCAGCACCGAAAAACATAGCACTCACTCTTTTCCCTGTCACATCATCTCCTTTCTCCTTAGTTGTGCATTGTTATTTCCTGCTGGTTTCCACCCACAAATCCCTGCCCACTCTCTTTTTTTTTCTTTGCTGCAACTGTAACGTGCACCATTTTCTTTGCCTCGTTTTATTTATTTATTTTTTTTTTTTTGTGACGCGTGTTTTACGTCAGTGTTTGTTTCACGCATTGTCAATTCTATTAGGAATGAATGCGTTTAGTCAAGAATGTGTTTAAGTGTGCGAAACAAAGAGATGAGGAGGATAAAAACAAGAAATAGAGCGAGATAGAAACATGGATAGAAGAATAAAAAGAAACAAAAAAGATACCAGTTTGTGTATGCTTGTCTATTTTAATATAAACATGAGAGATTCTAAAAAATTTTTTTTTTCATAAATAAGACCGAAAGGTAAACCCCACCCCCCACCCCCAAAAAACGCGTTTTTGATTGATTGAACGATTGATTGATTTTAACGTCTAGGCTCATTTTAAACCAAGCGATTAGTTGGTTAGTTGGTCAGTTGTTTTGTTTTACGGCGTATCAACCCTTTTCGGGTAATTTAAAGCTGAATTAAGTCATTTTGATAAAAAGTTTTAAACAATAGAGTTCAGTATAATTAAAGTTTTGGTTTATACAAAGTTAAATGTTAAAATAGTTTTATTTCAAACAATTCAATTTAGCATAAGAACCCAGTTTGAATCATGAAAATAGTTCTATTTCAAACAATTCAGTTTAGCATAAGAACACAGTTTAAATCATAAAAATAGTTCAATTTCAAACAATTCAGTTTAACATAAGAACACAGTTTAAATCTTAAATATAGTTTTATTTCGAACAATTCAGTTTAACGTAAGAACACAGTTTAAATCACAAAAATAGTTCTATTTCGAACAATTCAATTTAGCATAAGTATACAGTGTTTTGCTTACACACAGTTAAATAGAAGAAAAGTTGATTGCAATTAAATGAGTTATTTAAAAGAAATGATTAATTAAAATCACTTACAATTCAGTTTAGCGTAATTACAGTCTAGTTCTACCTGACCTATATATAGGAGCTTATCAGAGCTAGGGTGGACCCGGGAGTAATGGCAATGAAGGAGTACTCCGCATTCTCCAAAGCTCCTGTAGTACTGAAGACTCACCATCAGATTGTTTAGTGTCATATCCAAGACACTCGTTGGAAGAGTCTTACTCCACTGCAGAGATGCAGTCAGTATACTCTACTGCCCCAGATATTAGGGATATGCGTTCATTGTACATTCATATTCCCAGTTTTGTGTATTTTTGTTTTTACTATGAGTTCTTTCGTCCACAGTTATATAATATTAAGTGTTCCAATTAAATACAAATAATCTTAACGCAGTGGTATGGTTTTAAGAAATGCTATGAGCTATTTTGAACAAATCCTGGAAGCAACACTCCACAAAACAGCAGCTGTGTGGCCACTCACCTCTTATCAGAAACCATCTTAGTAAGACTGCTAGAGAAGCAAGGACGAACACACAAGTAAAGTTCTTCAATGGACACCTTCAAATAGACGTATCTATTTTGATCGACTGGCAAGGATTTACGTACTTCTGATCAATGCGAATACTTGACGCAGTTTGGAGGTCCTGTTCGAGGCAAGAGACGATAGGGACAAATGGAGAGTGATAGTCAGTGAAATCTGTGCTCTCAGCGCGACTTGATGATAAAGATTTTGATGATTATCTAATACTAATTTTGTTATAGTTTCAACTAATTTTTTCTAGTCAATAATAGTCATTTGTTTGCATAATTAAATAATAACAATTAACTAATAATTATTAGACTCTTCGCTTGGAAGAGTCTATGAAAAGACTGCTGTTTTGACAGATACAAATCAAGAGCAAGATCATTCAGGTCTTCTTGCGTGATCCAGTGTGGCTCATTGCCACTTGTTCCAGAATATGTACACTCAATATCTTTCAAAGATATTGACTCGGCAGAATCCACCCTTGAAAGCATTTCTTCATCTGATGAGGAAAGAAGATCCTTATTTACTGGAGGTGTGGGTACAGGAAGATCATCTGAATGGGGAACGGGTCTCATAGCAGATCGAACATTGGGATATTTGATTTTTTTCCTAGAAGATGCATAGAAACCAGTTATATTAGTTAAACAAAAATAACAATCATCTGTGTGGTTTCGCAGCTCTCTCCAAACCATCGAGACTGCAAAGTTGAAAGCAAAGTTAAAAAGTAAATGTGCATTTGAAAATGTAATACTAATATTTAGTAACCCAAAAGATGTGTAACACGATAGTTGAGGGACACCAACCTCCTGCGCCGCCTGCGAGACAACCTCTTGCAATGACTACCAGAGTGTGGATTGAGACCTGCTGCCTTAACTGTCAAAATCCGTCTTGATATATATATATATATATATATATATATATATATATAATGTAATGCTATCACTTACATTTAGTGCACAATAACTAAAAAATAAGCCATAAGTCTCACAATATTAGAATTAACCCTGAATTCATATACGCCTTTATGTACCGTATATGCACAAAATTCACACTATGCATATCTAAAAAAAATAGAGGTTATGAGTAAAAACGGATTTTAAATTTGAATTCAGCACCCTCAAATTAGGTAAAAACGGGTATTTTTGTGCTTGCCTCAATTTCTTTGTAAACCAGTGTAATAATTGTTTGTAAATAATCATGGCTCCAATCAACTATTTTTATAAGAAATAATTTGCAGTCATCTAATAAATATAATTTGCCAACAGCTGAATGGTTTCAAGTATTCCGACTAAATACTAATATTTCTCAGTCGGCTGAGGCTGTAGAATACACCAACTGCTTCTCTCTTGCAGGGTAAGACTCCCTCAACGAGTGTCCTGGATAAGACACTAAACAAACTGATGGTAAGGTTCCAGTAAGGCTGGAATTTTGTGGAATACGGACAATTCCTTCATTGCCATTATTCCCAGGTCCACTGTGACATGAACTATTAAGGCCCAATCGGCTGGAGCAGTAGAATACGCAAACTGCTTCTCTCTTGGGGGGTAAGACTCCCTCAAAGAGTGTCTTGGATAAGACACTAAACAAACTGATGGTAAGGTTCCAGTAAGGCTGGAATTTTGTGGAATACGGACAATTCCTTCATCGCCATTATTCCCAGGTCCACTGTGACATGAACTGTTAAGGCCCAATCGGCTGGAGCTGTAGAATACACCAACTGCTTCTCTCTGGAGGGGTAAGACTACCCCAACGAGTGTAATGGATAAGACACAAAACAATCTGATCGTGAGTTTCCAGTAAGGTATGAGCTCTGGGGAATGCACAGTGCGTACCCTTTCATTGCGAACGCTCCTTGGTCCACTCTCACCCGGAGTGGTCGCACCTGATAGGGTCCTATCTATGGTTTGAATTGAACTAAACTGTGTTCTTGAGTTGAAAATGAATTGTTTGAAATAGAACTGTTTTTACATTTAACTGAGTGTAAATTAAAATGATACTTATACTAAACTGAAGTGTTTGAAATAAAAAATGGGTTTGTCATTAATAACCAACAATGGTTGATGTGCCATAAAATCAAACCAGACCAAATTAGACCTAATACTAATAATTACATGGTTTCAAGTAATTATTTCTATTTTAAAAGCCATTTAAAGTAAAGTTGATGACCCGAAGGCTCCCTTTTGAATAGCTACTACACCGAGGCGTAGGGAAGGGGGCTATTCCCAGGATTGTTCCACTTTACCCTTGATCCTCATCTTATAGTACTGAATGCTAAGCAAGGCGGCATTAAGTATCATTTTTTGAGACCTGGGATTGAAAGCCGTTCTCTGGGACCATTGACGAACATTCAACTCATTAGGCCAACGTTGATTATACAGATTCAAGTAACTAATAATAATCTTTAGTAAACAATCATAGCGTCTAGTAAACTATCCTTAATGCAAATTGCCCAGTCGGCTGGGGCTGTAGAATACACAGACTGCTTCTCTGCAGAGGGGTAAAACCCCCACCATAACGAATGTCCTAGATATGACAGTAAACAATCTCATGGTGAGGTTCCAGCAATGATGGAGCATTGGGGAATGCGTAGTACCCCTTCATTGCCATTGCTCCCAGGTCCACTCTGGCCCAGAGTGGTAGCACCTGATAGGGCCCTATCTATGGGTTAAATAGAATTAACAGCATTCTTATGCTAAACTGAATTGTTTGAGTAAACCGAACAGCTTGAAATAGAAATGTTTTTGACAATTAAACCGTACTTACATTTGGACAGCGTGCTTATGCTTAACTGAATTATTTCAAATAGAACTGTTTTTCGACATTAAAATTGTGTTTACACTTAACTGAATTGTTACATATAACTTCTTGAATAGTTTGAAATAGAAATGTTTTTGACAATTAAACTGTGTACTTATGCTAAACTGAATTGTTTTAAATAGAACAGATTATTTGCATAAAAAATGGATTTGGCGTTAAATAACCTACAAAGGTTGATATGCCATAAAACCTACCAAACCAAACCAAACCAAACTAAACCTTAATACAAATAATTTACACTTATATGGTATTAACTATTCCTGTTTAATAAGATAATTTCCACACGATTGAATGGTTTTAAATGTTTTTATCTGATAGGAATAATTATATGGTTTGAAATGATTAATTCCATTTAATAATAGTAACTTGTTTACAATCGTTATATGGTTTCAAGTAACAAGTAAAAATCCGAGCCCAATTAGCTAAGGAGGAGCTGTAGAATACACTGGTTGTATCTCTGCTTAGGGATAAAACTATTTACCAACCCCTCCTCTCGGGCAGGATATGACACAAGGTCAATTTTTAAGCTGAGTTTAACAGGTTTGAATTCACAGTTTTCCTTCTCCTAGCCCAGTTTCCTCACCAAGGCTGCCTTACTATTTACCCATAGCTGGAGGGAGAATATTTGGATTCATACCTTGCCCAAGGGTATGAGTGCAATGTGAAATGCAATCAGTCAGGTCCAGAATTTGAACTCGTGTCACCGTGTCCAGATCCTGCGACTATAACCATTACACCACGGGAAATTCACGAGTAAAATAGTTAATCCTAATTAGTTAAATCTCTATCGAGTTGAAGACTTCTTTAATTTTGGTGAGAGGAGTTAGTCCTCCGCAGATGATATAGTCAGCATAGATTACGAAATTACGTGGTGCATTCAATAAGTTTCCATACTTTTTTTTTGTAGAGGCATCTAAAATTGTCTTAGACACTTGAGAATTCAATATGTTATTGCCATATATCTTATGAGATGACTGACCAATATTTATGATTTCAGCTTCAAAGGAGCAGCTACAGCAGGAGTTGAAATACACCCTACTAAAGCCTGATTGTCACAGCTGGTGAGTTTCAAAAATGCAATCTGGACGGGAGGACACTTTAGAAGAACGATATACAATAAAATTCTCTTTTAAACTTGGAAAAAATATCACAGATACGTATGAAAGGCTTCAGACTACTTTTGGAGCATCTTGCAGGAATCGAGCATCAGTTTTTGAGTGGCATAAGCGATTCAAGGAAGACAGGGAGTCTGTGAGGGATGATGAGAGTTGTAGGAGGAGTAAGGAAGCCAACACACCAGACTTGATAGGCCAAAGGGTTACTATGTTGAGGTTTTAAGGGAGTTCAGGAAGATATTCAGTCGGAAGAGGCCAGCACTCTTCAAATCGGGTCAGTTGCATTTCCAGCAGGACAATACACCAGTCCTCAACTCCATCCTTGTCACAGACTATTTAACCACGATGGGCATCAAGACGGTTGCTCACCCTCCCTATTGTCCAGACCTTGCTCCAAGTGACTTTTGGTTATTCCCTAAGCTCAGAGGTTGTCGTTATGAGACAATTGAGGAGATGAAAGAGGATGTGACGAAGGTCATTGACACGCTCACACGAGAGGACCTCCATGGGGCCTTCCAGAAGTTGGTGGAATGGTACAAGTGCATTGCAGCCGGAGGAGATAACTTCAAAGGGGACTAGAGTTTCATGTGTGTACTATCAATAAAATGAAACGCAGCTTCTTCTTTGACAAAATCAAAGAGAATGGCTTCGAACTGACGAAGAAAAGAAGCAGAAGATACCCCGCAACAACAATTACCGATGCCGACTACGCCGATGACATAGCGATACTGGCAAATACACCTGACCAAGCCGAAACACTTCTGCATAGTTTGGAACGAGCAGCAGCAAGCATAGGCCTCTATGTTAATGCACACAAAACGGAATATATGTGCTATAACCAAACGGGGGACATCTCCACTCTAGAAGGAACCCCACTTAAACTAGTAGACAAATTCACGTACCTAGAAAGCAGCGTCGAATCAACCGAAAAGGACATCGAAACGAGGTTAACAAAAGCATGGACAGCTATCAATAGGCTATCGATTATATGGAAATCAGACCTAACCGATAAAATGAAACGCAGTTTCTTCCAGGCAGCGGTCACATCGATACTGCTATATGGATGCACTACATGGACGCTAACAAAACGACTGGAGAAGAAGCTAGATGGCAATTACACAAGAATGCTGCGTGCAATCCTGAACAAGTCCTGGCAGCAACACCCCACAAGACACCAACTGTACGGCCACCTGCCCCCTCTCACGAAAACTATTCAAGTTAGACGAACCAGACATGCAGGACACTGCTGGAGAAGCAGAGATGAACTCATAAGAGATGTACTCTTATGGATCCCCACACATGGCCGCGCAAAAGCAGGACGACCAGCTCGAACGTACATTCAGCAGCTATGTGAGGATACAGGATGTTGTCCTGAAGACCTACCTAGGGCGATGAACGATAGGGAGGAGTGGCGAGAGAGGGTCAGGGATATCCGTGCTACCAACGCGATATGATGATGATGATGATGATATATATATATATATATATATATATATAAAGACTTATATTTATTTATTTATTGTCATATTATAGCTCTATCATAGGTATTGAACACTTTCCAAATTATACCGCATTACCGTTGTAATATATATATATATATATATATATATATATATATACATATTTTTTGGTTCAGTTAAAACGGAGTTGGGAGTAATTACATCAGGACAAGAAATATATTCAAGAGTGAACATTTAAATCTTCCAGGATTGAAATAAATTTATAATGTGACCGGTTTGTTGTTTTTTCTTAATGAAAATATATATATATATATATATGATTTCGCATTAAATAATCTATAAGGGTTAATATGCAATAAAACACCTGGATTACCAAGAATAAACCTTTTTCCTACTTTACAAAACAATTTTCGTAGATACCTAGTATTTTGCGTTTTTTCCTGATTAATTTGAAAAAAACACAAACTAGCTGCTCTTATATCTTTACCCTTGACTTGCATTTAATTCTCTTGACTTCTACAATAGAATACGCCAGAGTTAACTTCCATTTTTGCTCTTCAGATTCTAACAGGTTTTTTTTTTTCTTTTTCTATTTATCAGTTACCTACTTAAAAGTTCTATCCGTCACCAGAAACTTAAAAATTACCGAAGCCTTCCCACCTCATTCCCTTCTATTTGTTATATCTCGATGTCTCCGGTTCATAGCTGTGTGTCCCGGGGCCGATAACTTGGTCGATTTGGGTGAGGTTTCCGTGGGTTCAATTAATTAGTTATTTGATAACCCGATTGGATTTTACAGAATGGCGCGTCAACAAGATATCTACTGCTCAAGCCGTCTGACCTCTGTCGCCCAGGGATTTTTTAAACAATCTATCTATCTTCGTGTTTTTCACGGCCTGTAGTGACCCTACTGCTGTTCTGCAAAACAATTTTCCCCTATCTTTCCTCTCCAGCGTGCTCTATCTTTCTCAAACAACAACAAAAAATGTATCTAAATAGCTAACACAAGCATTATACTGTTCAAGACTAAATCGACAAAATTTGGATTATGTTACGGCAATATTAGAAATGAAGATTTTTGTTATTTACTAAGCATTTATCAAATACTTAATTGGTTGTTTGCATGAAGGCATGAACCCAAACTATTAGTAAAAAGTTGTGTAGACTGGGTTCTTATGACTTGGTTAGGCAACCACTATAGAAGAAAAGTCTGTGTTCAAGGCATGGGAACTCCGTTGAAAATTGACCTTGTGTCTTCACATCTTGGTTGTGATGAATATATACTGTGCCCACCAAAAGTGTTTGCAAAATTATAATATTAATAAACAACTGCAATTTTTTTAATGAAAGTAAAATTTCATCACTTATGTTTGATATGTACAAAAATCTACTTAGCAAATACTGAATCAAAATATCAATTCAAATTTTCAGAGAGAACACGAGTTTTTTGTAATAATTAGGAAAAGTGAAGTGGGCCTAAAGAGTTTGCAAAAAAAAAAATGTTTATAAACGAAAACTAAATGTTATTACATTATTAAGTTTTACACATTGTGCCATTATGGTAATTGTACCATATCTCATTAAATTTTAAAAAGAAAAACATTAAATTCTATCCAAAAACTCAGTTTTTCGAGAAAAAATCTATGGTTGTTAGTATTTAACCCTTGATCCACTTTCCTTTAATCTTAATCAAGTCCATCAACCTTCTATCAACAGAAAATGTTAAATTTTGCTCTTCTTCAGGTGAAATTTGAGAAGATACCTCTTTAATCCTCTCCCGGAGATCTTTCTTATTACTGAATTGGTGTCCATTCTCGTAAACCTTCCTCTTAATAATCGACCAGAGGTTTTCTATCGGATTTAAATCCGTGCTCCGGGGAGGCCAATCCATCAGTCGTTCATCAAAGATTCCTTGATCTGAAAGCCTAGCTTTCGTGAACCAAGAAGCGTGGCTTGGCACGTTATCTTGTTGGACAATCAGATTGTGTTTGATATCATCATTCTGTGAATTCAACCAAGGCAACAAATTGTCTTCCAAAAACGAACAATAGTTCACTGAATTCATTTTAACGCCATCAGGAGCCAGAAAAGGTTCAACGATATCACTACCAAAGATCCCGGCCCAAATCATTACTCCTCTGCCTTCCTGTTGACGTTTATTCCTAAGACGAGGGCTGGCACCTTTTAGAAGCCATCCTTTGGTCCAACCGTCAGAGCCGTCCAGCGTAGATCGAGTTTCATCAGTCCATAGAACATTGTGAAAATCTGTTTTCAGATACTTAGTGGCCGATGCTAGTCGCTTCTGACCGTTTATATCACTCAAAGGAGGACATTTGGTCGGTGCTCTCTGGTCAGCCATTTGTTTCAAAATTCGATTTCGGGTCCTTTTCGAAATTTTGGTAACCCCTGCATGATCCAAAATGTCTTTGTTAGTACTGTGTGGTTTTGCGGACAAAGTTCTTTTGATTTTTCTTAAATCTTTTGATGTGGTCACGCTTGGTCTGACAGTTTTGTGTTTTTTCCTTCCTTCTCTGGCCTCAATGACAAAACCTTTTCCAGCGATCATCTCGCTTCAGATTTTTTGAAATTTCTAATGTAGACTTCTTCAATGCAAGTAATTCCACAATTTGACTTTTCACTGGATCTCAGCAACTTTTCTTGAACCATAATTAACAAATTTTAGTAATCTGCAAAAAATTTTGGCTCACTTGAAAATAGGAATATATGAAAATAAATTCATTTTGAGTTAATTTATAGAACTGCTTTTATGTGAGTTACATTGAATAATGAACTGCAAATGATAGAATGAGAGCCATCAAATATGCATGCAAGATGCACGATGAAAGTGAGCAAAAATTGAGCTGCAAACACATTTGGCCCGCATAGTATTTAGAAAAATCTAATCTGAAAAAAAAATGCCGTAGAAATTACTCGCAAGTTCATCTAGGCAACGATCTTCCAACCATCGTAACGTGATATGTATATCGTTGCTGGAAATTAATCCGGTGACCAGATTTCAAATTCTGGACGAAGCTGTTTGCATTTTACATCGATAAAATATCTTTATGTAAGGCAGAAATCCAACGGTTCTCTACGGGCAAATTTTAAGGCAAACTTGGCTCTTAAGCCTTGGAGAAAAATTAGTGGAGAAAAAATTCTCTGAATAGCTAGCCTTTGCTGAATACCGTACAAGACTAAACAGAAGGAATTTGATCGATAGAGTAAGATACGCAAGATATGTTTGGTACTGCTAGAGAAGCAAGGAAGAACTCATAAGCGACCTAATCTAATAGACTTTTACAAATGGACATACCAGTGTCGCCTAACCAGCAAAGAATTACATGCATAAGAACTGTAGAGACACTGGATGCTGTCTAGAGGAAGACATATAACCGATAGGGAGAGAGAGTCGAAGAAGTTCGTAATATCTGCAAGACTTGATGATAATTATCTTTTATTACTGTAAAATTTGATTTACAAACTTCAGAATCATATTCACTGGACCAATAGGCTATCTTACCAAAGGTCTGAGGTCTCTGGACTCCCCCAACCTTATATTTTCAAAAGCCATATTCTTTAACTACCGTATTTGTCGGCATTTTTTATACTAAAAATATATTTTAAAATTTCCCTGCGTCTTATATGCCATATGTAGGTTTAAAATTCGCGATAGTAAAGGAAGCGACCGCAGTCGAAGGCTACCCAAAAGCTCCCTTTTCAGTCGGTACTACACCCTTGAATGCTGAGTGTTAAGCAAGGAGGTATCAAGTACCACTTTTTGAGTCTTTGGTATGACTTGACCTGAGAGTGAACCCCGGTCTCCCGAGCCATTGGCGAACACTCTACAGCGATAGACTATTAACCTCCACTTTAGAATAATTTTCATATACCAATTGTGATTATTTAAAAGTCTCTTATGCAGATTAAAAGTGTTATCATTTATTTTATTCATTATATTTATTTCATCACGTTTGATATTAGTACTTTGTTTTTTTTTTTTGATTTTCCTTGCTGAAATTGGGGCGGGTTTTATACACCCGTGCGTCTTATACGCCGTCAAAATATGGTACTCATTTTTTCTGGCCCTCACAACCCGGTCTGCCCCGTCGTCGAGGCTTAGAATATGCTGACTATATCATCTGCCGAGGACTAACTCCTCTCGCCAAAAATAAAGAAGTCTTTGATTAGGTTCCAGATCTGTCATCCTCATCATCGTCATCATGTCGTACTGCTTGTACGGATTTCCCTGACTCTCTTTCGCCATTTATTATTCATCGCTTCCTGCAGGTCTTCCAGACTACATTCTTTGCCCGTACAGAGAACAGTTGTGGAAATGTTCTAGTTGGTTCTCCAACACTTACACGTCCGTGTAAAGGCGTCCATTAGAGAAAGTCGCTAATGAGTTCATCCTTACTTCCCCAGCAGTGTCCTTCATGCTTTGTCTGGTTGTAGAAATGTGAGGTAGGTGGCCGTACAGCAGCTGTTTTCTTAGATATTTTGCTCAGGATTTGTTTAATATAGCTCGAAGCATTCTTGTGCAATTCCTATCTAGCCTTTTCTCTGTACGTTTAGTCAGCGTCAATGTAGTGCATCTATACAGTAGAATTAACACGACTGCTCTTTGGAAAAAAATCGCGTTTTATTTTATCGGATGTTTGACTTCCATATGGCGTGTGTAAGTAAGTAAAGTTTGGGACCTTTGTCGAGGGTGATCCGAAGGCTCCTTTTTCAATAGCTACTACACCGAGGTGTCCGGGAGGGCACTACTACTGATCCTTACTTTATGATGCTGTCATAAGCAGTGTGGCATCAAGTACCATTTTTAGTCTTTGGTATGACTCGACCTGGGATTGAACCCTAGTCTCTCGGACTATTAGCGAACACTACTAATTAGGCCAGTGGACCGGTTCCCAGGTCCACTCAGACACGGAGTGGTGGTACCTGTTATGGTCGCATCTTTAGATAAATAAGATAATACCAAAGAAGGTAAATATCCATACAACCAGGATTTATTCAGAACGGCACGCCTCATCCCTGTGTAGTTCCTATGCGGGTGTAAAGTATGGACTGCAATTAACAGTTTATCGCACAAATGGATATCTGAACTCCCTGATAAAATCAACGGTCCAGCCGGCTGAGGTTGTAGAATACACCAACTGTAAGTCTGCAGAAGGCTAAGTCAGCCCCCACCGCCAAAAAAATGGCCCAGTTGCTTGGGGCTGTAGAATACACCTACAACAAATCTGCAGATGGGTAAGACCGCCCCCCACCGCCAACAAGTGTCCTGGATATGACATTAAATAATCTGACGGTTTGGCTCCTGTAATGCTGGAGCTTTGAGGAATCCAGATTACCCCTTCACTGCCATAGCTCACAGGTTCACTCAGGATCGGAATGGTAGCACCTGATAGATTCCGATCTATGGTTCAAATGAAACTGTTTGATATTTGAACTGTGCGTAAACAGATGACTTATGCTAAACTGAATTGTTATGAATAGAACTGTTTGGTCATTTAAGTGTGTATAAATAAATGACTGATGTTTAATTCAATTTTTAGTGATACATAACAATACCTGGAATCATTTAACTGCGCGCAAAAAATGAGCTAAGGTTTGTTTAAAAATGTTATCAAGAAAGCGTGTTTACGAATAATAGAGTTAATATATATCTATGAAGAGGACTTGGTATTAAATAGGTTGATATACCATAAACCCAAAACAAATCAAATTGATATAATAAAATGGGGAGTCTTCTAAAATGTAGCCGAGTCAGTATTTCTGGATGGTCGACCCCATTCATTTGACTATACAGAGTATCAAATAATGAAAATTTGTAAACATCTTTATAAGCAATTTCAGTTTTCTTCTCCATTCCTAGAAGCAGAGTTTGGAAGTCTTAAACTGACAATGCCTTGACCTGATTCACAGTTCTCTGTTACTAATTACTCACAGTTTCGTCATCGCTTTTGGCGTAACGTTTATGAAAGTTCGAATTGAACCCATCTACCCGAGTTCAAGACCAGTATTAGACTGTTTGCATTTTTTTAAAAATTGAAATTCAGAGTATTTCAGAAAAAGAGATACGAGGATCATTAAATAAGTTTCCAGACTTTTTCGTATGGGAACTTTTATTGACAGTACACACATGAAACTCTAGTCCCCTTCGAAGTAATCTCTCCGGCTGCAATGCACTTGTTTTACCGTTCCAACAACTTCTAGAAGGCCCAATAAAAGTCCTCTTGTGTCAGCGTGTCAATGACCTTCGTCATAGCCGCTTTTATCTCCTCAATTGTCTCATAACGACAGCCTCTCAGCTTAGGAAATAACCAAAAGTCACTAGGACCAAGGTCTGGACTATAGGGAGGGTGAGGAACTGTCTTGATACCCATCTTGGTCAAATAGTCTGTAACAAGTAATGGAGTTGTGGACTGGTATATTGTCCAGGTGGAAGTGCCACTGACCCGATTTGAAGAGTGCTGGCCTCTTCCGACTGAATATCTTCCTGAACTCCCTTAAAACCTCAAACTCATAACCCTTTGGCCTATCAAGTCTGGTGTGTTGGCTTCCTTACTCCTCCTACAACTCTCATCATCCCTCACAGACTCCCTGTCTTCCTTGAATCGCTTATGCCACTCAAAAACTGATGCTCGATTCCTGCAAGATGCTCCAAAAGTAGTCTGAAGCATTCCATTCGTTTCTGTGGAATTTATTCTAAGTTTAAAACAGAATTTCATTGCATATTGTTCTTCTAATGTGTCCTCACGTCCAGATTGCATTTTTGAAATTCACCAGCTGTGACAATCATGCTTTAGTAGGGTGTATTCCAATTGCTGCTGTAGCTGTTCATTTGAAGCTGAAATCATAAAAGTTGATCAGTCATCTCATAAGATGTATAGCAATAACATATTGAATTTTCCAGAGTCTAAGACAATTTTAAATGCCTCTACAAAAAAAAGTCTGGAAACTTATTAAATGCACCACGTAATTTCGTAATCTATGCTGACTATATCATCTGCGGAGGACTAACTCCTCTCACCAAAAATAAAGAAGTCTTCAACTCGAAAGAGATTTAACTAATTAGGATTAACTATTTTACTAGTGAATTTCCCGTTGTGTAATGGTTATCGTCGCAGGATTTGGACACGGTGACACGAGTTCAAATCCTGGACCTGACATGTCCTGCCCGAGCAGAGGGGTTGGTAAATATGATTAAGTATTTGAATGAAAGATGATCGAACTGAAAAGCTTCAAAATAATCAATGGAATTTTTGATTAGGGTAGATATTTTTTTTCAATATTTCTCCCTGAACAGAAAAATTAGTTATATCAGATTTCAAGAATTAAGTTTATTTACCAATTATAAACCGGCTCATTGGTAGAGTGTTCGCCAATGGTCCAGGAGACCTGTGTTCAATCCCAGGTCGAGTCATACCAAAGACTTTAAAAATGGTACTTGATATATCCTTGCTTTACACTCAGCAATATAAGGTACGTATCAAGAGTAAAGTGGAGCAATCTAGGGAAAGGAGTGGCACCCTCACCGACACCTCAGTGTAGTAGCTATTGAAAAAGGAGTCTTCTGGTCGCCTTCGACTACGGTCGTCAAATTACTTACCAATTATATCTTTGGAACTAACCAAATCAAAAATTAAATTGAATATTTCAGAAAAAGGTAAGAAGAACTTAAGATATTGGGAATGGTACGAAATCACAAGTACTCCCCCTCTCTCCCACCATGAGTAAGTAGTAGGGCAGAATGGGCTCTTTAAACTTGGTATGGCAACCGCTGGTGTTAGTATTTTCCCCGAAATCCTGAAAACATAGTCCAGCAGAATTCAGCCCCGACGACAGTCGATATGAAATCGGATAATTAGCTTAAACGTTGGCGTCTCTGCCAATTAGTCTCAATTAGAAAGTGCTCAATAGGGCTTCCTTTCATGGCGGCACGTTTTATAAACTGCAGAGGGTGAACTGGTATGCTACTAAAAGAGGGAGAGGGGATCCTAGTTTAAATTATCGAAGGACCTACCGCTGTATTCGGGGCTTATCTGATAGCATTGCACATCTTGTGGACTTTAAAATGTGAGTAACTTGATTTTCATTCCTCGCTAGACTCACAATAAAAAGCACTTTACCGAGACGATAAGATAAAATCGTGATAATAAAAAAAAAGCATTTGATTAATCCTTAGTCGTACTAGAGAAACTTAAAATGTTTGAGGTATTCCTTCAGGATTCATTCTTTTTTTTTTTCTTGAATTTTGTCTTCTTTTTCTCTGTTTAATTTAGAATTAGTTAATTCCGAAAATTAAAAAAAAATACCTCTCCACCTACTACTAATACTATTACTTCTACTACTATTCAATTTTCCAGTCGGCTGGGGCTGTAGAATACACCGACTGCTTCTTTGCAGAGGGGTAAGACCCCCCCCTAACGAGTGTCCTAGGTATGACACTAAACAATCTGATGGTGAGGTTCCAGCAGTGCTGGAGCTTTGGGGAATGCGGAGAACCCCTTCATTGCCATCGCTCCCAGGTCCACTCTGGCCCGGAGTGGTAGCACCTGATAGGGCCCTATCTATGGGTTTAATAGAGCTAACAGCACACCTTGTCTAAACTGAATTGAGTAAACTGAAAAGCTTGAAATCGAAACGTTTTTGACTATTAAACCGTACTTACACTTAAACTGCATGCTTATGCTTAACTGAATTATTTCAAATAGAACTGTTTTTCGACATTAAAACTGTATTTACACTTAACTAAATTATTACATATAACTGCTTGAATAGTTAGAAATGGAAATGTTTTTGACACCTAAACCCTGTACTTATGCTAAACTGAACTGTTTTCAATGGAACAGTTTATTTACATAAAAATGAATTTGGCGTTAAAAAACCTACAAAGGTTGATATGCCATAAAACCAAACAAACCAAACCAAACTACTATTCAATTGGGGGTGCCCTCGTGGTGTAATGGTTAAAGCGATGAACTGCGGAATCGTGGTACTATTCAAAGCGTTGGTAGTGTAACGGTTATCGTTATCGAAAATTACGACTACCATCTGAGATCAAATCATAGATGAAGCAGTTTGCATTTCTCATAGCGCAAATAATTTGAGGTAAGTTATACATCTAACTCTTCTCCCGCCCCTATGGTTAAATAGTGGGGCTGGCAGAGCTCTTTAATATCGTATGGAAACCAGTCTAGGAGAAGGAAAACTCTGAATTAAAATCTGTTGGACTACGCTTAAAAAGTAACCTTCTAAAGATCTTTCTCGAACGGAGGCGTAGGGTAATTCGATATTACTATTACAACTAGATAAAAAGCAACCGATCTGGTAGTTGATTAGTACTTAAAATAATAATGTTTCATTTGAGAAATTTAAAGAACTTACAAATATTGCATCTACTAGAACAAAATGAAAAGCAACAGAAATAAGATGCAAAAAATACTACTCAAAAATCGGGAATAACAATACTTCATTTAAGAATTCTAAGACTATTATGTCTAATACTACAGGGTGGAACGATAAAATTGTCGCACTAGAAAAGACGACATGATTCCATTTCCGTTTAATGAAAACCGGTTTTCTTTTGTTGTTGCAGACCATCTACTAGTTGGCTAGTTGTGCACAAATCCCAAGAGTGATAGGAGCCTTCGATCATGTCTGAAAGTGACACAATGTTCGAGGAGCGACATCGGAGATGCGCCGCTGTACAACTCATGCTCTCTACCAATCCAAGTTATGATAACATGACCATTACCAGCACCCTCAAAATACAAATCTGGATTGCCACGAATAATAGGGACGTTCCCAGGGTGATGAAAATAAAGTTTCCGGCTACGGTTATGGTTTTTAGTGAGGGCCACATCATGCCACCTCACATCTTCGAAGTCGGCTTGAAAGTCAACACCAAAGTGTACCTGGATGTGCTGAAAATAGTGATGATCCCCTCGTGATATCAGGTGGCCTGTGGCAGACCCTGGATGGGGCAGCAGGACTCAGCGCCGGCCCACAAGTCTAAAGAGACCCAGGCTTGGCTGCAGAAGGAGTGCTACGACTTTTTACCCTTCTCTCGCTGACCCCCCTTCCCGACCTGAACCCGCTGGACTACTTCGTTTGGTGATATGTCGAGATCATCACCAACATGACCTCCCACAACACCAAAGCCAGCCTGATCGCCGCCATCCACCGAGTATTTTCCGAGCTCCCGCCGGTGCTTGTGGAAAAGGCATGCTCCCAGTTCCGGATCCGTATCGAGGCGGCGATTGAGGCTGAAGGCGGCTACATTGAATAGATGTCAGTTCTACTACATAATCAAGTTACCTGAATTGATTTTTTTAACAAAAGCTTTAGAATAAAGCTGTAGCGTTGTTTTCTTTAGGACGACAATTTTATCGTTCCACTCTGTACTACTTTGATATATAGTTGTAAATTATTTGCATTAAGAATAGTTACCTGAAGCTGCAATTATTTTCTAAGGATTATTATTAGTGACTAGCAATACTATAACAATGTCCAAAAAAGACGACTATTATTATATAGAAATAGCTACGTGATACACAATAATTAGTAGTAGTAGATAGGAATACTTGAAACCATATAACTAAGTGCAAACAAATGTCTGTTATTAGACAAAAAACAATTACTAGAAGACAAAATTATTAGCATTTGATAGAAATACGAGGTGCATACGATAAGTTTCCAGACTTTTTTCGTATGGGCACTTTTATTGATAGTACACACATGAAACTCTAGTCCCCTTCGAAGTAATCACCTCCAGCTGCAATGCACTTGTTGTACCGTTCCAACAAATTCTGGAAGGCCCCATGGAAGTCCTCTTGTTTGAGTGTGTCAATGACCTTTGTCACAGCCTCTTTCATCTCCTCAATTGTTTCATAACGACAGCCTCTGAGCTTTGGGAATAAGTGTCCTAGATATGACACTAAACAATTTGATGATGCGGTTTCAGTAATACTGGAGCTTTGGGGGAATGCGCATTACCCCTTCATTGGCATCGTTCCCAGGTCCACTCTGGCCCGGTGTAGTAGTACCTGATAGGGACCTATCCATGTGTCAAATTGATTGTTTAGTGTCATATTCAGAACACTTGTTGGAGTGGTCTTACCCCTCAGCAAGGGTCCAGTCAATGTATTCTACAACCCCATCTGACTGGGCAAAAGAATATTGGATATCAGGTAATAGAGTACAAAAACCCTTAAGAAGCTAATACGCAAAAATATTTTGATAAAATATGGCATGAACATAATTCATTAAACTCTTCAAATAAAATAACTCGAGTCTTGCCGAAAAAGAAAAGAAAGAAAGAAAGAAAGAAAGAAAGAAAGAAAGAAAGAAAGAAAGATATTCTGGCCTATAATCATAGAACGTTGTTTTATACCATTATATAATTTCCAACTGATCCCATAACCTGGTTTGATCATGGGAAAGGTACTCATGTTGCATGTCTTCGAAAAAAATAGCCCTGTGGAGCCCCTTCCTCTTCATTATACTGTTAATTTTGATTCAGAATTTTCTTTCTCCCAGACTAGTTGCCGAATCAAAGTTTAAGAGCCAAGTCTGCTCTACTATCCATATATAACTGGAAGGAGAATAAGTGGATTTATATCTTTCCCAGGGGTATTAACACGAAATGAAATGCCGAACTTGAATTCGGATACCCGTGTTCACTTTTTACTACGATAACCACTACAGCGCTTCCAACAATACATATTTACCCAACGCCTTCACACGAGCAGGATGCAACTGAAGGTCAATTTTTAAGCTGGATTTAACAGGTTTGAATTCAGAGTTTTCTTTCTCCTAGAGTGGTTGCCATATCAAGAGCAGAGTCTGACCTACTATTTTGACATAGCCGGAAGGAGAGTATTTGGATTCAAACGATTCACAAAGGTATTCACATTATGTGAAATTTAAAGAGCCTAGTCCAGGATTTGAACTCAAGTCGCTGTTTCCATTTCCTACGACGGTAACCGTTACACAACGAGCACCAACAGTTCTAGTATTACGGCTTGTTAGATGACTACACTGAAATATCAGTCCCCCGAACCCGATATGTATTCTGTCTTCGCTTATGGTGATTCTATGTTGAAACCGACCTGAAGAGAATAATACCGCCTGCTCTAAATATAGATTGAAAGAAATAGGTGCTTGACGGAAGACGAACGATTATAGAGGTTCTTTCTGACGTAAAGATTAAGCGCGAAGAATTGCCTTTCCTTTTCACCAATTATCTCATGCCAGGAATCGCTCTGTGACTAAATAGGGTGAACCGACTTGCGCTGATGAGACAGCGAATAACTGACCGACCAACGTTGACGCGGTCAGCGCATTGATCTGTGGGATCAATGCCCAATGATTCAATTTGAACAAACGTCATCTTTTCGTCTTCTTATCAGCTCTTGCCTCGCTCCCCTTTGTGGAGCAGTAAACCTTTGTCTGTCAGAAACCAGCGCAAGAATTGCGCGGTAAAATGGCGACCCTTTTTCAGAGACCCCAGAGACTAATTCGGCCATTATGTCTCCTTAAATTCAATTTGCATTTATGAAAGTCTCCATTTAAGAAAACAGATGCAGTCGAGTGAAAAAGAGAAAGATAGACTGAGAGAGAGAGAGAGAGAGAGAGAGAGAGAGAGAGAGAGAGAGATAAAGAAAAAAGAAAGAAGAAAAAATAGATAGACTAGTTTTTGGAGGATGCAGAAGAAAGAAAAGAAAGCAAAAGTAAAATAAACGAGAAAAAAAAAAACACACATAAAAATAGAAAAAAAAGCATGTTTCCCCGAACATTTAAATAAAAAAAGCCGAGGCAGTCAAGCGAAAAAGGGAGAGAGAGAGACAGACAGACAGACAGAGACAGAGAGACAGAGATAGAGACAGACAGACAGATGGATAAAGGCAGATAAGAGAAAATTGGAGAGAAGAAGTGGGTTTGGGAAAACGGAGAAGAAAGAAAAGAAAAGAAAAGAAAAACAAACAAACAAACAAACAAAAATACTTAAAAAGAAAGTGAAACATCTTCCATTTTCCCCGGCCATTTAAATAAGAATTTCGTCCATTATTCCGTTTTATATTCGCCCTAGCTTTCTCTTCTTAAAACACGTTGAAAAAGAACAACTATGACAGCAACGAACGATCGCCTCGAATACATCCCGAACAAAAACAAGGAGAAAGCAAGAAAAAAATTCTGTCATATTTAGCATCATTTATTCGAAGTTTTTCGTAAGAGCAGAAGTTACGCATGCGCGCATTGGAGACACGTGACGTAATAATCCTGCCACTACGTTTAACGTTTTTTTTCTTTTCTTTTTTTTTTCTTCGCCGTTGTTACCAATTGCTTCCGACCATAAACATTCTCCCTATAACGAACGGCGATCAAAAGAAGAAGAAGAAGAAGAAGAAGAAGAAGAAGAAGAAGGGAAACCAGCTTTCTTCAAGTGAAGAAAACGAGTTTTCTAAATAGTGAAGGAAACCAACTTTCTCAGAAGAAGAAGAACAACAAAATTGTGCAGAAACTTTGTGATGGGGGTTCCTATCGGACTGGGACAAGGAGGACGGTTGTACGACTGCGAAAAATTGAAAAATGTCTCATCTTTTACTTAAGACACGTTCCCAATAACCTCTAAACGACGCCATCGTCAAGGGTTTTCCCAGCCCCTGCAACAATTATTAAATCACAAGAACTTGTAGTGACATGCGATTTAGTCGAACACAAAATTCGTTGATGGAAGAGGTCTGAGCACTCGAAATGGCGGCTGGTTAAGTAGTGATGGCGATCTAATAATCCGCCATTCTTGGGGCGGGAAAGACTGGTAAAGAGAAATCTTAGAAATGCAATGGGATAAACCGCAAAATAAAGCATATTATTATTTTTTTTAATCTACAAAGACATCTTTTCGAATTTTTCCTGAAACTGTGTTGTCAAAACAACCACTTTTTCTAGTCATAAACAGGTGTCTGAGTATCCCGTTGTATGCAAAGCGTCTGTGGTATTTTTAAATAACGAAGTCCCCACCTTTCTTTGTCATCTCAGTTTGCTGGGGATGTAGGATACGCCGAATGTATCTCTGCATAGGAGTAAGACTCCGCCAACGAACGTTCTGGATACGACATTAAATAATCTGATGGCGAGGCACCAGAAATGCTGGAGCTTTGGGAAATATGGAGTACGATTTCATTGCCATTGCTCCCAGTTCCACTCTGACCCATAGTGGTAGCACCTGAGAAGGTCCTATTTATCGATCAAATAGAACTGTTTTGACATTTAAACTGTGTGTAAAACAGATAACTTATACCAACTTGAATTGTTAGAAATAAAACTATTTCATGATTTAACTGTGCGAAAACAAATGACTGTTGTATAATTGAATTATTTGTAATACATTGTAATACTTGGAACTGTGCGTCAACAAATTATTAATGTTAAATAGAATTATTTGTGTTAAATAACAATACTTGGACCTCTTGAACTGTGTGCCTAACTTAAATTATTGGTATAACTGCAATTTTTGGGACAATTTGACTGTATACAAATGAATGAATAGTGTTGAACAGAATAATTAGTGTTAAATAGCAATACTTGTAACCAGTTCACTGTTTGCAAGCAAATTATTAATATTGAATAAAATTACTAGTGTTAGATAGCATTAATTGAAACCATTTTACTATGTAGAAACAATCGTAATACTAGTGTGTAAACAAATATCTGACGTTAATTGTGGATGATTTGACAATATTAGTTAAGTGTCCTCGTCGTGTAATGGTTAAAGCTTTGGACTGCGGAATCGTAGTAAGCGAGTTCACTTTCGGGCAAATACCCTTGGGAAAGGTATGAACCCCCTTATCCTCCCAGCTATGGGTTAAATAGTACCACTACTGTTCTTCTAGGACAATGGCTTTGGCATTAAATAACCTACAAATTTGCCATTAAGCAAAGAAACCAAACCAAATATTAGTTAATCAGATAGATTCTAACAGAGTGTCCGAAGCTTCTCTCCTTGTGCCAAATCTAACTTATGCTTACTTAAAGAAAGGGTACCTCACGTGTTATAATGCGAAGAGAGCTAGGCAGGTAGATTGTTGTTATTGAGTTCGATTCTTACAGTGTATCTGATACTTCCAGTATGAATCGATCTGTTCTCCCTCCATCTATGGTAAATTGTTGGGCAGACTTGGTTCTTTAACGTTGGAAAAACAAACTGTGTAGGAGATGAAAAAAGAATCAGCTGTAGTCCGCCTTAAAAACGACCTTGTGTCACATCCTGCTCATGGTGAAGGGGTTGAGTGAATGAATGCACCTTTGAGACGACATTGACAGACTATATGAGAAGAGGTTGGGTAAATAAATGCACCTTTGAGACGACGTTGACAGACTATATGAGAAGAGAAAGGAAGGAGAAAAATGAATGGAAAATATTAAGAATTTTATTCATGAGATAAATAAGGCTCTTAAAGAACCCACAAAAAAAGAGCAATGGGAGATTCAGTAAAACAGCCCAAAACTGGAATAAAAATAATTCATTGATAAATAAGAAAACTTAAATTAGAAAATAGACAAAAAAAAAAACAAAAACAAAAAACAATTACATGTATACTTAAAAAGATAATATTTGAAAACTGCTCTCGAGATACCATGGAGGTGGAGTTGTGGCTAACGAGCTGGACTGTGACATCGTAATAAGTGAGTTCGAACTTCTGTTGCCATTTTATGCTCTCTTTCAGACTAATACTCTTGGGAAAGTCATGAGTCTTCTTATTCCTCTATCTTTGGGTTAGATAGTACCAAAAGTTTTTTTGTGCCAAGAGAGTTTTGGCGGCAGATAACCCACGAAAGTCGATATGCCATTAAACGAAGAAAACGAACCAAACCGTGATGAGCTAGAAAGAGAAATTGAATCTCTAAATGGCAGCACAAAATAATGTCACGAGAGCTAGTAATGTAAACGTCAAAAATAGATAAGACGTTGACAGACTATATGAAAATTATACGTTTTGAAATTATTATACGTTTTCTTATTATACGTTTTGAAATTATTATACGTTTTGAAATTATTATACGTATTCTTATTATACGTTTTGAAATTATTATACGTTTTCTTATTATACGTTTTGAAATTATTATACGTTTTGAAATTATACGTTTTCTTATTATACGTTTTGAAATTATTATACGTTTTCTTATTATACGTTTTGAAATTATTATACGTTTTGAAATTATTATACGTTTTCTTATTATACGTTTTGAAATTATTATACGTTTTGAAATTATACGTTTTCTTATTATACGTTTTGAAATTATTATACGTTTTCTTATTATACGTTTTGAAATTATTATACGTTTTGAAATTATTATACGTTTTCTTATTATACGTTTTGAAATTATTATACGTTTTGAAATTATACGTTTTCTTATTATACGTTTTGAAATTATTATACGTTTTCTTATTATACGTTTTGAAATTATTATACGTTTTGAAATTATTATACGTTTTCTTATTATACGTTTTGAAATTATTATACGTTTTGAAATTATTATACGTTTTCTTATTATACGTTTTGAAATTATTATACGTTTTCTTATTATACGTTTTGAAATTATTATACGTTTTCTTATTATACGTTTTGAAATTATTATACGTTTTGAAATTATACGTTTTCTTATTATACGTTTTGAAATTATTATACGTTTTGAAATTATTATACGTTTTCTTATTATACGTTTTGAAATTATTATACGTTTTGAAATTATTATACGTTTTGAAAATATACGTTTTCTTATTATACGTTTTGAAATTATTATACGTTTTCTTATTATACGTTTTGAAATTATTATACGTTTTGAAATTATACGTTTTCTTATTATACGTTTTGAAATTATTATACGTTTTCTTATTATACGTTTTGAAATTATTATACGTTTTGAAATTATTATACGTTTTCTTATTATACGTTTTGAAATTATTATACGTTTTCTTATTATACATTTTGAAATTATTATACGTTTTGAAATTGTTATACGTTTTCTTATTATACGTTTTGAAATTATTATACGTTTTCTTATACGTTTTGAAATTATTATACGTTTTGAAATTATTATACGTTTTCTTATTATACGTTTTGAAATTATTATACGTTTTGAAATTATACGTTTTCTTATTATACGTTTTGAAATTATTATACGTTTTCTTATTATACGTTTTGAAATTATTATACGTTTGGAAATTATTATACGTTTTGAAATTATTATACGTTTTGAAATTATTATACGTTTTCTTATTATACGTTTTGAAATTATTATACGTTTTGAAATTATTATACGTTTTGAAATTATACGTTTTCTTATTATACGTTTTGAAATTATTATACGTTTTGAAATTATTATACGTTTTCTTATTATACGTTTTGAAATTATTATACGTTTTGAAATTATTATACGTTTTCTTATTATACGTTTTGAAATTATTATACATTTTGAAATTATACGTTTTCTTGAAAGAAATGAAGGTAGATTTTCACCCAAAGAAATAAGCTGAATTTTTTTTGAGTAAGTAATAATTAATACTCAGTTTGCTGAATAAGCTTAGACAAATCTATTATCCCTAAAGAAATATTTATTGCAGGTAGATTGCAGATAGATGCAGGTAGATGTAGACAAAGTGGAGAGAGAGAAAGAGCGAGAGAGAGAGAGAGAGAGAGAGAGAGAGAGAGATAACAGTCAGCAACCTAATAAGCGAACGCAGTACACATTTCTTTAAAAAGGTTACCCTGCGGGTTCCCATCAATCTCTGATAAAAAAAATCTGAAATAGAAAGAAAAAGAAAAAAATTCCTTACGGAAGCTCTGAGGAAATGGAATTACGTCAAAAAGTGTGTCCTAAGCTGCCTTTGTTATCAAAAAAGAATGTCATGGACGGATTGCTTTTTCCAGCTAAATATTGTAATTTTTTTTATACAAAATGGTTTGTATGGACAGACGAGTTAATGATTTTCCTTCATAGTGATGCTTTTGAATGTTTTTAATCAGGTGAACGTATATAGGCAGAATGGTTGAAAAATACGTTTAAGTAAGGGGAATTGTGGGATAATAGCTTGGAAAAGTGTGTCATCTTCTGGAGTTGGGAACGAATTTTATTCGATAAGTTTACCGATACTAAAGAAAACATTTGTACCGAATAAAGGAGAAAATGGAGTAAAAATCCGATCCAAAAATTCATAATTTTTATTCTAATTGAGTAGGGGGTGTCCTCGTCGTGTAATGGTTAAAGCGATGGTTTGCGGAATCGTAGTACGCGAGTTTGTACTCCAGTCGCGCTATTACGTTCACTTTCGGGCAAATACCCTTGGGAAAGGTATGAACCCCCTTATCCTCCCAGCTATGGGTTAAATAGTACCACTACTGTTCTTCTAGGAGAATGGCTTTGGCATTAAATAACCTAAAAAGAGTTGATATGCCATTAAATAAAGAAACCAAACCAAACCATCTAATTGAGTAAAAAAAAGTTTGTTGAAAATCAAAGTACAAAATCATTTCTTGTAAGGAAAGATGTTTGCCTGAGCATAGATATTTTTTATAGAAATATTTAAGATTCGTGAAATGAAGAATAGCAGTAATTTCTAGCTTGAAATAACGAAGCATAAATTGGGAGAAGGATGTAAATTCGATGATGTAAGTCTGTAAGTTTAATGATTCAAGCAGCCAGTGAGAAACTTTTGTAGTTATAGAAACGAGCTTACCTTAAAATTAACGTATATGATTAATAAGCGGAGTTGGAATTATACGTTTTCTAGAAAGAAATGAAGGTAGATTTTCACCCAAAGAAATAAGCTGAAATTTTTTTGAGTAAGTAATAATTAATACTCAGTTTGCTGAATAAGCTTAGACAAATCCATAATCCTTAAAGTAATATTTATTTCTTCGCTTATTCAAACAATTTTTGTTGGATCAAAATTTGCTAAAATAGCCACTGATTTTTTATGACTTTTATTATATTTACCCAACCCCTCCGCTCGGGCAGGATATGACACAATGTCAATTTTTAAGCAGAGTTTAACTGGTTTGAAGTCAGAGTTTTCCTTCTCCTAGACTAGTTGCCTCACCAAGGCTGAAGAACCTAGTCTGCCATACTATTTACCAATAGCTGGAGGGAGACTATTTGGATTCATACCTTTCCCAAGGGTATTAGTGCTATGTGAAATGCAATCAGTCTCATCCAAGATTTGAACTCGTGTCGCCGTGTCCATTTCCTACGACGATAACCATTACACCACGGGCACCTCCTTTTTTACGACTCTTATAGGCTCAGAAATTGTATTTAAATTGTTTAGGTGGTAGGGATGAGTTCTAAGATTATCTTGGCTTTTTATCCTTTAAATTCTTCGCGACAAGTCAAATATTGTCATCTACAAAGTATCTCAAAACTTAACAAAAAAAAAAAAAAAAAAAAAACAAGCACTCGTGCGCCGGTTGGTTAAAATACAGTTACAAGAATTCTCAAATCTGTTTTTAGCACAAAAATATTAATTTTGATTTTAGTAAGGAAATCATCTGATTTTCCATTTATTGAGAAAGGACTACAACCAACTCTTGACAAGATGTTCTCTTCGGTAAATGATTTTTCTACATGGTAACACACATTATCATACTTCTAAAATGGCAAAAATGGTATCTTTCTGAAAAGTTATTAAAAGTAAATTTAGGTCGAAATCCAACAAAAAATATTTGGAGTATAATTATAAAGAAAGCACTCTGCTAAGTTGTTTTCTAATAAAAGCAAGTAAAAATGAATGGAAGAACATTTCTATACGTTAAGGGATAAATACATTTTCTCTTTCACATAATAACACACCTACACAAAGAACAATTACACTAAAAACATTCCATTTACATTAAGCTAACAAATACTGCTATAGTTCATTCAAAAATATTTACTATCCTCAATCTAAAAATATTACATTTGCTTACATGAAAAGATTTTGTTACTTTTGTTTTTCCGTAATATTTTATAGATGTGACAAATATTACATTTGCTTACATAGATATGACTTCTATTACATCTTTTATAGATGTGACAAATATTACATTTGCTAACATAGATATGACTTCTATTACATCTTTTATAGATGTGACTAATATTACATTTGCTAACATAGATATGACTTCTATTACATCTTTTATAGATGTGACAAATATTACATTTGCTCACATAGATATGACTTCTATTACTTCTTTTATAGATGTGACAAATATTACATTTGCTAACATAGATATGACTTCTATTACATCTTTTATAGATGTGACTAATATTACATTTGCTTACATGAAAAGATTTTGTTACTTTTGTTTTTCCGTAATCTTTTATAGATGTGACAAATATTACATTTGCTAACATAGATATGACTTCTATTACATCTTTTATAGATGTGACTAATATTAAATTTGCTTAAAATTTACCGAGAATCTAATGACAGAAGCAAAAATGTGATCTATTAACTGGACTTTACACCCTGCCAAAAACAATATCTTTTAAAATCAGAATGGCTGTTATACTTAACACTAAATGACAGATTCAAATCTATGAATTATAACAAACTTATACGAGTCAAGCATTTTTTCCATTCAGACAATAATAATAATAAAAAAAATATTATGTTCACTATGATAGAATGTATCAAAAAAAGAAAACTGCATTGAACGAAAACCGGCTCACTGTTCCAGTGGGTAGAGTGTTCACCAATGGTCCGGGAGACCCAGGTTCAATCCCAGGTCGGGTCATACCAAAGACTATAAAAATGGTGCTTGATACCTACTTGCTTAATACTCAGCATTATAAGGTACATATCAAGGGTAAGGAGGAGCAATCAAGGGAAAGGAGTAGCACCCTCCTCTGCAACTCGTTGTAGTAGCTATTGAAAAGGGAGCCTTCTGGTTACCCTCGACTACGGTCATTAACTTTACTTTTATATTGAACGATATTACAAAAATTATAAAAACACACAAAGATGGTCTGATATGGTTCAGTTTCTTTGTTTAATGGCATATCAACCTTCGTGGGTTATTTAATGCCAAAACCATCCTCGTTGAAGAATTTCGCACTGTTTAACACATTGCTACAGAGAAAAGAGAGTTCATGCCTTTCCCAAAGGTATTCGTCTGAAAGTACCATGACTAGAGTTCGAACTCGCTTACTAAAATATCACAGTCCAGAACATCATCCCCAGCATCATAGTGACTTCACTAAAATATTAATCGATAAACATTTAAAAGCAATGACTCCATATTTAACATAAAACTTAAAAGCACTGCCTTGATATAGGGTGAACTTTGCGTATACACTTAAAGATACACGAATAGACACATACAAACACACACATACATACATTTTTTTTATACATAGAAATCTTCTCGTGTTTGTTATATACATTCACATTTCAAGATAAGTTAGCAAAAATGTCATACGCGGGCATACGCTTTTGTTTCCTGGTGCGTACGCTATATTTTATCCCTGTATCCGAATAAACTCGTCTGTTCTTCCTGTATATCATATGCTATGTCTTCTCGATTCTTTCCTAACATTGGACTTACCATCAGCCACACCCTGTCACCTTGCAAACACTTTCCTGGCACAAGAAACCCAATAAAACTAATTGGCACCGTAGCTGCATCCTATGTTGATTTATTAACGACCGGGGACAGCATTTTGTAGCTGACATTTCTGGCGGGAAAAACGTTCGACTGTTTGCACCGTTACCTTGGGACCAATGAAACACAAGTAAAAGTGTCTGAGTGTGTATAGGTGTGGGTGTGTGTGAAAGAGAAAGAGAGAGAGAGAGAGAGAGAGAGAGAGAGAGAGAGAGAGAGCTGGGTGTGCGTACACAAATGAACAGGAACGATATAGGTGGTCGGAGGAAGGGCTAAAAACTTCTCGTTGAGAAAAAGCGACCGCTTAATGGTGGAGAAGGAATTATCCTGCGCAAAAGAAAAGGGAAAAGACAGAGAAATGTTTGTTGAATTTCGGAAGAAATATTTACTGCAACAAGGTATATATATATATATATATATACCAAAGCAATAAAAAGACCCAAAGTTTTATTCATGATGGAACTGAAAGTATAAAAAGCAAAAAAAAAAAAAAAAGTTACAAGCTAGCTGATCGGTTTCGTCCTCGCTCAACAGATCTAAATCGAGGAAAATATCGCGTAGAATAAACCAGCTCATTGGTCTAGTGGGTAGAGTGTTCGCCAATGTTCCGGGAAACCTGGGTTCAATCCCAGGTCGCGTCATACCAAAGACTTTAAAAATGGTACTAGCTACCTACTTGCTTAACTTTCAGCGATATATATATATATATATATCAAGTTTAAAGTGGGAAATCAGTAGCGCCCTCCCCTACACCTTGGTATAGTAGCTATTGAAAAGGGAGCCTTCAGGTCGCCCTCGACTACGATCGCTATATTCAGATACTTATATCATGCGAACAAATATTGTATTGGAGACTATATCGAAATAATATTAAGCCCTAGCAGACATTTCCTCTGATGACAGAGAGACGGTCTGCCGGACAAAATTTGAATAGTCTCCAATACTTTTAGATGAAGTAAAGAGTGTAACTTACTTATTATAGAGAAAAAGTCCACACTAAACTTCTAAGCCCAGTTACGATTATCTATAAGGTCTTCGGCAATCGAACTCTCTCTATATATATATATCAAGCGAAAGAAAGAGAGAGAGAGAGAGAGAGAGAGAGAGAGAGAGAGAGAGAGAGAGAGAGAGATGAACAGGTGCATCATGATTCTCATATGTATTCGGACAAAGAGTCAATTCCCTCCAAACAGTTTGGTTTTGAAGTTCAGAAAACGAATGTCATGCACAAAGAAAAACGTTATTACTACGAACAATACATTCTTTTTGGTTTCTTTGTTTAACGGCATATCAACCTTCGTAGATTGCTTGATGTCGGAACCTTCCTTGTAAAAAGCAACAAAAAAAAACCTATTTAACCAATTCCTGAGGGAGATAAGGGAATACTTAGCTTTCTGAAGGGTATTAGTCCAAAAGTGAACATAATAATGTGATGAGAGTTAAAACTCGCCTACTTCAAGGCTCTAAAATGGAATGTTAGCCATAAAATCACGTGATCTCACCGCCACCCAATCATGGTTGTTATTTCTGAATACTAAATTACAAATTTGAAAAAAATTCTATACAGTCTTGTCGGTGGGCTGAGGATACGTTGACTGTATCCTCACAGAGGAGTAAGATCAGTAAAAAAGGTGTCTTGGGTATAACGCTAAATTGCATCTGATAGTGAGGCTACAGTTCTGGAGATATGGAGAGTGTGGAGTACACCTTCATATTTACAGGTCAACTCTGACCTGCAGTGGTAGTCCTTTTTAGGGTTCTATCCATATTTACCCAACCCCTCCGCTCGGGCAGGATATGAAAAAAGGTCAATTTTTAAGCGGAGTTTAACAGGTTTGAATTCAGAGTTTTCCTTCTCCTAGACTAGTTGCCTCACCAAGGCTGAAGAACCTAGTCTGCCCTACTATTTACCCATAGCTGGAGGGAGAATAATTGGATTCATACCTTTCCCAAGGGTATTAGTGCTATGTGAAATGCAATCAGTCTCGGCCAGGGTTTGAACTCGTGTCACCGTGTTCAATTCCTACGACGATAACCATTATGAGGGGTTCTATCTGTTTGTATATTAGAGGGTCATACCTGTTGTTGAAAAATATTTTTTCCTATTCGATAGAACTGTGTACAAAGAAAAAACATCTAAAAAAAAAACCCTACACCAAAAATTTGAATATTAATGTACAAAGAACGCGATTCCTCAACGTTAAAGCATAAAATAACCCGATACGTGTAAAAACCAACTGCTTTATCTAATCAAAATTCTATGCTTCTAAAATATGGTTCAGAATCGGCAAAAGAGATTAAAAGAGCTCCCATATCTCTTTGAAAGAATTTGCATGATGATATGTTTTGATCCCTCCACCTATCAAAATTATTAGGCTTTATATATATATATATATATATATATATATATCATCATCATCATCATGTCGTGCCTTGAGCACGGATTTCCCTGATTCTCCTTCTTCATTCGTCTCTATCCTCCATCGCATTCGGCAGGTCGTCCAGACTGCATCCTGTGTCTGTACAGAGCTGTTGTACGTAGCTCCTTGAAACGAGAGGACAAAATCTCCAACCTCGGGAGCAGCGTCTAATTTATTGAAAATGACGTCAATACCAGACTAGTAAAGGCATGGTCAGCTATCGATAGGCTCTCGGTCAAATAGATGTCAGACCTATCCGATAAAAAAACGCAATTTTTCCATCCTGCAGTCGTGTCCATACTACAATATGGATACACCACCAATATATATATGTATATATATATATATATATCCTCAGAGGAAAAGAGTGATAAAGGAGAAAATAAAAAAGAAAAAAGGAAACAATCACTATCACTCAGTCTGGGAGAGTAGAAGTCTACTAAACTTTATGGCATATCAACTATCATAGATTATTTAGCGGAAAGAAGAGTAATAAAAAAAAAAAACGAAAATATATACATATATATGGACACGAGCACCCACTCAGACACACAAACACACAGAATCTACTCTTATAAAAAGAAAAAGAAGATAAAGATAGAAAAAGCAAAAGCGAAACAACAGCTACAGAGACGAAAATTTGTCACGAACAATTAACTTGAATATAAAATTCGTAGACACAAATCCTGAAATTAAAAAAGGACCACAACCTTATCAAAACAGTCGCCACTATATAAATCACAGGTAACACAAAAACAGCGTTTTACTTCCTGAAGACAACGTAAAACGCCAGAAACCTGTGTTGAATAGAAATAGATAACTTTGTAACAAATCCCCCTGTAGACCTATTCATTTTAAACTATTTACATTTTTCTCTCATTGAGCTAACAAAAATCTTTTAAGTATATGTATATATACGTAGTGTAAAGATACCTTCGTAGGAAATGGAGTCAGTGATCTGAGTTTAAATACTGGAAAAGGCTGTTTGCATTCCTCATAGGGCTAATACCCTTGGGAAATGTATGAATCCCAACATATCTCCTCCAGTTATGAGTAAATTGTATGGCAGACTGGTCTTTTCAACCATGGTATCGAGATCCGTCTGGGAGAAAGAAAACTCTGAATTCAAACCTATTAAACTCCGCTTAAAAATTGACCTTGTGTCACATCCTGCTCGTACGGTGGGGTTGTTATATATATATATATATATATATATATATATATATAACAATTGAAAATGTTCTTTTCTCCTTCTAACAGTCTAATTAGTATTAGTTTTTGGAAACGTTCATTTGTTTTAGATTTTATCCTGCTCTAATGGTCAGTATTCGTGCACTTTCCTGCCTTATAAAAAATCGACTTGTTTATTCCAATATATATATATATACAGTCATCTACAGACACACTGTTTTGTTGTATCTCAACTCTTCAGAGAGGCCAGACACGCGAGATCGAAACCCGGCTGACTCATACGCCAACCCAAGATTCTACCGCACGGCCACGAGGAAACAAGGGTTATCGAAGGAATTTTAAACGGTTATGTATCCCATTTGTTTTGTTTACATATTTCACTTAACGGCTACCGAGAGCTCAATTCATTCGAAGAGGCTTGCCTCACGAGAGTGGCAACCATTATTCTTTCGCTAGAGAGCTCAAACCTACAGGGCCAGGGGAGCATATATTGTCATCAACCGACAGACCGTTTCGCTGTATCACAACCCTTCAGTGTGGCTAGACACGCGAGATTCTCGAAGCTGGGATCGAAACCCGACTGACTCATACGCCAACCCAAGATTCTACTGCACAGCCACGATATATATATATATATATATATATATATATATATATATATATATATATATGTTATCGATCATATGGAAATGAGACCTGACCGATAAAATGAAACGCAGTTTCTTCCAAGCAGCGGTCGTATCGATACTGCTGTATGGATGCACTACTTGGACGCTAACTAAACGGCTGGAGAAGAAGCTAGACGGCAAGTAAACAAGAATGTTTCGAGCAATGTTGAACAAGTCCTGGCGGCAACACCCCACAAGGTACCAACTTTACGGCCACCTGCCTCCCATCACGAAAACTATCCAAGTTAGACGAACCAGATATGTAGCTCATAAGTGATGTACTGCTATGGACCCCCACATATGGCCCATCAAAAGCAGGACGACCAGCTCAAACTTATATACAGCAGCTATGTGAGGATACGGGATGTAGCCCAGGAGACCTGCCGGAGGCGATGAACGATTGGGAGAAGTGGCGAGAGATGGTCTGGGTTATCAGTGCCAGCGGCACGACATGATGATGATATATATATATGCGTGTATGTGTGTGTGTGTGTGTGTGTGTGTGAGTGCACTCGCCCTGATGGCATGGACTGTAGGATTCACCGACTTTACCTCTGCAGGAGGGGCAAGACTCCTATTACGTGTGTCCTGGTTATGACACGAAAATTTATCAAATGGTGAGTCCTGGAGTTTAGGGAATGTGTAGTAGCCTTTCATAGCCCTTACTCTCAGGTCCACTCTAACCCGTATTTGTTAGCGTCTGTATATACAGCGTCCAATAGAACTGTTCAATCCTTTGCAAAGACTTATTAGTTATTTAAATTCATACGTTTGTGAAAAAATTATTTTTCTTACATACGTGATTAATAGTATTCTTTATCATCATCATAATCATTACGTCGTGCCGCTTGCATGGATATCCCTGACCCTCTCTCGCCACTTCTCCCTATCGTTCATCGCCCTTGGTAGGTCCTCAGGGCTACATCCCGTATCCTCACATAGCTGCTGTATATATGTTCAAGCTGGTCCTCCTGCTTTTGCTCGGCCATATGTTGGGGTCTATAGGAGTACATCACTTATGAGCTCGTCCCTGCTTCTCCAGCAGTGTTCTGCGTGTCTCGTTCGTCTAACTTGGATAGTTTAGTGGCCGTATAGTTGGTGTTTTATGGGTTGTTGCCTCCAGGACTTATTCTATATTGCTGGCAGCATTCTTGTGTAATTGCCGTCTAGCTTTTTCTCCAGCCGTTTCTTCCAAGCAACGGTCGTGTCGATACTGCTATATGGATGCACTACTTGGATATATATATATATATATATATATATATATATATATATATATATATATCAGCATAAATGTCATTGCATTCCAACATATATATATATTCATATGTATAATATATATAAGTGTATTTATTTACTTACTTCTTGGAGTATATATGAAATTATATATATATATATGTTTATATATATACATTTTACATATATATATATATATATATATGTGTGTGTGTGTGTGTGTGTGTGTGTGTGTGTGTGTGTTTGTGTGTGTGTGTGTATTGATACATGATATATCAGTCTCTAACGAAGCGATAGGAGAGAGGTCAAAGAAATAAGTTTGTCATTCTGCTTCATTTCACATTGGACTCATAAAATGTGAGCATCCGCGTGAGACAGAAATGAACGAACCTTTTGATATACGCAGATGAGAATACGCTGTTTTTCTCAGTTTTCCTCCTTCTTTCAGTTTCGCCTACCCCTATCTCTCTCTCTCTCTCTCTCTCGTTCATATACACACAGTCATTTTATCCCTTTCTCTCTCTCTCTCTTTCTCTCTCTCTCTCTCTCAAATACCCTCAGTCTCTCTTTCTTCCTCCCTTTTTCTTTCTCTCTCTTTCTCACTTTTCTCTCTCTATCTCTATTCTCTTTCTCTCTCTCTCTCTCTCTCTCACACACACTCTCTTTCTTACTCTCTTTCTTTTTTTCTTTTTCTGTGTGTCTGTGTGTCTGTGTCTGTGTCTCGTTTCCCATTTTTCATCACTTTCTCTCACTCTCTTTCTCTCTCTCTCTCTCTCTCTCTCTCTCTGTCTCGCATACACATATACACATTCTCTCTCTCTCTCTTTCTCTTTCTTCTTTCTCTCTCTCTCTCTCACTCTCTCTCTCCTACTCTCTCTCTCTTATACACAAATACACATACATTTTCTTTCTCTTTTACCATCCTTTCTCTTTATTAGTTTCTCTGTCTTTCTCTTTTTCTCTCTGTTTCTATCTGTTTCTCTCTTTCAGTCTATTTCATTCGCTTTTCCCACGGAAACACATACACATATATTTATAGACGATATGAAATGTAAAACGAGACTGAATTTCAAATTGAGATTTACGCAGTTGAACCATATACTGGTAATATTTTGACGTCTAGACGAAGTCTAGACTTCGTCTCGCCGTTTAGTGTTAATTTTCTATACTTTTTGAAAGGCATTTTTTGATAAAAACTAGATTGTGCAAGCGTACTTCCTTCGATGCATATTTTTCTGCAGCTTTTTTCTTGTTTCCGAACATTATGATTAATCTCATCGTTAAGATTTGCACTATATTTAAAAAAAGATGCTCGATCTAAAGAAAAATATGCTGGAATAGTGTGTAGAATTCCGTAAAGACTATTTAATGTTCTTTTCTGTCCTGATAAATAACCCTTGACACTTGACGGAAGCGATACGGTTATCGTGGTTAGAAATGGAATCATTGACTCGATTTCAAATCCGGGACGAGGTTGTTTCCTTTTAACGCTCTTCGGAAAGACATTAATCCATCACTTTTTTCCAACCTATGGGTAAATAGTCGAATAGACTGGATTATTTAGCCTTGGTTACGAAACCAGTGTATGAGAAGGAAAACTCTGAATCTAAACCAGCTTTACTCCGCTTAAACATTGAGCTTATCCTGCTTATGCTTGAGGAGCAGGGTAAATTAATCGATACGTATTCTTTAACTCTTAATTCTTAATGTTGGTTGGTTGGTTGGTTGGTTTTACAGCATATCAACCATTGTTAGGATATTTTATACCGAAGTCTGTATAACTGCTATATTTTTTAATTATATACAAAACAAAATTGTATCTTAAAAAATTCTTAAACAGGTGCGTGCTCCACTATCTCAAACAATTATTTAGGACCTCATAAAATTAAAGTTTGCTATCTTAGTCGACGGTTACCCGAAAGCTCCCTTTTCAATTGCTACTACAACGAGGTGTAGGGGAGGGCGCTACCCTATTCTTTGGATCACTCCACTTTACCCTTGATCCTTAACTTATAATGCTGAGCGTTAAGCAAGGCGGCATTAAGTACCGTTTTTGAGTCTTTGATACGACTCGACCTGGGATTGAACCCTGGTCTCTCGGACCATTGGGGATACTCAACTCATTAGATCATAATAAAAACCAAATAGAGACAGCCAGGCAGACAGAAGGTTTCCAAATGATTTTGGTGGGTTATCGAGAACAATCTTTGAAAAGCACTATTTTACGCATCCACCAGCGAAAAATATTTCTAACAGAAATAGTTATTTTGTAAGTCTACCTTTGTTGGAGAACAATGCCAGGGGGTACGTTGAACTGAAATCGAAACCACAAATCGACAGCTAACCGACCTCGTAATCATAATACCATACAGAACAATCTTCTCTAAAATTAAGTATAGCTATGATTTCGCAGAAAGCCGTATGTACGGAGCACCCAGTGAGGATCAAATTCAGCACAACTCAGAACTGAGTTTAGGAAGAATAACACAATAGGTGTCCTCGTGATGTAAATGTTAAAGGGCTGGACTACGAAATCATAATAAGCGAGTTCGAACTCCAGTCGCGCTATTACGTTCACTTTCGAACAAATACCCTAGGGAAAGGTATGAACCCCCTTATCCTCCCAGCTATGGGTTTGGTAGTACCACTACTGATCAAGAAGTATGACTTTGGCTTTAAATATCTTACGAAGGTTAATATGCCATGAAACAAAGAAACCAAACCAAACCAATCCAAGAATAAAACTAAGACCATACAAACCTTTCTTTGTAGCGTTTTTCATTATTGGTTTTTATGGAGATTTCTTGAAAATTTTTCTGTTGCTGAAGGCTAGAATACGTCAACTACAGATTGTTAGCACGATCATCAGGCCGTATAAAAATAGGGTTGCCTTGCGCATGACACCAAACTACATCAAGTGAAGGCGTTGGTGAATGGAGTGTACCTCTTCATTACTCCTATTACTCCCAGGTCCAAATCGATGGTTGTGGCAGCTGTTGTTAGACTCCCATTTATGTGTCGAATAGAACTGTTTGTAATTTGTTACTATCGAATAGAAATGTGGTCATGCCTTTTCAAATTTAAACAAAAGGTTTGTCTAGGATTTGAACTCGGTGAACCGAATCTCTATCGTAAGACACCAATCATTACAACGCGTTCGGCTTTAAACACTCATGCTTCTTCGTTGGTGTTTTTATGGCATATCAACACTTATAGGCCAACTTCTGTTTTTATCAGTTGTCTAAATTTTTGTGACGAAGCTTGATGATTTTAATCAGTTAGAGTTTTCGGACTATTGTCTTCGTCTTTATTGGGTTTTTTTTCACAACGTTTCGGCCGCTGTATCCTCCGGCCTTCCTCAAGTGTCCCCTGTTTATCTGGGCATAGAAATGATTCAAACTTTAAAAAGGTTGAATCATTTCTATGCACAGATAAACAGGGGACACCTGAGGAAGGCCGGAGGATACAGCGGCCGAAACGTTGTCAAAAAACAACAATAAAGAAGAAGATGTCAATGTACACAAAACTGAATATATGTGCTTTAATCAAGCAGGCGACATTTCCACACTAGACGAAACCTCTCTGAAGCTGGTAGACAAATTCACCTACCGAGGAAGCAGTGTCTCATCAACCAAAAAAGATATCGACACAAAAGTTGGTCACGCTTTTCCCACTTTCTCCTTCCCACTTCCATTCAAAAATTTCAAAATGCAGATATACAATCATCGTATTCAGAAGTCCCTGCCGACGGGGTCATCAGTCATTTTTAAATGTAAAAAGTTCTATTTCAAACAATTCAGTTTAGCATAAGTACTTTTTTCATTTTTGCTTACGCATACTTAAATGTAAAACCTCTACTATTTCAAGATATTTCGTTAGCATAAGTACACATCTTTTGTTCACACATAGTTAAAAGTAAAAACAGTTTTAATTCAAGTAATTCAGTTTAGCATAAGTACACATTTTAGTTCTATGTGACCCATAGATAGGGTCCTACATATGTGCTACCACTGAGGGCTTACCCTGTCGGCTGGGGCTGTAGAATACACCGACTGCTTCTCTGCAGAGGGGTAAGACTACTCCTCAACGAATATCCTGGATATGGCACTAAACAATTTGATGGTGAGGCACAAGTGATGCTAGACCTTTGGGGAATGCAAAGTGCCCCTTCATTGCCATCGCTCCCTGGTACACTTTGGCCCGGAGTGGTACCACCTGATAAGGTTCCTATCTATGGGTTAAATAGAAGTAAACTGCATACTTATGCAAAACTAAATTTTTTGAATTAAAACTGCTTGACTAAACTGAATAGCTTGAAATAGAAATGTTTTTGACAAGTAAACTGTGTACTTACATTTAAACTGTGTACTTATTCTAAACTGACTTGTTTGAAGTGGAATTGATTTAACATTTAACTGAATTATTCAATATAGAACTACTTTGACTATTAACTGTGTGTAAAGAAAATCTATATTTATACTAAACTGAATAAGCTGAATTAGAACTGTTTGATTAAACTAAATAGTTTGAAATAGAAATGTTTTTGACTATTAAACTTTATACTTATGCTAAACTGAGTTGTTTGAAATAGAACTGATTGTTTAAAATGGATTTGGCATTAAACAACCTAAAAGGTTGATATGCCATAAAACCCAAACAACCAAAACCAAACCCCTGCGGGCCAAAGTTGACCTGGGAGTGATGGCAATAAAGTGGTTGACCACATTACACAAAGCACTTGCATTACTGGAGCCTTACCATCAGATTGTTTAGTGTCCTACCCAGGTAACTCATGGGGAGAGTATTATCTCTCTGCAGAGATGCAGTCGGTGTATTATACAGCCCCAACCGACTAGGTCCACAGAGGAGAGAGAATGAGAGTTTTTTGGGGTTCTTTTACATGGCACTATGCTTTCCTATATGAAGAAGAATAAAAGAACTACATATCCCTCATCTTTCGATCCTTCTATCCTTTCGAGTGGAGGTTCGCTGATTTACATTAAGCTACGTTAGCTTTCGTCGTCAGGTTCCTCCGAATTTAGCAAGTCTTTGGTATGACGCGACCTGGGATTGAACCCAGGTCGCGTCATACCAAAGACTTTAAAAATGGTACATTATACTTACTTGCTTAACACTCAGCAATATAAGGTACCTATCAAGGGTAAAGTGGAGCAATCGCAGCTGTTAGAATGGTGGGGGCGTTTAAACTCAAAATTTTAAGTCTTAAGTCAACTTTTTCATCTTAGTGAAATGTTGGAATCATTCACTGATGAGGGTATAGGTATTAGTGTCAACGTTTTCTCTCTGCAGTCAACTATGGAAGTTGCGACTGTTTGCTCTATCTCCCTCAAAACGTGCTAACCCGTTCTCGTGACGTAAAATAACAATATACAATAAGATAATAATATATCATATGCATAGCTAATCATAATCCAAATCTATTCCCCTCTTTTTCCACGTTTAAAATAGACCCGAAATCAGCTATTAGTTAAGCCAAGTTTAAGAGTCATTTCCTCTAATCTTAAATAAAAATAATAGTCCAATATTGTCAGCCTATAGCTGGCTGTTTTCTCTCCCAGCTTCAACCCGCCCTGGGTTTGATCTCTTGCTATATGGGGTCTCACCTGGTCTTCTCAACAAATAACTCTGAGAAAAATTCAAAAATCAAATTTTTCATATTAGCCCAACCCAGATACCTGTAAAGAATATTTTATAAGTACAGTATTCTCAAAAGCTAGAATTTTCTGTAACATGACAATCAGTTAACTTAGTCATAGTTGTAAAAATGACCATGATTAACTATACAAATACATAATACATATACATATATACATGCAGGATACATATTGACACAATAATAAAGAGGAGCGACGACTTCTTTAAAGAAATATACCTCTCACTTTATTTGAAAGGGTTGTGTGTGTAAGAGGGAGTTGGAGACCGAACAGAACTGCAATATATTGACCCCCACTCTTATGGCCTTCTTTCTCATTCTCCAGAACTGCTCAACCAGGGGCCTGGGGGCCCAGCCTCTCTGGGACATGTTCTCATTCCAGCATCTTCTCACCAACTGGTCTGGTCTCGAAACTCACTGAGGGTCCTGAGGTCCCCTTCTGCCGGGTGGTGGCTTTCTCTACTACATCTTGTCTCCAACTCATCTGATCTCCAACTGTCTTTCTTCCTGTCCTCGCCGAGTTACATAATAGTTCCATTGTCCACTCAATCTTTGGAATGGTATGTTTGACCGTCATCAAGCGGAAATAACTGTCATGCAGTTTACAGGTCACTCTGTTCCGGTGCACCAATCTATGAGTGTACCATGGGATTTTTTACCTTGTCCTATATTTTCAGCTAAGCCCGCGATTTCTTCTCATAACTGCCATCGGAATGTGTCACTTCATTCCGGCGCATCACTTTGGCACGGCATGTTTGGCCGGGTCGAAGGTCAATATACAACAGCTATAGAATATACCGACAGCACCACTGCAGACGGGTAAGACCCACCCTCAACGAGTATCCTGATATAACACTAAGGAGGTTTCAGTAATGTTGGAGCTTTGGAGAATGCAGAGTACCCCTTCATTGTCATTGCTCCCAGGTTCACTCTAGCCTGGAGTGGTAGCACCTGGTAAGGTCCTATCTACAGGTTAAATAGAACTGTGTACTTATGCTAAACCGAATTGCTTGAAATGGAACTGTTTTTAACATTGAAACTGAACTTACGCTAAACCGAATTGTTTGAAATAGAACTATTTTGACATTTAACTCTATGTAAACAAAAATATACTCATATTAACTGAATTCTTTGAATTAGAACTGTTTGACTAAACTGAATAACTTGAAATAGAAATGTTTTTGACAATTAAAATGTATACTTACGCTAAACTGAATTGTTTGTAATAGAACTGTTTATTTCTGTAAAAATGGATTTGGCATTAAATAACCTACAAATGTTGATATGCCATAAAACCCAAACAAACAAACATTTTTTTTTCAGTTGAATGCCCACATTCAGCTATCCATAGCATTTTGGAAGACTCTCTTAATAATAATACTTTATTGATATATTACTTAGTGAGCATCATAGGTAGACTAAGGTAACTAAATCTCGAATCTTCTGGTCCATTTAACAGATTAGAGAGAGGAAGAGAGAAAGACAAAGTGATGAAATATACAGAGATAGAAAAACTGAAGAAAGATGAAATGAAACAAAGATAGATGGATAAAAAGATGTTTTTTTTTCTATTCGTTTTTTTTTCTTAGTTCTTTTAAGGGTGGATTTTCAAATTGTTATTTCTTTTCATATATACTTTTTCTTTCTTTATTTCTTTCTTTCTTTTGTTCTTTTTCTTCATAGTCACTTCCTTTTCAAGTTTCTTTCTCTTTTTCTTTCTGTTCTTTTTCTTTTTAGTCATTTCCTTTTCAAGTTTCTTTATTTCTTTCTTTCTTTATAGTCACTTCCTTTTCAAGCTTCTTTCTTTCTTTCGTTCTTTCTTTCTTTCTTTTTCTTTATAGTCACTTCCTTTTCAAGTTTCTTTCTTTCTTTCTTTCTCAATTAAATTTCATTGCACATTTTATACGTCTTAGATTTTCTTTCCTTTTTTTTTGGCACGTTTTTCTTTCTTTTCTTCTCTCAATTTTTCCTTCATTTTGTACAGCATTTTTTCTTTCTTTTAAGAATGCTCTCTTTTTCTTCACTTTTACAATTTTTATTGTCATTTTGATTCCTGTTTAACTTCCAAATCACTTAAACTTTTCTTTTTTTTTTTCAATATGCATATATGCTAGTCCCGAAATAGAAAAATATCTGAGAATGAAATTCATTGTTTAAAAACGATTACTTTTGATATATGTATATTGTGAAATATTTCATTATGAATAATCTATTGTGTAACAAAATCCAGTTCGAGTCTGCTTGCGTTCCTCTGCGCGCTAATTCCCTTAAAAAGCGCATAAATCCATCTGTTCTCCCTACAGCCCTGAATAAATAGTTCGATAAACTGGGTTCTTCAGCCTTGGTTAGGCAACCAATTTAGGGGAAGTAACTCACTGAATTCAAACCTATTTCATATTTGCCACATTAAAAATATTATTGGGTTTAGGCTCTAATATTCGTTTGGTTGGTTTGGTTAGTTTTATTTTATGGCATATCAACCCTTTGGGGTTATTTAACGCCAAATCATGTTCACACACACACACACACACACACATATATATATATATATGATTTGTAAGGGAAAAGTATGACTGTAACTTTTTTTACACAAGCCAATGCTCATTTGTTTGCGCACAGTTAAGTTGTTAAAATTATTACTTTTTATTGTTTACACTCGATTAAATGACTTCAGGTATTACTTTTTTATAGTCTGCAGACAGTTAAATACTTTCAAATATAACTTTTATTGTTTCCACACAATTAAATGATTAAATAGTTCTATTTGACCCATAAATAGGACCGTAACCGTTACTACCTCTCCAGATCAACGTGGAACTGAGAGTAATGACAATGAAAGAGAACTCTACATTCTCTAAGCTCCAGGACTTTAGCCTCACCATTTAGATTTAGAGTCGTGTCTATAAAACTTGTTTTGGGATCATACTCATTTGATGAGATGCACTGGGTGTATTTTACAATCCAATAATAATGTATATATACGAGGGGCATACGATAAGTTTCCAGACATTTTTCGTATGGGCATTTAAAATTTAAAATTCATTATGTTATTGCTACACATCTTATGAGATGACTGACCAATTTTATGTTTCAGGTTCAAATGAACAGCTACGGCAGCAATTGGAATACACCCTACTAAAGCCTGATTGTCACAGATGGTGAATTTCAACAATGCAATCTGACACTTTAGAAGAACGATATGCAATAAAATTCTGTTTTAAACTTGGAAAAAATTATGCCACAGAAACATATGGAATGTTTCAGACTGCTTTTTGGCCATCTTGCATGAATCGAGCATCAGTTTTTCAGTGGCATTAGATATTCAAGGAAGGCAGGGAGTCTGTGAGGGAAGATGAGAGGTGTGGGAGGAGTAAGGAAGTCAATACACCTGAGTTGATTGGCCAGAGGGTTAGGGTTTGGATTAGGGTTTACTATGTTGAGGCTTTAAGGGAGTTCAGGAAGAGATTCCGTCGGAAGAGGCCAGCACTCTTCAAATCGTGTCAGTGGCATTTCCACAAGGACAATACACCAGTCCACAACTCCATCCTTGTCACAGACTATTTGACCAAGATGGGCATGAAGACAGTTCCTCGCGCTCCCTATAGTCCAGACCTTGCTCCCTGTGACGTTTGGTTATTCCCTTAGCTCAGAGGCTGTCGTTATGAGACAATTGAGCAGAAGAAAGAGGCTGTGAGGAAGGTCATTGATACGCTGACACAAGAGCACTTCCATGGGGCCTTACAGAAGTTGTTGGAACGGTACAACAAGTGCATTGCAGGTAGAGGTGATTACTTCGAAGGGGACTAGAGTTTCATGCGTATACTATCAATAAAAGTGCCCATACGAAAACGTCTGGAAACTTATCGTATGCACCTCGTAATTCTACAACCCAATAATAATGTGTATATAATTTTACAACCCAATAATAATGTGTATATAATTTTACAACCCAATTTCAATGTGTATATAATTTTTCACAACCCAATAATAATGTATATGTAATTTAACGCAAGGTAATAACGTGTATGATATCAAGACGTTTGATGAATTCATTTCGGCATCTCTGGTTGCAATATCAATTATTGCCATCGTAGGAAATGAACGCGGAGAGATGAGTTCGAATCTGGGACAAAGCTGTTTATGTTTTCCTTCGTCGGCTAGGAAGTAGAATACACCGACTGCATCTCTGCTGCGTGGTAAGATCCCACCCAAACAAGTTTCCTTGATATAATATTAAACCTAATACTTGGAGTTTTGGGGAATGTAGAGTACCCTTTCATTGCTTGCGAGTCAACTCTTACCCCGAGTGGTAGAATATTTTGCTGGAGCATGCAATCTTTTTGTGATATTTTTCTTTAGAGACCAAGTTAATGACCTTTCAAGTCTCCTTCACATGAATTGCTGTAAAATTTCAGATATGTAGGGATTGAATATTGTAGTGGGGGAGGCATCAGAATTTTAGAAATATCAAAGTGGGGCTACGCCCCAAATCGGTTGGGAACCACTGATGTATACCAATTTATCTATCAGTTTTTTCATATCTATCTATCTATCTATCTATCTGTCATACACACTCGAACACACACTCTCTCTCTATCTTTATACATATATATATATATATACATATATATAAGTGTGTGTGTGTGTGTGTGTGTGTGTGTGTGTGTGTGTGTGTGTGTGTGTGTGCATACATAATTCTGTTTCTGTCTATCTATCTATCTATCTATCTATCTATCTATCTATCTCAGTTTGCTCATCTCTTTATATCTATTTTTGTTTATATTCATCTCAGTCTGTTCAGATTCCTCTCTCTCTCTCTCTCTCTCTCTCTATCTATCTATCTATCTATCTATCTATATATATATATATATATATATATATATATATATATATCACAATCAGCTCTAATCTATATATCTGTATATATAGTTTTTGTTCTTATCAATCTCAGACTGTTCAGATATATCTATCTGTCTTGCTAGCAAGCTATCTCATTTTGTCCTCAATCCTTAGACCCTCTTACGCAATACTTGAGCTGTATCCATTAGTGCAACCATAAAAATTCCGTTGTGTGACGATAACGATGATATTTGCCGGCTTTGCTATATTTACCAGAATATCAGCTTTTCAAAGCTTAGGAAAATAGACTCTAAAAAGAGGAGAGTTTCATCAGCCCGGGATGGCGAATTTTCCTCTGTTTTTGTTTATTTGTTTTTTTCTTTTCTTTTTTTTTTCTGTCTCCCTCCGTCACCCAAACAGCCGGCGCCAAATCGCACAACAGTTTTATTAACGCAACGTGGACGCACCTGATCCAGTTTTTTTGTCCTTTCGGCGCCTCGTGTCTGCAATCCGCGTCAAGAAAGGAAAACTCGGGATCCGGCAATGATCCATCACAGCTATCACTGACCTTGTTATTGTTATTATGGCTTTTTTGTAAGAATTCATCGTTATCATTATTGTGCACTTTGCGATGAATAGAGCTTACGATTTGCATAAATGAAACGAGTGAGGGGGTTGGCAAGAAAGAGAGACGAAGAAACGAAAGTGTAACCGTGGCCGGCTAAAAATGTTCTCGGCTCATTCAAAAATAAATGAACACTGATATGTGCGTAAGAGAGTAATTACTTGTCAGACATTCTAGCCCAATATGTATCTGTTAGTAAGAGAGTGTTTTTATATGAGTGTGTGTGATCATGCGCTCCGAAAGAAAAGCCTCCCCTTTATTTCCGCAGAAACTACGACGAATACTGAGAATGAAATAATGTGATTAGATAGAGCAAGTTTTCAGCTACAAAACTTTTTTTTCCCCCGATATTTTTGTTACTACTGGCTATGAATCTTTTAATCTTTTTTTTTTACCAGTGATGTACAAGGATTTGTATGCCGTGCTTATTTCGGGACTGCAACAAAAGTAATGCCTTCTATTCATTTCCGTAGAAACTATGAGAGATCTGCGGATAGATAGATAGATAGATAGTGAGAGAGAGAGAGAGAGAGAGAGAGAGAGAGAGAGAGAGTGTGTGTGTGTGTGTGTGTGTGTGTGTGTGAGAGTCATAGATAGATAGATATGCACATTGTGCGGTAGATAGATAGATAGATAGATACATACATACATACATACATACATACAGTGTGAGATAGATAGATAGATAGATAGATAGATATGCACATTGTGAGATAGATAGATAGATAGATAGATAAAGAGTGACATGGAGAGAACGAGAAATTTATGAACATAATGGGATAGATAGATAGATATAGACAGAAAGACAGACAGTGGGAGATAGATAGATAGATAGATAGATAGATAGATAGATAGATAGATAGATAGATAGATAGATAGATATGCACATTGTGAGATAGATAGATAGATAGATAGATAAAGAGTGACATGGAGAGAACGAGAAATTTATGAACATAATGGCATAGATAGATAGATAGATAGATAGATAGATAGATATCGTGGATCTAAAGTTTCGAAGTAGCTTCCTTAAAGTAAGGACACACAGACAAAAAAATAAGATATATTTCTAAGTGAATCGATTGCAAGAAGTTTGAAATGCTTGGAGAGGGAAAGGAAACATTGAGAAAGTTGTCTGTAAAGAGTGTTTTCAGTCCGTACAAATTTACGGAACTCAGGGTTGGATATTGTACTGTTCTTAGGAAAAATGTTTCTACTAACAGAATCAGTAAAATGTGTGTAATATCGAATCACTCAAGAATTTATGTGTATCTATATTTATTGCTCAATTGGTTGGGGCTCTAGAATACACCGACTGCTTCTCTGCAGAGGGGTTACAGCTCCCCAATGAGTGTCCGGTATATGACACTAAACAATCTGATGGTGAGGTTCCAGTGATGAGGGAGGTTTGGGGAATGCGGATTACTCCTCCATTACCATCGCTCCCAGGTCCACTCTGGCTCGGAAAGGTAGCACCTGGTAGGGTCTTATGTATGGGTTAAATAGAACTAAACTGCATACATATGCTAGACTGAATTGCATGAAATAGAACTGTTTTGACATTGAAACTGTGTATTTAAGCTAAATTAAACTGTTTGAAATAGAACTGTTTTGAATAGAACAAAACCGTGGATTTATACTAAACTGAATTGTTTGAAGTAGAACTGTTCTGACATTTAACAGTTTGTAAACAAAAACTATACTTATACTAAAATGAATTATCTTAAATGTAATTTGGCGTTAAATGACCCAAAAAGGTTTGATGCGCCGTAATACAAAATATTCAACCAATGAACCAATCAAATATCTATATTTAATTTTCTCGAAAAAAACCTACAATAATTGAAAAATTTGAAGGTTCTGTTGATTTTGTTGGAATGCCCGAATCATTTAAAAACGCATTTGTAAATAAAAAGCAATTTCTCAAATCCAGGTTAATGATTTGAGACTCCTTCACTTTTTATAAAACGAAAGGTTTTATGCATCAACCAAGACGCAATCATCCGATTAAACTCGGGTCATTCAAAAATTTCTAAGCCACACCCAGATTTTTTATATGTCGCATGCCTTTCGTCTTTGTCTTAATTTCTGTGCAGGTCAGGCCCATAGAGAAATCTGCATTTGTTTGCCTAGTTTATAAGAAATAGTAAGACTTTGCCTCAACATAAATGTTCAGCTATGACTCTTCTTTCTGGGTGAGGCGCATATGTTTCTGAAAGACACTTATTTATATATATATATATATATATATATACAAAATCGAGCAACATTTTTTTTTCAATTTTGGGCCAGGCCATTGTCCGGAAGACTGTGGTTCAATCCCTGGTCGAGTCATACCAAAGACTTAAAAGATGGTACTTGACGCTGCTATGCTTAACACTCAGCATTAAAAGGTAAGGATCAAGGGTAAAGTGGAGCGGTCCAGGGAATGGAGTAGCGACCTCCCCTATACTTCGGTGTGGTAGCAATGGAAAAGGCAGCCTTCGGGTCACCCTCGACTACAGTCGCCAACTTATTTCCTAAATAATCATGGCCAATGCAAGTATATGAAGTATCAATTACAAAAGTTGAAACAATAAGTAAATATACGAAAAAATGGGTTAGAGTACCTAACCCCTTAACACATGTGGTACTATACAGTTCATCAACGAAGCTAAAACTTCCACTGTTGTCACTTGTTGAGGAATTTGAATAAGGTAAAGCGTGACTTTTCCAGATGATGCGTGACTCTCGCAACCCATTAGTGAAGAAAACTCAGCCTTCCGTAATGACCAGTCGGAAATGGAAGGTGAAAATAGATGTAGAGAATACAGAATCGGCCTTTAAGATGAAAGAAATAATTGGTACTGTGATGGAGGTGCCCGTGGTGTAATGGTTATCCTCGCAGGAAATGGACACGGCGACACGAGTTCACATCCTGGACGAGACTGATTGCATTTTACAGAGCACTAATACCCTTGGGAAAGGTATGAATCCAATTATTCTTCCTCCAGCTATGGGTAAATAGTAGGAAAAACTAGGTTCTTCAGCCTTGGTGAGAAAACTAGTCTAGGAGAAGGAAAACTCTGAATTCAAACCTGTTAAACTCCGCTTAAAAAATTGACCTTGGGTCATATCCTGCCCGAGCGGAGGGGTTGGTAAATATGAATAATTGGTACTGTGGCAAATGGAAAAGCAGGCCTAGGCCTTCATCCACAGCGTTGGTGGTCCAAGGAATCCGCAACAAACAAAAGAAAAATGGCTTCGGAAGAAATTCATCATCTTGAGGAAGTTATGTCCATTGTTACAGCTGTAGGACAAAGGAAGCAGGGCGTATGGACCAAGAGGGAGAGTGCAAAAGACAGAGCTGTCACATTGGGCGACCTTAAGCCCCAATATTGAGTTTCCTTAAAAACGTAGTCTATGATGTAGTTAACCCCCAATCACGAAGGTTGACTGGTGTTGACCAGTCAACCTTCGTGATTGGGGGTTAACTACATCCGACCGATGCAGTGCATATTTTCAGTGGATGCGAATATGCTCTAAAAAGCTACACGTGGAGACATAACGAAGTCCTTGAGATTTTTGCCGAGGCTGCGAAGAAGTATTGTGAGACTGTCAATAAAGCTCTAAATAATATCCCCCATAGAGCGATTCATTTTGTTAAAGAAGGAATTATTTCGAAACTTTCGTGTAAAAATAAGCACAAATCATCATTGCTCGATGGCTGCACGGTCTGGCACGTCGCAACTGATTTAGAACCTCATTTCGTATTTCCAACAGAAATAGCGCGAACGACCCAGAGTCCAGATATTGTCATTTGGTCCGTAAAATCAAAAAAGTTTTCGTTACTGAGATAACGGTCCCTTTTGAAAACAAAATTCGACTGGGGATATTAGCGTAAGTTGTAAAAATATAAGGATCTGCGAGAAAAATGTGTCCGAAATGGCTGGATAACGAATGTATTTCCTATCGAGGTCGGATAGCGAGGTTTCATTACCAACTCAACCTCCGTATTCTTGACTAATCTTGGACTTTCTCCATCAGACAAGAGGAAATATATAAAGAAAGATTAAAGATAAGGTTCTAACTGCATCAGCGAGGATATGGCAATCACACTGAGTGACGTCAATCCAACAAAGTCTGGTGGTATCGTGAGTTACTGCTGGGGCGTTCTGGGTAAGTGGTAACGATGCTTCGGCTCCAATACCATGCCTGACCTCAGAGTCATCAATTGATAAGGGCTTTGTTGTAAGCAATGCTGCTGTATAAACATCAGTTTTTGTATGATACCTATCAATATAAATTTATGTGTGTATGTGTGTGTGAAAATATACACATATTTATATGTATGCATATGCACATATTTATACATCTACATATATATACATACATGGTTTTAGGGTAGAGATTTATCACATTATATATATATATATATATATATATGATTTTGATTAAACTGTAACCCTAAATCCATGTGTGTGTACATACATATATATATATATATGTGTGTGTGTGTGTGTGTGTGTGTATGTGTGTGGGTGTGTGTGCGTACAATTATAATCAACATTTTGCCATAAAGTGATTTTAATCGGTAAAATATTGTGTTCTATGTCAAAAAAGGAAGAGAAATATAACACTATTTTTTACTATGAAATAGAATATAAGAGTTTACGGGCTCAAAAAATAATGGAATCTTCAATTTTGATTGTGGTGAAAGAAAGAAAGAATACAACAAAAGAAAGAAAGAAAGAAAGAAAGAAACGATAGACAGGAAACGATAATGCTCTAAATCAGATGCTTTTCGTCACCTTCAGAAGAAAGAAAGAAAGAAAGAAAGAAAGAAAGAAATTCATGCACCCAATGATTTTCGTCTCTTTCAGAAAGAAATAAAAAGAAAGAAAGAAAGAAAAATAAGATAACGAGGAAACGATAACACTATACATCAGAAAGAAAGAAGTGAAGAATTCTGGAGACTGAAAGAAAGAAAGAAAGAAAGAAAGAAAGAAAGAAACGTATGCACCCAATGATTTTCGTCTTTTTCATTAAGAAATAAAAAAAGACAGAATAACAAGATAACAAGGAAATGATAATGCTATACATCAGAAAGAAAGAAAAAAAGTATTCTGGAGAAAGAAAGAAAGAAAGAAAGAAAGAAGGAAAGAAAGAAAGAAAGAAGGAAAGAGTTCATGATAATAAAACTCTTTAACGTAATGAATTATTTTTTGTAATTTTATATACGTAAGAAAAAGAAAACTAAATCTTCACGGATAATATCTTCATCTTCCATAGAAGATTTACAAGATTGGCCTTCTTCAGGTGTCTGGCCTTCCCTGTTGCTCTTGCTGCTTCCGAGGAAATAGAAGTCATTACCTTCTAGCAACACATTGTATATATATATAATATATATGTATGTATATATATAGTCATTTGTCTATTTCTTCAAATACATATTCCTCTACATGTATATGAATACCTATTTCATATATCTTAAATAGTGTTGGCATATAGTTGTATCAGCGCGCGCTCGCGCGCACACACACACACACACATATATATATATGTGTGGGGGGGAAGAGGGAGAAAGAGAACATGTGTGTGTGTGTGTGTGTGGGAAAGAGAGAGAAAGAGAGCAAGGAGAGTACATTTACAACTGCTGGTCAACGTGTATGCGCGTGAGTGGAGGACCGGTTAAAGATAATGTGCATGTGTTTCAGGTGCAAAGCTCTTACGACTGGATATCCGTATGTTGCGCATCTTTACGGCCGGACCGACGGTGGTGGTAGTGGTGGCGGCCAAGTGGAGTAGGAGGAGGAGTCGCAGCAGCTTCACAGCGGATTAGCCGTTAATCTTCTTCGGCAAAACCCGATTCTCTGTGTCGTGAGCTCTTCGTATTAATGGAGTCATATTTCGAGTCAAAATGGCGCCTCAGGATCCATTATCAGAGTCATCAGTCGGCAAGGAATTATGGACCTCTGTGACGTCATGAATTGGCGCCGACCCGTCCGTGAGCCACCAGAGAAAATAACCAAATAATAATAATAGTAGTAATAATAAAACTGACCGCGATGAAGATAATAATGATGATTTTTGTAAGGCTAGCAATCATCAATGAATGAACTATTATTCTTCCTGTCTCGTATAGTAGCTTTGTGTCATGATAATCTAAGCTTAGTGCATTGCTGTAGCAAGTAAAACTTATAGAAAGTATTCCACCGTTATAAAAGTGTAAAGAAGAACTAACAAGACACATGCCCAGCTGGAGAAGCAAGGCTCATCCTGAAATTACCTGTATCTTGTTCGAAGACAAGACATTCGCCTACGGCTAGGGCCCTCAACTCGCAGTTAGCAAACCCCATGCAGTCCTCAAGCCATATCGATGTGGCCCTCGTCTCTTATTTCATAACGGTTACAAGATTTTAGCTGATTTTTTTTCCACTCCTTTTAAGATCGCAGTCCCAAATTCTTCAATAGATATAAAGATAGATCCTATTTACCCAACCCCTCCACTCGGGCAAGATATGACACAAGGTCAATTTTTTAAGCGGAGTTTAGCAGGTTTGAATTCAGAATTTTCCTTCTTCTAGACTAGTTGCCTCGCCAAGGCTGAAGAACCTAGTCTGCCCTACTATTTACCCATAGCTGGAGGGAGAATAATTGGATTCATACCTTTCCCAAGGGTATTAGTGCATATGTGAAATGCAATCTGTCTTGTCCAGGAATTGAACTCGTATCGCCGTGTCCATATCCTGTGACGATAACCATTACACCACGGGCACCTCCCAAAAATAGATATAAAGATAGATAGATATGAGCAGACTGAGGTAGAAGCGAATAAAAGATAGATAAATAGAGAGATAGATAGGAACATACTGAGGCAGATAAGTAACATTATCTCATGGACTTTTATACATTGATACGCCTGTGTTAGCTCACCAGCAAGGACTAATGTACATCCACTCTGTGTGGACACAGGATGGATCCAAGAAGACGATAGGACCGATGGCCGCTAGAGATGTATGGTAAAAGAGAGAGAGAGAGAGAGAGAGAGAGAGAGAGAGAGAGAGAGAGTCAGGGAATCAATGCTGTCAGTGCGACTTGATGAAGTTCTCGTAGCGTCACGGTTATCGTTGATGCTTATGTTTTCTGCTATTCGAGTTCAAACCCTAAAAGAGGCTGTTAACATTTAATACCCTTGGGAAAGGCATGAATCAAACTATCCTCCATTTAGCTAAGGTTAAATTGCGGTGCTGTATGGGCTCTTCAAACTTTGTCCCGCAAATTATATAGGAACAATAACCTAACAAAATTTACAAAATGATGTAATATAATGACCGGGTAATTTCGGTTTATGCCTTTGGGTTTAGTAAGGCTGAGAACCTTTCGGCTCAGCACGTGGGTTACTTAGGTGCAACATTAACACAGGTGTTCGCGTACGCGCGGGCGGGGCGAACGTGTCTATCAGAGATGTCAAAATAGCCCACATTGGAAGCGAGGTTACGGAGTGCGGATGACGTCACGCACCGGAAGAGCGCGGAGGATTTGGGGAGATTTTGAAAAAGTTAGAGAGTAGAGTTGAGACTAGACACCAGACGAGACGATTGACTTTCGCTTGCTCGCGGAGACCTTTGTGGCGGGTGCCACACGTGTTGGGGGGGGGAGATGAAAAAGCCAGAATAGAAATATTGTGCCTCTCTCTCCTTATGTCGAAGAACCTTTAAACTCAAAGGTAATAAAAAGTTTCGTACTTGAACTGAGAAATCGTTACGTGTTTTTCGAATTTCGAGATTCCTATGTTCTATCTTTATGGACATTCGATGTACGTTTCACACATAGGCATATCATGGCTATGGTACAATGAGAAATAACCAAAACGGTAGTTGGAAATGAAATAGGAATCTTTATAATATCAACAAAATACAATACTTGCCAGCAACATGAAGAAGGTAAACCGCCGCTAGCGGTGACTACTTAGTGAGCAGATTTAGGTATTTGTCGCGTGCCTCGCTAAGCAAACGAGTATAGCACAAGGTATTTTTAAGTTTGGCCCGGATGCAGGACCGTAGCCCAGACTCGCCTTGTGGCACTAAAAATGGCTCGAGCTTCGTTGGCATCCCCTTAAAAGGGGGCACCTCAGGCACCAAGCAATCAACCTAGCCCCTCAGAGGAGGGTTAGAGCCAGGGTGGACGATCCTCTAAAGCTTGAGAAGGATCTGCCGCGAGACATGAATGCTGGACTCCTCTGGCACTGATGTTAGGTAGCCTCGACCGAGTTACCGCCGGCTTAGCAGACTAACTCCTTCTCACAATACTGACCAACGTTTTTATGAGGAATGGAACATACTCATGAATGTTATCGGTCGGGTATATAACAATAGAAAAAGGGAAACTTTGAATTTAATCCTGGGGAGGGATGACCTCCGGTAGCCTGTTTCTGCTCAAGAGGTGCCTCCAGAAATTAATGATGTTGGTGTGACCCAGTGAATATCTTCCTTTTCTCATAACTTCCTTTTACTTATTGGTAACTCCTCGACTCTGATATGCGACTGATAGTTTATTGAGTAGTCCTGTGAGGGTAGCCAGAGAGAAGGCTAGAAATAGACCCAACCAGCCCTTGCGACCGCTATTACGCTAACGTTGGGGACTATCGGCCTTCTATGATGTAATGCGTAAAATACTGCCAAAGGTTGTAATGCCTGGGACCAGGCTTACTCCGAATATACCTGAACCTTGTTCAGGTAAAGAGGAGACCTTGGCTTAAGGCAGGTTTCCTCAACTCGCGGTTAGCCAACCGCATACTGTCCACGAGGCCCATCTGAGTGGTCCACAATGCGCATCCGCACGGCCCCATATCCATTATATTATAACTGTTACTTAAATTTTGCTGAATTTTTTCCATTCTTTTAAGAACGCAGCCTTGGACATTCCAAAAAGATAGATTGATTGGTTTAGTTTGTTTTTTTGGGTTTTATGGCATATCAATCTTTGTAGGTAATTTAACGCCAAATCCATTTTTATGTAAATAAAAAGTTAGCGACCATAGTCGAGGGTGACCCGAAGGCTCCCTTTTCGATAGCTCTGTTCTATTTAAAACAATTCAGTTTAGCATAAGTACACAGTTTAATTGTCAAAAACATTTCTATTTCAAACTATTCAAGCAGTTATATGAAACAATTCAGTTAAGTGTAAATACAGTTTTAATGTCGAAAAACAGTTCTATTTGAAATAATTCAGTTAAGCATAAGCACGCAGTTTAAATGTAAATACGGTTTAATTGTCAAAAACATTTCTATTTCAAGCTATTCAATTTACTCAAACAATTCAGTTTAGCATAAGTATGCTGTTAGTTCTATTTAACCCTCAGATAGGGCCCTATCAGGTGCTACCACTCCGGGCCAGAGTGGACCTGGGAGCAATGGCAATGAAGGAGTACTCTGCATTCCCCAAAGCTCCAGCACTGCTGGAACCACACCATCAGATTGTTTAGTGTCATATCCAGGACACTCGTTAGGAGGGGTCTTACCCCTCTGCCGAGGTGCAGTCAGTGTATTCTACAGCCCCAGGTGACTGGGTAAAAATAGATTGATAGAGAGATTCGAACACATTGAGACAAATCGGTTAGAACATATTGAATAAGATAGATAGATAGACAGATAGATAGATTTGTGGCCTTCGGGTTAGAAAAGTTCAGACTCCAGATTTTTAAAATATTTTTTCCCTTTTTTAATTTAAGATCATTCAAGAATCAGTATAAACAAAAAAAACAACAAAAAAAAAAAAAACAAAAAAAACAAAACACATTCGGTGAAAAATTTAACGAAAAGTTCTTTTGATTGGTTTCATCATTTAATGGCATATCAAATTTCGTTGGTTATTTAATACCAGAGACATACTTTTTAAATCATGGCAGGAGGCTATTAGTCTGAAAGTAAACATAACAGCGGGTCTTCATTATGAACTTGCTTACTTAGAGGCCACGAAGCCATTACTTCACCTGCACTCCCCTTAAAAAAACAAAAACCTTACTCAGTCGGCTGGGGCTGTAGAATACACCGACTGCTTCTCTGCAGAGGGGTAAGACCCTCCCAACGAGTGTCCTGGATATGACACTAAACAATCTGATGGTGAGGTTTCAGCAATGCTGGAGCTTTGGGGAATGCGGAGTACCCCTTCATTGCCATCGCTTCCGGGTCCACTCTGGCCCGGAGTGGTAGCACCTGATAAGGGTCCTATCTATGGGTTTAATAGAACAAAACTCTGCTTCTTTCACTATACTGATTTTTGCATTTAAACTGCGTATTTATGCTAAGCTGAATTGTTTAAAATAGAACTGTTTTGACATTGGAACTGCGTTCTAGTGCTGAACTGGATTGCTCGAAATAGAACTGCTTTTAACGTCTAAACTGTGTACTTATGCTGAACTGAACTGTTTTCAATAGAACAGATTATTTGCATAAAAATGGATTTGGCGTTAAATAACCTACAAAGATGCCATAAAACCAACCAACCAACCAAACAAACAAACAAACAAACAAACTTAAAAAAACCTTTTAAATAGGACTACTTTTAGTAATTGTCAAATTTAAAAAAGCCTTTCTTTGTCAGACAATTCAAATTTTTAGATGGGAAGAAATCAGTTGAGAATATTTGTTTCTTTTACATTTTAAATTAAATTTTACCTACCGTATGTCTATCCAGTCAAGTTTTGTTTGTTTGTCTGTCTGTTTGTTGATTGTTTGCTTTGTAGGTCATTTAATGCTAAGGACATTTTTACACAAATAAACAGTTCTATTATCGACAATTCAGTTTAACATAAGTACACTGTTTAATTGTCAAAAATATATCTTATTTCAAGATATTTAGTTTAATCTAATTCAAATAATTCAGTTTAGCGTATGGTTTCAACGTCAAAAACAGTTCCATTTCAAACAATTCAGTTCAGCATAAGTACACTGTTTAATAGTCAAAAATATTTCTATTTCAAGTTATTCATTTTATTCAAACAGTTTTAATTCAAACAATTCAGTTTAGCGTATGGTTTCAACGTCAAAAACAGTTCCATTTCAAACAATTCAGTTCAGCATAAGTAAACTGTTTAGTTCTATTTGACCCGTAGATAGCACCCTATCAGGCGTTACCACTCCAGGCCAGAGTGGACTGGTGGGCGATGGTAATGAAAGGGTTTTCCACATTTCCCAAAATTCCAGCATTACCGGAACCTCACCATCAGATTGTTTACTGTCATATCCAGGAAACTTGGCGGTGGGGCCTTGCCCATCTGCAGAGATGCAGTCGGTATATTCTATAGCCCCAGGGCACCTCGGGTGGTGTAATGGTTAGCAAGGTAGACTAGCAAACCTACACGAGTGAGTTCGATTCTCATTGGGTGCCCCATTCATGCGGCCTTGTGCTACATCTAAGCAAAAAGCTTAGTAAATTAAATATTCTACAGCCCCAGCTGACTGATCAAAGTCAAATTTTCACTAAAGATTTTCCTCTCATTGTGAATAAAATGCTGTTATCAAAGTCTCGGGCTGATTTGATGATCAAGGCGTTTTTCTTTTCGTGGTTTGATTATGGTACTGAATATGCTTTGCCATCACGGTTCTAACGAATTACCCAAAACCTAACTGTGCTCGTTGTTTGATCTCTGTAAATTTTTAGTAAGTTTTGATGAATCTCAGTGGGTGCATTTTCTTCTCCGTGGAAGAATTCACAGACACATCCGCTTTCATCTCAGACGCCACTGACTGCCGCTTTGCTGTGATATGTAACAAGATAAAATAATCAAGGGTTATTAGTGGTAAGGTTAAGTTTATAACCATCATGTCAGTAGAGGCTGTTATTAAAATATATGCAGAATAAGTAAGACCCTAAGAAAAGAGGAGTTCTGTGTATGACACGAAACTTTATGTTGTAAGGAGGCCCTAGATCTGAAACTTTGTGGAGTAAATAGTAACATTCTATTCCTTTCTTTCCAGCTCCACTCTAATCCGGAAAGATAGTACTTGCTACAGTCCCATCAATGAATCAAATATATCTGTTTGCAAATTATTTGTATTCGATTGGAAATTTTAAAAAAAACACCAAAAAGGTATGTAGTTTCCCAGCCTCTATATATAAAATAAGCACTGACGGCTTAACGTGCCGTTAAAATCACTCAATTAATAATAAATAATAAGCCTTCGTTATTAGCCTTACAAAAAAGTTGAAAGTGTAATATATGCTCCTCATTTTCCGCTTGTTTTCTTATTAATTGATTTTAACGGCATGTCAACCTGCATAGGGTAACTTACAACTCTGAGACAGAGAGCGATTGAGAGTAATGGCAACGAGGGTATATTTCTCATTCCTAAGATCTCTAAAACTGGATCCTAACCATTCAATATCCAGAACACGCGCCAGTTTTCTGGTCTTTAGTGGGGATGGTGGGAAAGTCGTGAGGTCTTAGGAATTCAAGTTGTGAATTCTCGGCGGCATACAGATTACGTCATCGGATAGATTTAAAAAATCCAGCCAATTTTCGAAATGTGGACGCTGTCTGTATTTGCAGACTTGGATTATTCATATTCTTTTAATTATGATTAATATGTCACCCCGGCTTCATTCGCACCGATATTATCGTCTCAAAATCATTCCGTTCCTACGTTCAAAGCCTTTCTCATCTTCGGATTTTGTCCAGACAGTGGATATTACCTCCATCCTCATTAAGCTAATCATCAGGAAATTTTAATCGGATGCGGCCAGACAGAAACCATCATTAGAAACAAAGGCAGAAGAAAGAAGTCTAGAAGTTTTGACACTAAAGTGCATCTGATGGTGAGGCTATAGTTCTCGAGAATGTGGAGAAATCTTTCATAGTCATTATTCTTGAGTCAACTCGGACCCGGAATGGTAGCTAGGGACAGGGGTTATATACGGGTCAAATAGATCTGCTTAAGAATTATTCTTATTTGATAAGAATATTCGATGCTGTATATCGATAATTTAAGCCCGTCGTCAGGGGCTGTAGAATACACCGACTGTATCTTTGCAGAAGGGTGAGACACCCACCACCATCAAGTGTCTTGGTATGACACTAAACAATCTGATGGTGAGGATCCAGTTTTGGAGTTCCTCTTCATCGCTATTGCTCCCATTCCACTCTGACCCGGAGTGGTAGCACCTGGGAGGGCCAAATCTATGAGTCAAATAGAACTGTTTGACATTTAAACAGTGTTCAAACAAATGAATTATGCTAAATTAGATTGCTTGAAATTGAACTGTTTAAGCATTTAACTGTGTGCAAACAAATGACCGATATTTAATTGAATTATTACGGATACATTGCAATACTTGGAACAATTTAATTGTAGAATTGATTTTTTTTATTGTGGACTTTTTGTCCTCATCTTGGTAGTTTTTGTGTTGTTTTTCTTTCACTACGTTTCTACCAAATTTCACCTCTGGCCTTCTTCAGGTGATTTTACCGCGACCTCGGATAGGAATGCTGAGTCTTGTAACCGTATTCCCAGTAATTACTGCCTTCCATAGTTGTTGTCTATCGCACCACGTTTTTTGACCAAGTAAACCTCTGGCCGAATTTGGTAGGAATTAAAACCGCTATCTTCTGACAATGCTCACCCGGGCCCGTGGTGCAGTGGATATAGGCGTTGAGTCCCTACGGTTCCAGGTGAGCATTGTCAGAAGATAGCGGTTTCAGGGGTAGGGGAGTATATATATATATATATATATATCATCATCATCATGTCGTGCTGGTAGCACGGATATCCCTGACCCTCTCTTGCCACTTCTCGCTATCGTTCATCGTCTCTGGCAGGTCTTCTGGACAACATCCCGTATCCTCACATAGTTGCTGAATGCATGTTCGTGCAGATCGTCCTGCTTTTGCACGGCCATGTGTGGGGGTCCATAAGAGTACATCACTTATGAGCTCGTCCCTGCTTCTCCAGCAGGGTCCTACATGTCTGGTTCGTCTAACTTGAATAGTTTTCGTGATAGGAGGCAGGTGGCCGTACAGTTGGTGTCTTGTGGGGTGTTGCCGCCAGGACTTTTTCAAAATTGCTAGCAGCATTCTTGTGTAATTGCCATATAGCTTCTTCTCCAGCCGTTTTGTTAGAGCCCATGTAGTGCATCCATATAGCAGTATCGATGCGACTGCTGCCTGGAAGAAACTACGTTTCATTTTATCGGTTAGGTCTGATTTCCATATAATCGATAGCCTATTGATAGCTGTCCATGCTTTCATTAACCTCGTGTCGATGTCCTTTTCGGTTGATGCGACGCTGCTTCCTAGGTAAGTGATTTTGTCTACTAGTTTAAGAGGGGTTCCGTCTAGAGCGGAGATGTCACCCGTTTGATTATAGCACATATATTTCGTTTTGTGTGCATTGACATAGAGGCCTATGCCTGCGGCTGCTCGTTCCAAACTATGCAGTAGTGTTTCGGCTTGGTTGGGTGTATTTGCCAGTATCGCTATGTCATTGGCGTAGTCGGCGTCGGTAATTGTTTTTGCGGGGTACCTTCTGATTCTTTTCTTTGTCAGCTCGAAGCCGTTCTCTCTGATTTTGTCAATCGATGTTCTAAGCACGTAGTCTAGACACACACACACACACACACACACACACATATATATATATATATATATATTGTCCATTTAACCATGTGCAAACAAATGACTGGTTGTAAATTGTGACTGTTATCTAGCAATACCTGAAAGTATTTAACTTTTGTGCAAACAAATGATTAATAGCAAATAAAATTAGTTCAGGCTCGTTTAAATTTGTTACCAGTAAAATGTTTTTACATATCAAATATTTAATATATATGTATAAAAAAGTTTTGTGTAGCGGTTGAAGGATTAAGGACAACAATTCTTAATAAAAGTATATGTCTTTTTATTCTTTCGTAAGGGGTTAAATCTTCTGTGGTGTGTGAAAGACGGACGGGGACAGGGACAGACTATTACATTTCTAACTATTTAGTTTAGCATAAGTACACAGATTTAACGTCAAACAGTTTTATTTGACCATGTTTTAGCCTTTTACTTTCTCTTTCACTCTCTAATTTTCTCCCTCTCTCACCCCCTACTCTTTCTGTCTGTCTGTCTGTCTGTCTCTCTTTCTTTCTGCCGATCGCTCACTCTCTTTTGAGAGAGTTAGGAGTCCCTGTTTTTTAATGGCGAAAGTGTTAGACTCCGGCCTCGAAGTAAGCGAGTTCAAATTCCAGTAACGCTATTACGTTCACTTTCGGACTAATTCCCACTGGAAAGGTAAGAAACTTCCTTATACCACGTCTTTCTATGGTTTTATAGTATCTCCGCTGTTCTTATGATTTTGACTTTAAATAACTGACGAAGGTTGAAAAGCCATTTAACAAAGAAGCAAAACTCACTATCTATCTATCTATCTGTGTTCATGGGTTTGCGTATATGTACAGACAGAGGGTGAGAGAGGGAAAGAGAAAAGAAGTGTGTGTGTGTGTGTGCGTGTGTGTGTGCATGTGCTATGCATCTTTGAGTTCGTTTCTACTGTAATGATCGAAAAAGTAATAACCTAATCTTCTTTCGTTGAATTGTGCATCCTTTAGATAGATAGATAGATTTATATTGAGAGAGCAAGAGAGAGAAAGGGAGAGAGAGAGATGCAGACCTGAATTATCAGTAATGGATAACGCAAAGAAACAAAAAACAAACATGAAATAAAAGAAAATGTGGAGACACAACGACTGTTGCCAGGAACCTAAAGGCGTTTCCTTGCGCCCCAAATCCAAATATCACGCGTCTATAATGATTTAAGATCTCTGTCGGGCTGGGGCCTCTCGTTACCCTCGGCTCCCAATTTCTTTCCAACAGGCGTGCGAGAGGATTAATCTTGTGTGCAGTTCCCTATTCCGACGTAGAACGCCCTGAAGCCAACCAACCAACCAACCAACCAAACCAACAAACAATCAACCAGCTAGTCAGCCAGCCATCCAGCCCTTGACGAGGTCTGGGTGGTGGTAAACGTGCGTGAAATTGTTATTCGACCCGCGGGGAAAAGAGTCTCGTAGATAAAGTCCAACAATACGGTGGAAGCTGAAAAATAAAATGCAATATACGCTGTTCCCTTTCTCAATCGAACGTAAAAGGGTTAGATTGTTTTTCTTGGCGTTATCGGAATATATTATTTATAACAAAAATATGCCGCTGGCTCACAGTGATTGCGTGCATGAAGGGGACTGCGTGTGTTCATCCATTTTCAGGAGTATATTCAAAAGGTAAAAATATAGAAATTCAACTATGAATGTATATGTAAGGTTCTCATAATCATAGTATTCAAATCTGCATAACACCGGTATATACATGCATGTGCAAAGAGAAAAAAAGGTTTTTGTGCTTGGCTCGATCGATAGATAGCTAGATTCGTACGAAAGAAAAAATATCTGATAGATAGATAGATATGAAAGTACAAATATTACATAGATAGATAGATAGATATGAAAGTAAAACTATTACATAGATAGATAGATAGATAGATTGATATGCAAGTAAAAATATTCGATAGATATATAGATAGATAAAAAAGTAAAAATATTTTATATAGATAGATAGACAGATAGATAGATAGATAGTGGATGCTAATGAGCCGATAACTGTGAGTGTGATAAATACGTGTATGCATATATAATTATATATATATATATATATATATATATCGAGAGAGAGAGAGAGAGAGAGAGAGAGAGAGAGCTGGGTTGTGTCTGTGTGTGGGTTTGGGTGTGTTTTGGCAAGTGTTTTTCCTTAATGCATATTTGCTTATGAAGAACAGACAAGGAAGTAAGTATGAATTTTTTAAAAAGATTTTTTCTTGTTTACGAACAAGAGAACGTGTATTGAATTCGAATGAAGGTAAAAATCGTTTGGAAAATCTCGGCTTTCGAACAGTTTCGGTTGTGTCTCCAACCATTAAAAACAAACAGTACCATTCTTGAAAATGGCTGGAGCCATGGCCGAAAGCGATGGAAACTCTAAATTTTTCAGACGATTTCTACATTCATTTGTTCTGGAATTACATTGCTGTTTTCATAAACAAGAAAAATATATTTAAGAATTAATAGATTCTTACACACAAACACACACACACACACACATATATATATATATATATATATATATATCTTTTCAATTTATTATTTTTAGTGTTTTGAACAAATCCTGGAAGCACAATCCCACAAAACAGCTGGTATATAGCCACTTATCTCCCATTTTACAAACAATCCACTGTTGGAGAAGCGAAGCCGAACTTATAAGCGACGTTCTCTAATGCACTCCAACACAGGGACACACTAGTGATGGCCAACTAGGAAAAAAACTTACATAGATCAGCCCTGTGCGGACACTGGATGTAGTCTGGGGGACCCGCTAAGAGCAATTGCCAATAGGAACACATGGCATTACAGAGCCAGGGAATTCCTCGCTCTCATCATAACTTGATGATAAAACACTCATACACACACACACACACACACACATATATATATATATATATATATGTATGTGTGTGTGTGTGTGTGTGTGTGCTGGAACGAATGTGATGTCCAATTTTTTGGATGAATGTCTAAGACAACATTTATTAAAGTATTGCTTCTGGTTATCGTTTAGGAATAAGTTATTTTTCTTTTTTCCTTTCACATTATAAGAATATCGATCGAAATCTTTGGTATTCACCCCTATGTTTGTCCCAACTAAAAAAGACATTAGACGCGTTTTACTCTATGTGTAAAACATGTCCCTAGAGGATCTCCAACAGCGTATCGCTTTGTGTGAGTCATTGCTAAAACGACGTCGTCAGTTTCCTTTTTTAGACCGGTTTGTTACTTGTGATGATAAGTGGATCTTTTATCATGACATTAAACGCCGTCGTCAGTGGATCAGTGGAGGAAACGGTGCTGTTCAACAACCGAGAGGTGGAATTTATTCAAAGGATATGCTGTTGAATGAAGGGTGGGATATTCAGGGAAGTGTCCATTACGAACTGTTAGGCAATAATCAAAAAATCACTTCTAATATCTACTGTAATCCACTTCGTCGTTTAAAAACAACTTAGAACAAAAAATGTCCCTTCTTTCGTCAACATAAAAAGAGTCATCGTCAATCACTATAATATTCGTCCTCACACAGCTCAACTGACTAAAGATTTCAAAGAGAAGTTCTGTAGCGAAAAATTGCTTTACCCTTCTTATTTTCCCTACCCTTCTTCTGATTATCACTTGTTTAGGGGGTTACGAATCATTTGGATGGTCTTAGATTGGCGCCTAAAAGAAAGGTTGTCTTATATTTTGCATCAAAACCGAAAGAATTTTACAAGCATGGAATTTATAAGCCTGTTGGCAGATGAAATGAGGTTTTTGGAAGCAATGGAGGTTATATTCAATATTTCTATTGGCATGAGGTTTATGATATATACATATGATATATACTTTAAAATCTGACATTACATTCGTTCAAACCTGATTATATATATATATATATATATATATATGTGTGTGTGTGTGTGTGTGTGTGTAAAAAAATGTAAACAAACGACTGCTACTGTTACTACATAATACCTTAAAAATTACATAGATAGATACGAAAGACTATTTTTTAGGTTTTTTTAAAGCTAAAATTCCCTTAGCCAAACGTGGTACGCTTGTTGGCTGAGCGGTCTGAGACTTAGTCTAACGTAAAGTTGTATGGGTTTCGATCCCGGCTTCGAGTGTCCTACGTGTCTAGCCACACTGAAAAGTTCTGATAGAACGAAGCAGTCTGTCTGTGGATGACATTATATATATATATATATATATATAGTGTTATATAACTGAAAAACCTAATAAGCGAGTATAGATATAAATAGATAAATAAATAAATGATAAAAGCCTGGAGCAGTCAGAAGGAGCCATTGACACCAACGTGAATGCAAATATCCCAGAGTTTATGAGTTGGAAACAAGAAGGAGCAATGTATACTTTAAGTGGTAAGCCTTTAAAATGAGTTGACTAGTTCAAATACCTCGGCAGCAATATCTCATCTACTGAAAGCGATATCAGCACACTCAGAGTGAAGTCGAGAACTGCTATTTACAGGTTATCGATCATTTGAAAATCTATTATCTCTAACTCAGGAACCTTCACGGAACTTCGAACTACGTCCTTTATTGCATCCACGTGGGTCACCTGTTCTGATTTCGTTAGCCATAACCGGGTTCAAGTGTTAAGTATTCCTGCCCGTGGTGTAATGGTTATCGTCGTAGGAAATGGACACGGCGACACGAGTTCAAATCCTGGACGAGACTGATTGCATTTTACATAGCACTAATATCCTTGGGAAAGGTATGAGTCCAATTATTCTTCCTCCAGCTATGAGTAAATAGTATGGCAGACTGGATTCTTCAGCCTTGGTGAGGCAACTAATATAGGAGAAGAAAAACTCTGAATTCAAACCTCCGCTTAAAAACTTACCGTGTGTCATATCCTGCCCAAGCGGAGGGATTGGTGAATAGGATTATCTCTAATAAAATTGTGGTTGTATCAGTACGACTGTATAGATCCACCACCGTGACTCTAATGAAACGCATAGAGAAAAAGCATGATGAAAACTACTCAAGAAGGTTAAATGCTGTTTTGAATTAATCCTAGAAGCAGCATCCCACAATACAGCACCCAACCAAATATCAGCTGTACGGCTACTAACTTCCTATCTCACAAATATCCTAGTAAGATGAGCAAGACATGTGAGGCGATGCTGGTGAAATTATGACAAAGTCATGAGCAACGCTCTCTTTTGAACTCCTACTTAGAAACACGCCAGTGTTGGCCATCCAAGAAAGACATACGTACATCAGCTACGTGCAGACTCTGGATGTAGTCTAGAGGATCTAATAGGAATGATGGATGTGACGAAGAGAGAGAGAGAGAGAGAGAGAGAGAGAGAGAGAATCTGAGAATTCGGGGATAAAAGCATAGCTTGGTGATATACATGCATGTATAAATATGCATAAATATATATACATATATATATATATATATATATATATATATATATATATGCGTGTGTGTGTGTGTTAGTTGTATAAAGCTTGATGATTTTAATCATTAAGGGTTTTCGGACTATTGTCTTCATCTTTATTATTATTTCCACAACGTTTCGGCCGATATGTCCTCCGGCTTTCTTCAGGTGTTTGTCGAACTCGGGAACCTTCACGGAACTTCGAACTACGTCCTTTATTGAATCCACGGGGGTCGCCTGTTCTGATTTCGTTAGCCATAACCGGGTTCAAGTATTAAGTATTCCTGTATTGTTTCTCGCCTGCAGTCAGGATTGAACCTGCAACTTCCAGATGATTGTCTCCTTAGAAGCTTAGGGAACGAACGCCTATAACCGTTACGACGTGTCCTGCTGTGTGTTTGTGTGTATGTGTTTGCGCGTGTTTGTGTATGTAGTTAGACAGCAGTCGTTCATTTAATCATGTTTCATGAAATAGTAAAGAAACACTTTGTCTGTATCATTTAATTAAGAATCTTTCGAGTTTCCTGATAAGTGTCTTGGTTTCAGGTTAGAATTCGTGGATGAATTTACCAGAATTGTCCCGAGCGCTTTCAGTCCCTTTATAGGCTATCATCAGGGGTTGCTTGCATGTGTAAAGAGTATTGTCTTTTAAATGAGTTTTGAAAGTTTTTTGGGTTTTATAGCATAACAAAAATATCCTAACGCTGAGTTGGATAAAAGTGAGTTGGTGATGAATGAAAAGAACAAAACACTATCAACGGAAATAGGGAATATTTAAAAAAAAAAACTTCTGAAGGCATTTCAAAATATTGTCACTATTTTCAAAATTAATTCTATTGATTTTAATTGTCTTTTATGGGAAACATTTTGAGATGAGGTTTTCTAATCTGAGAATTGATTTTTTTTATTTATTGCAGACTTTTTGTCCTCATCTTGGTAGTTTTTATGTTGTTTTTCTTTCACTACGTTTCGGCCAAATTTCACCGCTGGCCTTCTTCAGGTGATTTACCGCGACCTCGGATAGGAATGCTGAGTCTTGTAACCGTATCCCCAGTAATTACTGCCTTCCATAGTTGTTGTCTATTGCACCTCGTTTTTGACCAAGTAAACTTCTGGCTAGCTTGGGTAGGATTTGAAACCGCTATCTTCTGACAATTCTCACCTTGAACCGTAGACTCTCAACGCCTCTAACCGCTGCGCCACGTGCCCCGAAGTTCGCAATAAATTAAAAAAATAAAAAGAATAAAATAAAAAATTAATTATCAGTCTATTGATTTTAGTTTAGTTTTTTATTTATTTATAGGGCTTCTATGATTGGTAGTCGTAGCTAATCATTTTCATGTGCGATTATAATAGTGTTTGCAACAAGAATTTTTCGAAACTGATTTATTAATAGAATGGGTTTTAAGATGTAAGACTATGGAGCTAGAATCATTAAGGTGCATTGTAAGTCGTTTAGATAGAGTTGTAGTTGTAAGACCAACGTATATATTGTATACTTAAACAGCAAATCATTATCTAAACCGGTTTGATTGAATACCGCAAATTGTTTCTTTTTTGAAATCTTCAAGTGAAGACGTTCAAGTCTTCTCAATAGTCTACTTACTTTTGGGTCAGGTTAGTAAAGAAAGAACCACTCATCCTAACAGAATGAACCAACCCCATATATAATTTATATATATAATTGAAAAAAATTTTTTTAAATCCACTCCGAATGCATATAAAACTCACTGCAACAAACGATCTAAAACGATCCCCTAAGATGACCAGCGAAATGGTGGAAATCGCTTGGGCTAATATATGATTTTTCTTTACCAACTTGACCCAGAAGTAAGAAGACGAGTGAGAAGACTTGGAGATTTTAAAAAAGAAACAATCTGCGGTATTCAACCAAACATATATATATATATATATATATATATATATATGTGTGTGTGTGTGTGTGTGTGTGTGTGAGTAAATCCGATAATATATAGAGAAAAATTGATAAGGTAATCCAAGTTGAAGGAGAGATTTATTGAGAAGACTTACAATGCACCTTTCTGGTGCCAGTTCCGTAGCACAACATTCAAAAGACATTCATGCCCAACAATAGAATTACGGAAGATTCTTACCGAAAACACAACAATATTAGAACAACAAAATAACAAACAAAAACTAAAGATTCTCGAGGCACAACATATTAGGAACATACAACCTAAACGTAATAGAATTAATTTTGAAACCAGTGTCAATATATCCAAATGTCTTTAGCTACTGACGCTATTTATAGAAACAAATTCGAAAAGTAAACGCTATACAATACAACATACAAACGCTCGTTATTACAAAGCAGTGATGTACATACAAAAGTTACATCACCTTTGTTATTCATCCTCCCCTGATGATGGCCCAAATTGGGCATAAAGTACCAGATAAATAACTAATCATGGAAGTTTTATTAACCAGTTCCCGCCGAATATCATAAGATTCATACGGCAATTCGAACGGGCTAACAAAAGAATGTGTTGACAAAAATGTCTATTAAGTTCAATTGAATACGTATCAATGAAGAAATACACACACACACACACACACACACACACACATATATATATATATATATATATATATATATATATATATATATATATATATTTCGAGCTGACTAAGAGAAGAAACAAAAGATACCCTGCAAAAACAATCACGGACGCCGACTACGCTGATGACTTGGCGTAACTGGCGAATACGCCTAATCAAGCAGAGACACTACTGCATAGTCTAGAACGAGCCGCAGCTGGCATTGGCCTCCATGTCAATGCACACAAAACTGAATATATGTGCTACAACCAAACGGGCAACATTGCCACACTAGACGGAGCCTCTCTGAAACTAGTAGACAAATTCACCTACCTAGGAAGTAGCGTCTCATCAACCGAAAAGGACATCGACACACGACTGACGAAGGCATGGACGGCTATCGATAGGCTCTCAATATAGAAATCAGACCAAACCGATAAAATGAAACGCAGTTTCTTCCAGGCAGCGGTTGTTTCGATACTACTATATGGATGCACTACATGGACGCTAACTAAACGGCTGGAGAAGAAACTAGACGGCAATTACACAAGAATGCTGAGAGCAGTATTGAACAAGTCCTGGCGACAACACCCCACGAGACACCAACAATACGGACACTTGCCCCCCATCACGAAAACTATTCAAGTTAGACGAACCAGACACGCAGGACACAGCTGGAGAAGCAAGGACGAGCTCATAAGTGATGTAATCCTATGGACCCCAACATATGGCCGTGCAAAAGCAGGACGACCAGCTCGAACTTATATACAGCAACTATGTGAGGACACAGGATGTAACTCTGAAGACCTGCCGAAGGCGATGAATGATAGGGAGAAGTGGCGAGAAAGGATCAGGGATATCAGTGCTTGCGGCACGACATGATGATATATATACATATATATATATACACTACTAGGTAATCACATTAAGACGAATAATACAATAAAAAACGCAGTTTCAAAAAAGAAAAAAAAATGTAAAAGACCTTCTCCTTTACAAGCACTAATTCAAATTTGAAACACCATTGAAAACCTGGAACCAAAAATAAAATAGCAGCACCTCAAGAAACAAAACGAAAACTATATAAATGTATATATAATCATCATCATCATCATATCGCGCTGGTAGCACGGATATCCCTGACCCTCTCTCGCCACTCCTCCCTATCGTTCATCGCCCTAGGTAGGTCTTCAGGACAACAGCTTGTATCCTCACATAGCTGCTGAATGTACGTTCGAGCTGGTCGTCCTGCTTTTGCGCGGCCATGTGTGGGGATCCATAAGAGTACATCTCTTATGAGTTCATCTCTGCTTCTCCAGCAGTGTCCTGCATGTCTGGTTCGTCTAACTTGAATAGTTTTCGTGATAGGGGTCAGGTGGCCGTACAGTTGGTGTCTTGTGGGGTGCTGCTGCCAGGACTTGTTCAGGATTGCACGCAGCATTCTTGTGTAATTGCCATCCAGTTTCTTCTCCAGCCGTTTTGTTAGTGTCCATGTAGTGCATCCATATAGCAGTATCGATGTGACCGCTGCCTGGAAGAAGCTGCGTTTCATTTGTTCGGTTAGGTCTGATTTCCATATAATCGATAGCCTATTGATAGCTGTCCATGCTTTCGTTAGCCTCGTTTCGATGTCCTTTTCGGTTGATTCGACGCTGCTTCCTAGGTACGTGAATTTGTCTACTAGTTTAAGTGGGGTTCCTTCTAGAGTGGAGATGTCCCCCGTTTGGTTATAGCACATATATTCCGTTTTGTGTGCATTAACATAGAGGCCTATGGTTGCTGCTGCTCGTTCCAAACTATGCAGAAGAGTTTCGGCTTGGTCAGGTGTATTTGCCAGTATCGCTATGTCATCGGCGTAGTCGGCGTCGGTAATTGTTGTTGCGGGGTATCTTCTGCTTCTTTTCTTCGTCAGTTCGAAGCCATTCTCTTTGATTTTACGTGTCTTTATTTTGGGATTGCTACACATTGCAACAGGTCATGGATATTTGAACGAAGGCATTAATGGGTAATCATTAATTTTTCTCATTTATAAAATCACACGATTCCAATCGGATTTAAGTTTTGGTTTAAAAAAAACTGATAATTTGCATTTCTTTGTTGTTTTTTTTTAAATTCTTTTAGTTATTTTTTCAGAACTTCCGACCTTATTTGGCAAGTAATTAATGTTTTATTTAAAAGTTTTAGCAAATTTAAAAGTTGATTTTTTCTCTTTTTTTTTCAGTAAAATATCTGTAAAAAAAAGAAAAGAAGAAAGCTATACGATGCAAAAAATTGAATGAATATTTTTCCTTTATTTTTTCTTTTTTTTTTTTTTTTCTTCTCAGAACTTCCGACCTAATTTAGCCAGTAATCATTTTTTCTTTATTTGAAACCTTTTTTGTTGTTTTTTTTTCAGTAAAATATCTGCAATAATAAGATGACGCAAAATATTAAATGATTATTTTTCATTTTATTGTTTGTTGTTTTGTTGCTTTTTTTTTTTTTTTAGAAAAACTTCCGAATTAATTTGGCAAGTAATTAATTTTTTTTATTTCAAAATTTAATAACATTTAATTTTTTTTCATTAAAACATTTGCAACAATGTTTAAAGCAAGACAATGCAGCAAAAGTTAAACGAGTATTTTTAAATTCATTCTTTTATTTATTTTCTCAAATTTTTGTCGTGGCGAGAAAAGTTGAATATCAAAATGTTGAATAATATTCTCAAACGCGATATATAAGAATTACTTAGAGCTCTGGTGGATGGTCTTGTAGAATACGCCGGCGGAATCTCTACACAAAGTTGAGACCCACCACCACACCCCGAATGACACTAAACTATCTGATGGTGAGGCTCAAATCCTGTAGCTTTGGGGAATTCCGAGTACCAATTCATTACCATTACTCCTAGGTTCACTTTGGTAGTACTTGATTGATCAAAAAGGACTCTTTGATAATTTAACTGTGTGTGGACAAATGACTGATGCGTACAAATAAAACAATTCGTGTTACCGGAAGACATTGGCCCAGCGGTTAGAGTGTTCGCCAATGGCCCGGGAGACCTGGGTTCAATCCCAGGTCGAGTCATACCAAAGACTTTAAAAATGGAACTTGATACCACCTTGCTTAACACTCAGCATTATAAGGTACGGTTCAAGGGTAAAGTGGAGCAATCCAGGGAATGGAGTAGCGCCCTCCCCTACACCTTGGTGTAGTAGCTATCGAAAAGGGAGCCTTCGGGTCACCCTCGACTATGGTCGCTAACTTTACTTTACTTACTTCACTGTGTGTAAACAAGTGAGTAATATTGTAGCATACCCATAATACGGATATGCGGAACGTACATAGAATGTTCATAAAATATATACATAGAACATAGGAATCCCTAAACACGAAAAACACGTAACGACTTCTTAGTTCAGGTACGAAACCTTTTATTACCTTTGAGTTAAAGGTTTCGACATAAGGAAGAGAGATGCACAATCTTTCTATGATGACTTTTCCATCGCCCCTACCCCACCTCCATCATGTGCAGCGCCCGTAGCGCACAAATTTGTCTGGCCTCAGCGAGCCCCGAAAGTCGACCCTCCCCGTTCGGAGTCAAGTTCTCAACTTACTGGCTTTTTTTCAAAACCCTCAAAATCCTCCGCGTGCGCTTCCAGTGCATGACGTCATTCACATCTCCTGGTCAAATCCTCTCTCTGGGATTTTTTTTGACATCTGTGAACGACAGATCCTCCCCGCGCGTGCGTAAACACCTGTGCTCAAGTTTGCACCTAACTAACCCATGTGCTGATTCGAAAGGTTCTCAGCCTAACTAAACCCAAAGGCAAGATATATAAAACGAAATCCCTCGGCCATTATATTACAATATTTGATAGAATTATTAGTGTTAGATAGCAGTATTTGAACCCATTTAACTATGTGCTGACTAATGAGCACTGTCTCTAAAAAATGTCACCAACAAACTCTTCATTTCCAAATCATATATATCTAATATATGGATGTATAAACAGGATTTGGCATTAAATAACCTATAAGGCTTGATATGCCATAAAACCCCACCAACCAACTAAAATTAGTTATAGAAAAACATCTATTTCTTTTAGATTATAAATCTTATTTACCCGACACGTTTTCAGAATTTAAAAATGAATAGAAAACAGTACAATACGGATCCATCCAAATAACTGCCTCGTAATTCTCACATACACACAAACACACCCACACTCTAGTACTTACACACGCATGCAAACACTCACATAAGAACACACACATACACATATACGCATGCGCACACACACATACACACATATATTTAGAGAGAGTTTATTATATTTACAAATAAAAACAATTACCGACGCCGACTACGCCGATGACATAGCGATACTGGCAAATACACCCAACCAAGCCGAAACACTACTGCACAGTTTGGAACGTGCCGCCGTAGGTATTGGCCTCCATGTCAATACTTACAAAACGGAATATATGTGCTATAATCAAACAGGCGACATCACCAAACCAGACGGAACCCCTCTGAAACTAGTTGACAAATTCACCTACCTAGGAAGCAGCGTCTCATCAACAGAAAAGGACATCGACACGTGGCTAACGAAGACATGGACAGCTACCGATAGGCTTTTGATCAGAAATCAGACCGGACCGATAAAATGAAACGCAGTTTCTTCCAGGCAATGGTTGTATCGATACTGCTGTCTGGATGCACTACTTGGACGCTAACTAAACGGCTGGAGAAGTTAGACGGCAATTACACAAGAATGCAGCAAGCAATATTGAACAAGTCCTGGCGGCAACACCCCACAAGGCACCAACTATACGGCCACCTACTTCCCATCACGAAAACTATCCAGGTTAGACGAACCAAACATGCAGGACACTGCTTGAGAAGCAGGGACGAGCTCATAAGTGATGTACTCCTATGGACCCCCACGTATGGCCGGGCGAAAGCAGGACGACTAGCTCGAAAATACATACAGCAGCTCTGTGAGGATACGGTATGTAGCTCTGAAGACCAACCAGAAGCGATGAACGGTAGGGAGAGATGGCGAGAGAGGGTCAGGGATATCCGTGCTAGCGGCATGACATGATGATGATGATGACAAATAAAGAGCTCAATATCAGTGATAGAGTATTGAAACAGAGTGATTTGCGCTTGGTGACTATCAGTTTTGTAGTTGTCTTGTAGTCACATTCTTACTCTTACAATGTTCATGCTCACCTCCAGGGCCACGTCTTCCTAACGTGGAGATACGCCTCCTATACAGTAGGGGAGATCACTGCTGCGGAGACCTAATAAGGTCGAAACAGCAGTTCAGGGTTTTCATATGTCCTACGCAGTGTTGGCTGGATTTTATGATCATATCAATTCAATTTATGATATATAATTGTTGTATATTGACCTCCGACCCGGCCAAGCTGTCAAAATAGGATATGCACCTGTGTAAATAACAGGTGCATCCGGTCGATGAATATCAGGATATAACCTTGGCTGTGGACGGGTTGAATTGAGTGCGAAATTGTGACGTTCGAAGGAAGAAGAGTGGACGTCAAATCAGTATATAGCCCCGGCGACAGGAAGTTCAGATCAGTTGGAGAGAAGATGCTGGAATGAGGACCATGCCCCAGAGAGGCTGAGCCCCCAGAACCTCGGTTGAGCAGCTCATGAGAACGGGAAAGAAACGCTCTTATGGCCATAAGAGTTGGGGTCAATATGTTGTAGTTCTGTTCAGTCTCCAACTCACCTCTCACACAGTAAAATCTTTAGTAACCCTTTCGAACCCTTTCAATAAAGTGAGAGGTATATTTTTCTAAAGACCAGTGTCCGCTCGTTTTCATTGCGTCGTTATGTTTCTGCATGCATATGTATTATGTGGCCATATAACATAATTACTCTATTTAAAAAATGTATTCCTTTTTCTTTACCTATTAGGTTATGGTCACGCAGATGCGTATATCCGAATTAGAAAGACGTGGCCGTGGAGGTGACCGTATCCTTTGTACGAATACGGATGTAACTTACAAGACACGTCAGGTTAAGTGGCCGCGCGTTTTCGATGACTTCTTAATTTGGCAAAGAGCGTGTGTGATGTGGACTGATAGCTTATTGGTAAAGTTTTGGCTCTACATTCTGTGATTGCTTACTCGATCTCCAGTGGGAGAGATCAGTGTATACACTGCAGATGAAACCTAATATTATCAAAACAGCTGTCCAGTGGTTCTGTATGTCGCATATTTTTCACGTGTTGCATAGCCGCAATACATTACAGCTATACACATATACGTGTGGAAACAAAATCAACAATAATGACAAACGAACACACTTCTTTAGACAAATATACCTCTCACACTTTATTCGAAATGGTTGGTAAGTGTTGTGTGTGAGAGGTGAGTTGGAGACTAAACAGACTGCAACCTATTGACCCCCAGTTGCTCTGTCTTTAGCAGCACTTCTTTCTCATTCTGCTGGCTGCTCAACCGGAGGTCCTGAGGGCCCAGCCCTCTGCTGGGACCTGGTTCTCACTGCATCGAACTGCAACTCAAACTTTAATTGCCTGACTCCAACTAATTGAACCTGTCTGTGGCTCCAGGTGATATAATTGTTTTATATCCACCTTCTTCTTATGGGCGTCACATCTGCACCCAATTCAACCCGTCCACAGTCAAGGTTATACCCTGATATCTTCGACCGGATGCACCTGTTATTTACACAGGTGCATCTCTTATTTGATAGCTCAGCCGAAGGTCACTATGTAACACGAGTTCTTTTTTGATTTTCTCTATTGATTTTTTATAATCTTTTTGGTGGGGGATTTTTAATCTTATTTATTTTATTTTTATTCTTTTGTTTGTTTTTTGAGTGATTTCTTCAATACCTCTTTTTTGCGAATAAAGAGTTTCGTTGAACTTTAGATTCAGGAACAACTCAAAAGTATGTACGTCCATCAGTACTTCATGTTAAGAATAAGTTCATTGATAAAATGATTTTGATCTCGCCCAAAATATCTGTTTCCTGAATATTCGAAATGGCAATAAAGTTAACTGAGTGCCCTTAGCTTGAGGATAGGTCTTTCTGCGTATTATTGGTGGTTGAGGAGTGCAAATCAAGAGACATTTTCAGAAGAATGTGTGAGGGGTAAAGAGAAGCATATTTTAGCAAAAATAAATGCTTTGGTGGTGAAATGGTTAGCAAGCTCGACTAGCAAACCTACACGAGTGAGTTCGAGTCTCACTGAGTGCCCCTTTCATATGGCCTTGTGCCACATCTAAGCAAAAAGCTTAGTAAATTTCCATTGGTTTTCTGCCCTGAGACGGAGTCAAAATACAGTGCAAATACACAGACTCTCCGGCAAAGAAAAAGTTCCGAGCGCAGCAGTCTGTAAAGAAGGTCATGCTTACAGTGTTCTGGGAAATGAAAGGACCCATAACTATTGATTTCCTTGAAAAAGTTACTAATGAAAAAAGTGCTTCTTATTGCCAACTCCTAAGATAAAATCTTCCCTTTATATGAAATGACCCGAATACTTACAAATATTCGCAAATTCTAAAAATTAAGAAATACTCAGTAGAGGCGAATAATAATAAGACGCAAAATATATATTTTTGACGCTCTGATTCAAGTGTCTTGATTTATTTTAAAAACCAAAACTTTATCTTGTTTTAATTTTTGTTTTTCGACTGGTTTCTTCAGTGTCTCTCGTTGTTCACAATCCTTACCAGGTTGCTCAATAAAACCAGACGTGCCACTAAAACAGCTGGTCACGTAAACGTCATTTTAACGTCTACAGGCTGAGAGTTTTCTGGGCAAACCCCTCGGTGCCACTTTAAGAAAGTCGAAAGCCGTTTACTGTAGTGATCTAAAACTTTCTAAGGTGATATCATGCTACCGTCTACCTGGCTATTAAAGACAGACGTCCAATTTTATTGTAAGCAAGGATAAATTTCTTTTTTGTTTTTCATTTTAACTTGAGACTCGTGTTTTCATTTTACTGGTTTCTTTGTCCCCTGATTTTCGTTCTTCACGTTCTATGGAACGATTATTGGCCAGGAGGAAAATTCTCGATAGTCAATGCCCTCTAATTATTTTGGAATCATATGGACGTGCCAAACCTTGAAAGCGTGCTTAACTGAAGATATCGGTGGTGATCTTGTTTAACCAATAAGTAGATGCTGTTTGTGTTCCGACAATGTTTTGGCTTTGAGTAGACATTTTTTATTGGACGTGTGAGGTGCCACCTACCGGAGGAAGATGGCAGCTGCATGAACAAATGTTTATCTTTGTCTCTGAAGCATAAATCTTTGATTTAGAGACACAAGCACACACACACACACGCACAAGCACACACACACACACACACACACACACACACAAGCACACACACACACACACACACACACACACACACGTGTATGCTTGTTATTCAAGGTAAAATAGAAATTAACGAGACAGAAGATTTAATTGTGTTCAATTTAAAGCCATCCTGTCACCAGGGCTAAGGATAAGCTGTATACCTTGCAGTAGGGTAAGACCCCACCAAAAAGGGGTAGGACAATATACTGTATCTGATGGTGAGGCTCAAATTCTGGAGGGCTGTAGAACGTGGAGTATCTCTTCATTGCCATTACTTCCAGGTTCACTCTGACCTGGAATCGAAAGACCTGTTAGGGTGCCATATTTGGGTGAATGTGTTTCGAAATACATAATATTAACGAAGTAACTTCTACTAGGGATAAATGCAACACAATCTATCGTCCTTATAGGCCTTGTGCCAAACTCAACATTGGATAAGGATAAATTGATTTTCATTTACCAAGCGCTACATAGAATGATTGTAAAAAAGATCCTCCTGTTACAATAGAACTCGCTATTCAGTTCCGACTATTTTCGAGAATAGCTTCCTCACCAACGAGGGATGGAAATCTGTTTTTTCTATGTTAGAGTGTAATTTTTTAAAATTTCGTTGTGAGTTTAAATGTTGTGTGTATACATAAATAATATCTTCTACGTTCGGGAAAATTCCTTTATACCTTTAAGAATATTTTTCTGGCTCGTATTTTATATAATCGTATGCATGGTTCAAATAGGCATATAACTGTGAGATAGATAGATAGATAGATAGATAGATTTGAACATACTAGAATAAATATAGAAGTTTGGTTTGGTGGGTTTTATGGCATAGCAGCCTTTGTAGGTTATTTAACGCCAAATCCATTTTATGTAAATAATCTGTTCTATTTAAAACAATTCACTTTAGCATAAGTACACAGTTTAATTGTCAAAAACATTTATTTCAAACTATTCAAGAAGTTATACGTAACAATCCAGTTAAGTGTAAATACAATTTTAATGTCGAAAAACAGTTCTATTTGAAATAATTCAGTTAAGCATAAACACGCAGTATAAATGTAAGTACGGTTTAATTGTCAAAAACATTTCTATTTCAAGCTATTCAGTTTACTCAAACAATTCAGTTTAGCATAAGAATACTATTAGTTCTATTTAACCCATAGATAGGGCCCTATCAGGTGCTCCCACTCCGGGCCAGAGTGGACCAGGGAGCGATGGTAATGAAGCGGTACTCCACATTCCCCTAAACTCCAGCATTCCTGGAACCTCACCATCAGATTGTTTAGTGCCATATCCAGGACATTCATTGGGGGGTTTTACCCCTCTGCAGAGGTACAGTCGGTGTATTCTACAGCTCCAGCCGACTGGGCAATACACAGAGTTAAATGTCAAACAGTTTTATGTCAGATAATTCAGTTCAGCATAAGTACATAGTTTAGACGTCAAAACAGTTCTATTTCGAGCAATTCAGTGTAGCATTAGTACGCAGTCTCAATGTCAAAACAGTTCTATTTAAAACAATTCAGTTTAGCATAAATACGCAGTTTACATGAAAAAATCAGTAAAGTGAAAGAAGCATGGTATATAGTTCCATTTAACCCATAGATAGGACCCTTATCAGTGCTACCACTCCGGGCCAGAGTGGACCTGGGAGCGATGGTAATGAAGTGGTACTCCACATTCCCCTAAGCTCCAGCAATGCTGGAACCTCACCATCAGATTGTTTAGTGTCATATCCAGGACACTCGTTGGTGGGGTCTTACCATTCAGCAGAGAAGCAGTTGGTGTATTCTACAGCCCCAGCCGACTGGGCAATACACAGAGTTAAATGTCAAACAGTTTCATTTTAGAAAATTCCGTTTAGCATAAGTGCACAGTTTAGACGTCAAAACAGTTCTATTTCGAGCAATTCAGTGTAGCATTAGTACGCAGTTTTAATGTCAAAACAGTTCTATTTTAAACAATACAGCTCAGCATAAATACGCAGTTTAAATGTATAAAAACAGTAAACGCCAGCCACCATTTAGTTGTTTAACCCATAGATAGGACCCTTATCAGGTGCTACCACTGCGGGCCAGAGTGGACCTGGAGCGATGGCAATTAAGGTGTACTCCATATTCCCCAAAGCTCCAGCATTGCTGGAACCTCATCATCAGATTGTTTAGTGTCATATCCAGGAAACACGTTGGTGGGGGGTTCTTACCCCTCTGCAGGCAGTAGGTGTATTCTACAGCCCCAGCCGACTGGGCAAAAATATAGAAGTGTGAACACACTGGAATATATATATATATATATATATATATATATATATATATATATATATATATATAAAGAGTTTCTGATATATAGTTAAATAAATAGGTATGAAAATGCTAGGATAGATAGATAAGAAAATACTGAAATAGATACAAAGATATGAACCTACTGGATTATATATATATATATATATATATATATATATATATATATATATATATATATATATTATGTTTGCCTTATAGTTTCTTGTTGGTAGGCTCTGGTCCTCTGCTGCTATTATTAATCCCTCTGTCTTAGCCTTCCGACCAACACTTTTCAGCCATCGGTTAGTCTTTATCTATATCAGCATTTCAAATTCTTTATGCATATCTGTTGTGCCTTGTTAGGGACCAGAAAGAAGACACGGAAGAAGAGAAAATAGATTGAGCAAGTGTATTAAATAAACAGAACATATATACAAAAAAAGATAGTTAGTACAGCCAATAGAAGTGTCAGTCCGAACTGTCAGATTTGACTGCTCGGAGAAAGTCGATATTTGTCGTTCGTCCCTCCGACCGAACGTGTGAGCCACAATGCCGTTGGGTGGGTCCTTTTGCAGGGCCGTAACCTAGATACTCCCAGTAGCTCAAAACATGCCTCGGGCCCCGTTGGCATTCCATTAAGAAAGGGGCGCTTCTGGCGCCAGGTGATAAACCTAGCCCCTTAAAGAAGGGTTTGAGCCTGGGGGCCGGCCTCTCTGGCTCGAGGATGCCGGTATAGGTGCGCCTAGACTGACTGCCATTGGAACCTGGACACACCCAACCAAAACCTTGTACCGACGAACACGACCGACCAAAGTGTGTCCCGGCCCTCGCTGGGAGAAAGTCGATATTTGTCGTTCATCCCACCGACCAGACGAGTGTGACAGAAGGCCTTTTTTTCGTACATATCATCTATGTGAGAGTTTTTGCTCGCATGCGTCTTTAATTTATTTATTCTTTGTGCTTCTTTCTTTACAGGAAGTGGAAGCAAAATATGAAATAATTTTTGAAACGTTTTCTTTAAGTCTGATTAGTCCCATTTTTGTAAAAAAAATGCGATAAATCTAAATTTATGTGATTAGATCTATCATTCAGGCACTTTTTAAAATTAAAATTTAGCCCAATATGTGTGAGAAAGAAAAGAAACTACAAAGAAACTATGATGCGTTTAACGCCGAATCCAAGCCAAAGTTTCTTTGTCTACCGTATACAAATCAAAGAAAAAAAACTATTTAAAAAAAAGAGCTTTTTGAGTAGAAGTGGAGAATTAAATAAAAAACGAAAAGAAGGCTTTTAAACTGCTCTCGCAACGGTGATTTAGAGGGACCCCAGAACATCAATAAGAAAACACGCAAATGCATTAAAAGTCCACGAGAAAACAGTGCTGGGGTGCAACTAAACAAGATTTGAGCCCAGGCCTTAACCCCCTTGATTACGTTATATGAGGTGTTTTAGAAAACAAAACACACGCAACTTCTCATCCAAATATTCGGTCACTTAAGACGGCTGTTGACGAGGAATGGAATAAAATGTCTGAAGAATTTATTTTGAAGGCATTCAAATCGTTTCAAAGTTATGTTGATACAAGAATTGGAAAAAATGACGGCCATATTGAGTAAATTTACTGTTTTGTGTTTTTCTTCTAATTATGATTTTTTTTAAAATCATAAAACAAGATTAATTTTCTTGTTTTATAATAGTCATTTATTATTATACTAGAATATTGCTAATTTTGCTTCCGCACTCACTATTTATTTGTCTCTGTTGCTTTATCTTTTATGCCTATATCTTTTATTGTAAAGTCGAATTGATTAGCAAGTTTATTACTTTCTCTACTGATTGAATATTTTTTCTTTTACTTCTCTAGTATGTTTACTAACTGTAACATTTAATCTGGTATTGGGTCGAAGTGATTCATTGATCCTGTTGTGGTTTTTAGTAAGTAAATTCTTGTTGGATTAATCCTCTTCTGCCATTTTTTTTCTTAGCATAGAGACGTTCTATATCAGCTCTTGTGTGGCAGAATATTAGATTCCTAACTTAAGTATCGATCTTTTTTTTTTTATTTCAGCTAACGTCCTGTTTTTCATAATAAAACTATATGTCATTACTCGTATTGCCAGGACTTTGATAGTTATAATTTTATTTTTGGCTTTCAGTTCTATTCTTAATATGGTTCTTTATTTTTCTTTTGAATTATTTTCTCATTTTTCTATTTTATAGAATGATTGATGCCCTTCCCTTCATTAATTCTTAAATTTTTATAGGTTTTATTGTGTTTTAACACTGTATTTTTCCTGTTTATATGAAGAGTTTGTTTTTTAAGCGACATTTCCACACAACACGGAAGCTCTCTGAAATCGGTTCACCTACCTAGGAAGCAGTGTCTCATCAACCGAAAAAGACATCAACACGCGGCTAACGAAGGCATGTACAGCTATCGATAAGCTATCGATCATATGGAGGTCAGACCTAACCCATAAAATGAAACACAGTTTCTTCCAAGCAGCGGTCGTGTCGATACTGATATATGGATGCACTACTTGGACGATAACAAAACGGCTGGAGCAAAAGCTAGACGGCAATTACACAAGAATGCTGCGAGCAATACTGAACAAGTCCTGGAGGCAGCACCCCACGAAAAACCAACTATACGGCCACCTACCTCCCATCACGAAAACTATCCAAGCTATACGAACTAGACATGCAGGACACTGCTGGAGAAGCAGGGACGAGCTCATAAGTGATGTACTCCTTTGGACCCCCACATATGGCCGAACAAAAACAGGAAAGCCAGCTCGAACATACATACAGCAGCTATGTGAGGATACGGGATGTAGCCCAAAAGACCTGCCAGAGGTGATGAACGATAGGGAGAAGTGACGAAAGAGGGTCAGTTATATCTGTGCTAGCGGCACGACATGATGATGATGATGATGATGATGATGATATCAAGAGTGATGTTTTTAGACTTTACCATCCAACCTTTCCTAAATGTAATTTTCGCACAGTTTTCTAGACCAAACTACATCACTATGACGTCACTAAATCTTTTTAAATTGCTTTGTAGACTTTATAAATACTCATCATTTTTTTGCATATAACTCTAAATCGTCCATATTAAATTGGCAGTTCATCTTTTAGATGTAGTTTTATTTCCATAGGTCGTGGTTTTAATTGCCATGGTTGCCCAGTCGGCTGAGGCTTTAGAATACACCGACTGCTTCTCTGCAGAGGGATAAGACCCACCCCCCGCAATGAGTGTCCTGATTTATGACACTAAACAATCTGATGTTGAGGTTACTGTGATGCTGGGGCTTTGAGGAATGCGGAGCATCCTTTCATTGCCATTGCTCCCAAGTCCACTCTGGCTCGGCGTGGTAGCGCCTGATAGGGCCCCATCTATGGGTTAGATAGCACTAAACGGTATACTTATGCTAAACTGAATCGTTTGACTAAACTGAATAGTTTGAAATAGAAATGTTTTTAACAATTAAACCGTATTTACATTTAAACTGCGTGCTTATGCTTAACTGAATAATTTGAAATGGAACTGTTTTTTGACATTGAAACTGTGCTTACATTAAACTGATTTGTTTAATATAGAACTGTTTTGACATTTAACTGTGTACAAACAAAATCTTTACTGATTCTAAACTGAATTATCTGAATTAGAAGTTTGACTAAACTGAATAGCGGGAAATAGAAATATTTTTTCACAATTAAACTGTACTTACATTTAAACTCCGTATTTATGCTAAACTGAATTGTTTGAAATAGAACTATTTTCATAAAAATGGATTTTGTGTCAAATAACCTACAAAGGCTGATATGCCATAAAACCCAAATCAACCAATAATTTCTATGGAGAAAATCTTTAGAGCTATATAAAAAAAAAAAGCGGGGAAAGTGAGTTTCCTTGGAAGATTCCATTTTAATGTTCAGATTATGAATTTTGAAAATGCTTTTTTTCATGGAATAATCTTAGGTTAACATGCCACCATTCTATTTTGTATTTTAGGAATGTAATTATAACAGGGGATATCTTTAAAATCTTTATAACTTTTCGAATCCGTTTGTGAATTATGCAATCAAAAGTCGTTTTGTAGTCAATCCAAGCTATACCTAGATTTTTTGTTTGGATCGACAATTCTCCATGATCATCTTGTTTATGAGGAGCTGAACTTTGCAGCCATATGGTTCTTTTTTTTTTTTTTTGCATCTCTTTTTATAAACAGAAGATGCTATTCTATTATATCAATTTTGCTATATAATTGCGGAAGGATTTTTTTAAAATATTATCATTTTTCATTTTATATATCTTATCATTCGGGTTAGATAGGTGCACACAATGAGTGCATGTGTTCACACGCGTGCAGGGAGGATGTGACAATCATAGATGTCACATTAAAAACCCCAGATAGGAAATGAGACAGGGGGATGTGAATGACGTCATGCCCGGAAGTGATGGGCTGGGATTCTTAGTGATTTTGAATAAAAGCAGTGAGTTGAGATTTGAACTTAGACGAAGCGGGTTGATTTTTCGGATCTAGGGAAGGCCAGCCAGTTTGTAGACTGTGGGCTGCACGCACGTTGGTTGAGTCAGTGAGTTGAGAGTTGACGATGGACCAACAGTCAGCATAGTAAAAATTGTGTTTCTCTCTCCTCGTGTCGAAAACCTAAACTTAAAGAAGGTAAAGTTTCGTACCTGTACCAAGAGAGTCGTCAGTGTTTCGTATATTTCGGGATTCCCGATGTATATTTCACATATTCATATCTTTTGGCTCTATGTTACAATTTGACTATTCTCTCCTTAAAAATCAACTTTATAGGCGGTGTCTTCGTGGTGAAATGGTTAAAGCGATGGAATGCGGAATCCTAGTACGCGAGTTCGTACTCCAGTCGCGCTATTACGTTCACTTTCGAGCAAATACCCTTGAGAAAGGTATGAACCCCCTTATCCTCCCATCTATGGGTTAAATAGTACCACTACTGTTCTTCTAGGAGAATGGCTTTGGCATTAAATAACCTAAAAAGAGTTGATATGCCATTAAACAACTAAACCAAACCATTAACGTTATAATTGTTGTTTTTTTTCGTTTGTCGTGTCTTTTGTTTTTAGTTGTTGTTACGTTACTTATTCTGTGAGTCAATAAGGTAATTTTTCAGGTTCTTTTATCATTTCTGAAAAAAGTTCCGTCATTAGGTTGATTTGTTGATGTTTGTTATTCAATCTTTTGTAGATGACTTCCATTTATGTGTGATTTTAAGTGCATTTATAATTTTTATGGTAATATCTTCGTACATTTGAGTTAATTATTTTTACAAGTCTCTCATATTCGTAATCCACCTTGTTTAATCATATATTACATGGTTACTAATGGATCCATATAAAAAAGCAAGTAAAGTTGTCTCCTTTTAGTCGACGGTGACCAGAAGGTTCCCTTTTCAGTAGCTACTACACTGAGGAGTAAGGGAGGATGCTACTCCTTTCTCTGGATCGCTCCACTTTACCCTTGATACGTACCTTACATTGCTGAGTGTTAGATCAAGTGCCATTTTAAAAGTACTTGGTATGACGCGACCAGGGATTGAACCCAAGTCTCCCGGACCATTGGCAAACACTTTCCCTATGCCTCGGTAAAATGTTTTGGCCCTCTTGGAATATTTTGTTGTGTCTAAAGTTTTGTGTTTTTCAAATCTCTGGAAACGCTGTGTCTTTCTTGGATTTTTGCTCCAGTTTTTCTTTTTATTATTTTGGTCTTATCAATCGATGCCTCTAATATTTTCTTTTGATTTTTCTTGCTTTCCCAGTTTTGACTTCGACAAATTTATCATTTCATTTAATATGGATATTTCTCCGGGGCATTGGCCTAATGAGTAGAGTGTTCGCCAATGGTCCGGGAGACCGGGGTTCAATCCTAGGTCGAGTCATACCAAAGGCTCAAAAAACGGCACTTGATGCCTCCTTGCTTAACACTCAGCATTATAAGGTACGTACCAAGGGTAAAGTGGAGTAATCCAGGGAAAAGGTGTAGCACCGTTCCTGCACCTCGGTGTAGTAGCTATTGAAAAGGAGGCCTTCGGGTCGCCCTCGACTACAGTCACCAACTTTACTTACATATATATATATATATATATATACCCCAGCGTATTTATGCTTCTATACTTATTCTAGTTTGTTCAAATCTATCTATCTCTTTCACAGTTACAAGCCTATTCGAACCATGCATACGATTATATAAAATACGAACCAGAAAAATATTTTTAAAGGTATAAAGGAATTTTTCCCAAAGTAGATTTATATATGTATACACACGACACTTAAACTCACAACCAAATAAAAAAAAAATACGCTCAAACATAAAAACGTATTTCTCCTGTGTGTTCTGCCGTTTTTTTTGTTTTTTTTTGTTATCTTTAATTTTCCTTTGGTTTGCTGAAAGGTATTTATTGTTAGTGTAATGATTTCTGGACTTATTACTGAAGCTATATTTGTCACTGCCTCCCACCAGACACGACTTGACACAAGGTCAAAAGCCCGAAGGCCGATAAAAGTGGGGATAAAGGGGAGGGGAAGGTCGGGAACGAGCCGAGACTCGAACCCTGCTAGTCATTGGCCCACTAAGTGCAATGTGGATCTAATGAGTCAAGCCGTATCACGGACCTAAATCTAGGTCCGGGCACGTATGCCAGAATATAGCTTAAACTAGACCATGATGTCTAGTGCTATACAAGGCGTGCAAACGGATCTGAAAAGCAGCTTGCCCATCCGGAGGTTGCCCAGCCGAAGCTGGGGGCCTATTCGGCCCCGAGTCTGCTCTTGGTTTCGATCACCCATCCGGCACGAATGCCAGACAGCCCAGCCAAAAGGCCGGGGAGCGATGGTTATTTGTCGTTGCCTCCCACCAGACACAACTTGACACAAGGTCAAAAGCCCGAAGGCCGATTAAAGTGGGGATAAAGGGGAGGGGAAGGTCGGGAACGAGCCGAGACTCGAACCCTGCTAGTCATTGACCCACTAAGTGCAATGTGGATCTAATGAGTCAAGCCGTTTCACGGACCTAAATCTAGGTCCGGGCACGTATGCCTGCATATAGCTTAAACTAGACCGTGAGGTCTAGTGCTATACAAGGCGTGCAAAACGGATCTGAGAAAGCAGCTCGTCCACCCGAAGGTTGCCCAGCCGAAGCTGGGAGCCTATTCGGCCCCGAGTCTGCTCTTGGTTTCGATCACCCATCCGGCACGAATGCCAGACAGCCCAGCCAAAAGGCCGGGGAGCGATGGTTATTTGTCGTTGCCTCCCACCAGACACGACTTGACACAAGGTCAAAAGCCCGAAGGCCGATTAAAGTGGGGATAAAGGGGAGGGGAAGGTCGGGAACGAGCCGAGACTCGAACCCTGCTAGTCATTGACCCACTAAGTGCAATGTGGATCTAATGAGTCAAGCCGTTTCACGGACCTAAATCTAGGTCCGGGCACGTATGCCTGCATATAGCTTAAACTAGACCGTGAGGTCTAGTGATATACAAGGCGTGCAAAACGGATCTGAGAAAGCAGCTCGTCCACCCGAAGGTTGCCCAGCCGAAGCTGGGAGCCTATTCGGCCCCGAGTCTGCTCTTGGTTTCGATCACCCATCCGGCACGAATGCCAGACAGCCCAGCCAAAAGGCCGAGAAGCGATGGACTTATTACTGAAGCATTAGTATTTATCATTTCATTTAAAAGCATTAGAGTTGGTTTAAAGTCATCACGAGGATGATCTATACCATCATTGGCTAACTTTATTTGCATTAGAACATTTTTGTCATTTTTTAGGTGCTCTGTCTTATATTTCAGAATTAATAATATTTGCGATTTCTCTGTTTATATTTTGTTCTTTTCGTCGATCTTAATGTTATTTTCTGTGTAGTCGGGTGTTTTCTATTTGAGGTTGATTATTCACTAATTTATTGTATTCGTGTTTTATCGTTCGAGTTTTCATACAATTATTGCTTGATTAATTCAGATTATTATGTTTTATCAATAATTACATTTATTTCACGTTTTGTTTCGCTGAGTAAGAATTAACTGTTCTTTCATATCATGTATTAAGTGGTTGCTTTTAACGATATATCTTTTCGCATTGGCTTGTTTGTTGGGATCTAACTGTGTATCTGTACTTTTGCCCCCTCCCTTTTTTTTTGGTTCATTGAGTTGTATCTCTTCTTGATGGTTTGGTAATTCCATAAAAGAACGTAAAGGAATTCTTTTCAGCGTTTTTGTAACCATTTTTTGTTATGTTTTTGTTAAATCATCGTTATCATTATCATCATGTCGTGCCGCAGGCACGGATATCCTTGACACTCTCTCGCCACTTCTCCCTTTCGTTCATCGCCTCTGGCAGGTCTTCAGGGCTACATCCCGTATCCTCACATAGCTGCTGGATGTATGTTCGAGCTGGTCGTCCTGCTTTTGCCCGGCCATATGTGGGCGTCCATAGGAGTACATCACTTGTGAGCTCGTCCCTGCTTCTCCAGCAGTGACCTGCATGTCTGGTTCCTCTAACTTGTATAGTTTTCGTGATGGGAGGCAGGTGGCCGTATAATTGGTGTCTTGTGGGGTGTTACCGCCAGGACTTGTTCAATATTGCTCGCAACATTCTTGTGTAATTGCCGTATGTTACATCATAGTCTGACAATAAAAGTAATATATATATATATATATATATATATATACGCAGGATATACACACACATATATATATATACACGCAGGAGATAATATTGGAAATCAACTATATTTTTTATTGAACAAAATATGTACACTATATATATATAGTCATTCAGACTAGTTCATTCTGTCTTTGAGGGGCGTTTTTATCAAACCACAACATCTCCTCCTTTTAAAATTTCCCTTCCTCGAATGTTGCATATTTCTCTTTTTGGATAAATGTTCAAATTTAATGATAGTGGTGTTTTACGCTTGCTGTTCTGGTGCTACTTGAGGTCTTGGTATTTCGAACAAATCATAGATCACCTTTATACGATTATTTGGTTCAGATCACTACCTCTTTATAAGCTGGTTAGGGTGTCGTTTAACAATCCCTTTTGGATGTTCAACGATATAGACTAGTCTTCCAATTCGTTTTTATTTTTATTAATTGTGAAGATCTGGATAGATCATTATTCGGATTATCCAGTTTCTCCTAACTACTGAAGTGACTAATGGGTGACGTTAGGATTTCGTTTAACTTGCTGTTTTTTCAATCCCAACCAGGTTCATCATAGATAAACGATGTTCTTTTTGATCCACGGGAAGACCGATGTGGAATGTGTCATGAAGAGTGGTTTACATATATGGTTTTAGAGCATTTTATTCTTACAGAAAAAATATCTATTAATAATCTATAAAAAGAGAATTAATTTTAAGCTAAAAATTATAACATGAATTAACACATTTCGAAATCAAAGAAGTACGATACTATTTACCAACCCCTCCGCTCGGGCAGGATATGAGACAAGGTCAATTTTTAAGCGGAGTTTAACAGGTTTGAATTCACAGTTTTCCTTCTCCTAGACTAGTTGCCTCACCAAGGCTGAAGAACCTAGTCTGTCCTACTATTTACCCATAGCTGGAGGGAGAATAAATGGATTCATACCTTCTCCAAGGGTATTAGTGATATGTGAAATGCAATCAGTCTCGTCCAGGTTTTGAACTCGTGTCGCCGTGTCCATTTCCTCCGACGATAACGACTACACCACGGGCACCTCCAAGAAGTACTATGAACCCTCTCGAAGCCCCGTAGAAAAATTTTACCGGCACGCAAGAGATAAGGCTGTGGGAAGAACAATCAGAATATATATATATATATATATATATATATATATATATATATATATGTATATGTATATATATATGTCTATAAATTATTTTAAACAAATATGATTATATTACAGCAATTACTAAGAAGTTTAAAGCATTTCTTTTTAGAAGGGGTGGCGTTTTACTTCGATTAATCGGTCATGAATTTAGATTGAAAAAAATTTGTGAAGACGTTCTTTCAGCATTTGTTTCATCTTTTCTTCTTTTTTTTTAATTCATGAACATCGCTAGTATTAAACATTAACAGCTTTACCTTATAACAACATTAGTAAAATCAAATGAATAAATAAAACTATGATTAACAAAACTTGAAAAACTTATAATAACCCAAAGATAATTATACGCATGGATCAGATTTGAATGATATATTAGAATTTAAAACTGCATTAAGTTCATACAAGGTGAATACGATAAGTTTCCAGACTTTTCTCATATGGGCAATTAAAATTGTCGTAGACTCTTGAAAATTCACTATACATCGTATGAGATGACTGACCAATTTTTATGATTTCAGGTTTAAATGAACAGCTACAGCAGGAGTTGGAATACACCCAACTAAAACCTGATTGTCACAGCTGGTGAATTTCAAAAATGCAGTCTGACACTTTAGAAGAACGATATGCAATAAAATTCTGTTTTAAACTAGGTAAAAAAGCGACAGAAACGTATGGAATGCTTCAGACTGTTTTTCGACCATCTTGCATGAATCGAGCATCAGTTTTTGAGTGGCATTAGAGGTTCAAGGAAGGCAGGGAATCTTAGAGGGATGATGAGAGATGTGGGAGGAATAAGGAAGTTAGAACACCAGAGTTAATAGGCCAAAGCGTTAGGGTTAGGCTTAGGGTTACTATGTTGAGGTTTTAAGGGAGTTCAGCAAGAGATTCCTTCGGAAGAGGCCAGCACTTTTCAAATCGGGTCAGTGGCATTTCCACCAGGAAAATGCACCAGTCCATAACGTCATCCTTGTCACAGACTATTTGACTAAGATGGGCATCAAGACAATTCCTCAGCCTCCTTATAGTCCAGACCTTGGTCCCTGTGACTTTTGGTTATTCCTTAAGCTCAGAGGCTATCGTTATGAGACAATTGAGGAGATGAAAGAGGCTGTGACGAAGGTCATTGACATGCTCGGACAAGAAGACTTCCATGGGGCCTTCCAGAAGTTTTTGGAACGGTAGGTCTGATTTCCATATAATCGATAGCCTATTGATAGCTGTCCAAGCTTTTGTTAACCTCGTGTCGATGTCCTTTTCGGTTGATGAGACGCTGCTTCCAAGGAAAGTGAATTTGTCTACTAGTTTAAGAAGTTGTTGGAATGGTACTACAAGTGCATTGCAGCCAGAGGAGATGACTTCGAAATTTGTACTACGAAAAAGGTCTGGAAACTTATCGTATGCACCTCGTACATTAAATATTAAAAATCCTACATCTAAACTACTTTGATTGTAAATGAATTTATATCAAATTATTACCGTTTCTTTCGTTGGATATCGATTTGGTGATCTCAATGATAATAGGGTGTTTCCTCGTGGTGTAATGTTTAAAGCGATAGACCGCAGAATCGTAGTACACGAGTTCGTACTCCAGTCGCGCTATTACGTTCACTTTCGGGCAAATACCCTTGGGAAAGGTATAAACCCCCTTATCCTCTCAGCTATGGGTTAAATAGTACCACTACTGTTCTTCTAGGAGAATAGCTTTGGCATTTAATAACCTACAAAGGTTGATATGACATTAAACAAAAAAGTTCTTTCTTTATTTTTATTTTTGTTAATTATCACTAGCTCTATTCTTCTGGCCGAAATTAGGTGATCAGTTTCTATTCCAAAATCCTTGTGCCAAGTCTTGCATTCCTTTTGTGCTAGTTTTCTGTATTCACTTATTATGTTATTAATCATATCTTTATTAATATTATAATTATTATTATTATTATTGCTTACGCAATACCGGTAAAATGCTCTCGACCAAACAAAAAATTTGGAAATAGATTTGACCCATCAATGAAACCAATAACACTTACAGCCACTCCGGGTCAGAGTGTGCCTTGAAGTAATAGTGATAACAGGATAATTCAACAATCCCCGGACCTTCAGAAATGGAGCCTCACAACCGCATGCAAGTTTACTGTCATAGTATAGTCAGGACAAGAATTTTTTGAGAGGAGGGGGGCTTACACTTCTGCAGAGGACTGAGTTTGGATATTTTAAGTCCAACTTAGAGAGTTTAGTGTGGTTCGGTTTGTTTTTATGGCATATCAACCATTGTTGATTATCTAATGTCAAATCCATTTTTATACATATAAACAGTTCTATTTCAAACAATTCAGTTTAGCATAAATACAGTTTAGTTCCATTTGACCCGTAGATCGGATCCTATCAGGTGCTACTCCTCAGGGCCAGAGTGGACCTGGGAGCAATAGCAATGGAGAAGTACTCCGCATTCCCCAAAGCTCCAGCATCACTGGAGCCTCTCCATAAGATTGTTTTGTGTCATATCCAGGATACTCGTTGGGGAAGCAGTTGGTCTGTTCTACAGCCCCAGCCTACTGGTTAGACAGAGACAGAGGAAGCAGTTATCCTATTTACCCAACCCCTCCGCTCGGGCAGGATATGACACAAGGTCAATTTTTAAGCGGAGTTTAACAGGTTTGAATTCAGAGTTTTTCTTCTCCTAGACTAGTTGCCTTACCAAGGCTGAAGAACCTAGTCTGTCCTACTATTTTACCCATAGCTGGAGGGAGAATAATTGGATTCATACCTTTCCCAAGGGTATTAGTGATATGTGAAATGCAATCAGTCTCGCCCAGGATTTGAGCTCGTATCGTCGTGTACAATTCCTACGATGATAACCATTACACCACGGGCACCTCCACTGAGGAAGCAGTACTATGAGTAGTACTATATAACAAAAAGAAAAAAAGAAAAGAAAACTGAAAGAAAAGATAATTTCCTTTTTGTAAAGCACAAAAAAATTTCTAATTCTTTTTACTGAAATATTTTGAAGAATTGCAGAGTTGTACGTAGATGGACATATACGAAATATACAGGCTAAGTCACATATACAAATGCATATTTTTATTCTTCTATTTAAAAATATGCTACAATGGCTTTAGGTTATAAACAAGAAAGCACACAAACGCTTACAGACTTGCACATATTCAAATAAGCGCATACTAGTGATAATGACGTCATTTTTTTAAAGTACACTTTACGATTTGGGAATTATTAAGAAGTGTTTGATAAAACTCTCAACAGAATCGTATACACTTGGCGTAAACATCTCAAATGCAAAAATCCATAAAAGATTTTTTTTAAAAACGATTGAGAAAAAATCGTCGAAAATCGTAAAAAGTAAAGACGAGAAAATAGGATTTGAAAAAGTTGTGAAGCTCTCAGAAAGAAGGTGTCGAACAGAAAATATAAGATCAAATCGATCGTGAGTTTTAAGAATGTTTTGTTAGTTTGTCTGTTTGTTTGTTTTTTTGTTTGTTTAGGATATAGAAAATAAAGGAAAAAGATGTGTGGAAAATTGAGAAACTTGGTGAAAGAAAAAAGAACCGAAGAAAGAAGAAAAGAGGATGAGGAAAAATCTTAAAGTATGTACGAGGAACTTATCGATATAAAGAAGAAGAAGAAGAAGAAGAAGAAGAAGAAGAAGAAGAAGAAGAAGAAGAAGAAGAAGAAGAAGAAGAAGAAATTAAGTAAAAGTTGACGATAAAAAAAAGAAAAAAAGAAAAGGAAAGGTTAAACGCAACAAAGTAGAACAATGGACAAGATGAGGAAGAAAGAAAGAAAGAAGAGTAACAGTTACAAAACGTCGGCTAAAGAAGAAGAAGAAGAAGAAGAAGAAGAAGAAGAAGAAGGAGGAGGAGGAGGAGGAGGAGGAGAATGATTATTAGGAAGTGGAGGAAGGGAGTAAAAATTTAAACAGAGAGAAGAAATTTAAAAAAATGTAGATGAGGAGAAGGAGGAGGTTGCGACAAAAAGTAAGTCTAAACGGCTCAAAGAGAAAGAAAAAGGAGTCTTCGGCAAATGATTGAGAAAGGAGAAAAGGAGAAAAAAGAGAAGGATAATGAGAAGGAGGAAAAGGTGGAAAAAATTAGTCGCCAAAAATAAAAAATAAAAAAGAGAGAGGAATAGAAGAAAAAGGAAATGGGTGGGTAAGCGGAAATATTGAAGGAGAGAAGAATAAAAATATTAGTTGGAAAACACGATTAACTGTTTGCTCGAATAAAAATATAAGAATTTGAATTACTTCTTTTAAAAAAAATAGATGGATATAAGGGGAGAGAGAGATAAAAAGTGAGGGGGAGAGAGAATTAAAAAAGAAGAATAAGAAAGATCGGTGTTTGTAATAAGAGAGAAAGAGAGAGAGAGAGAGAGAGAATTAAAGAAGAAGAAGAAAGATTGGTGTCAATAATGAGAGAGAAGAAGAAGAAGAAGAAGAAGAAGAAGAAGAAGAAGAAGAAGAAGAAGAAAGATTGGTGTTTATAATGAGAGATAGGGAGAGAGAGAAAAAGTGAGTGAAGAGAGAGGAGAGAGAGAGAGAGAGAGAAAACGGTCACTACATTTTTCCTCCTCAAATAAATAAAAAAAACAAATAAATAGACTTTTTTTAAAAAATCATGAAATAAAGCAAAAAATGGAATTAAAAATATAATCTGCTGAAAAACTAAAATTTTACCGTCGACATGTTTTAAAAATAAAAAGCCAACCGAATCTATAACACTAATATCTAAGGGATGGGTTGAAAGAAAAAAAAATGCATTGTTGGGATATCCAACGCGTGAGCATATGTCAAATTACGTATGTATCATCAGTCAATGGTGGAGGAAGTCATTGTTGATGGCGAAAAATAAGATAAAATAAAATAAAATAAAACCAAAGAAAAGTAAATGGATAAAGAAAATAAAACTCGCGTATGTGACAGACCCTGGCGTATCTGAAAATCATAAGAGCATTAACTATCACTTTAAACGTGATTTCTATAGCTTTGAAAGTTTTCTTATGTATCCAGATTTTAAACATTCTTTTTTTTTGCGTCTTCTAAATATCTTCCTTCCTTCCTTCTCTCTCTCTCTCTCTCTCTCTCTCTCTTTGATTATTTTGATTCCCTATATATGTGTAGTCGTCATGGTATGCTTTAAAATGTTACTTTTAAAAATCGTATTGCTTTTTTCTGAGAAGCTTTCATTTTCCTTTACCGTATAAAAAAACAGTATTTACACATCACGCTGATGTGGCTACTACTGCGGCTGCTCATGCTACTACCACTACAACTAAAATTCATAATAACAAAAATTATAAAAGAAGGAAAACATTAAGAGAGGAACTCTTCAAATAGCAGCACAAAAGGAAGGAAAAAATTAAGGGAGAAACTCTTCAAATAGCAACACAAAACTACGCCATAAGGACCAATCATATCATTGCAAGAATTAATAGGACGCGATAAAATAGCGAATGTAGGTTATGCGGCGATAAAGACAAAACGATCAATCACATAAGCGAGCGAAGCAAATTAGCACAGAAAGAGTATAAGTCTAGACATGACTGGATGGCAAAGATGATCCACTGGGAATTGTGCAAGAAATTGAAGTTTGACCATACGAACAAATGGTATATGCATAACTCGGAGAATGGCACGCAAAAAACTTCTTTTGGGATTTTCAGATAAAAACGTATCACCTAATCTCGGCCAGACGACATTGTGATAGTGAACAAAAAAGAACTTGCAGAATTCTGGAATTTGCTGTCCGGCAGACCACAGAATAAACTGAAAGAAAGCGAAAAGAAAGATAAGTACCTGAACCTCGCTCGGGAACTGAAAAAAACTATGGAACATCAAAGTGACGGAAATATCAATTATAACCGGTGCGCTAGGTAGTCACCAAAGGATTGGTAAAAGGTCTGAGGAATTGGAAATAAGAGGACGAGCAGAGACCATCCAAATTACAGCACTCTTAAGATCGGCCAGAATACTGAGAAGCGTCCTGGAGACTTGAGGAGACTTGTTGTCACTCAGGCTCCAGAGGAAGACCATCGGCTAACGCTGGTGTGGAAAGCTCTCGAATGAGTAAAAATAGAAACAGCAACAACAACAATAATAATACTAATACTACTACTAATTATAATAATAATCCTAATCAACTTGGAACTGTGCAAGAAATTCAAATTTGAGCATACGAACAAATGCTATACGCACAACACAACATCTGTCCTGGAGAATGAGACGCACAAACTCCTCTGGGATTCTGAGATACAAACGCAATACCTAATCTCGTCCAGACGACCAGACCTCATAAAGTTAACGACTGTAATCGGGGTGGACGACCCGAAGGCTCCCTTTTCTATAGTCACTACACTACGGTGTAAGGAAGGGCGCTACTCCTTCCCCTAATCACCAAAAAAAGAAAAAAGAGAACTTGCAAAATTGTGAACTTTGCTGTCCCGATTGACCATAGAGTAAAATTGAAAGAAAGTGAAAAGAAGGATAAGTACCTCGACATTGCTAGGGAATTGAAAAACTGTGGAACATGGCAGTAACGGTTATATCAATTGTAATTGGTACTCATGGTACAGTCACCAAAGGGTTAGTAAAAGAACTAGAGGACTTGAAAATAGGAGGACGAGTGGAAACAATCCAAACAGCTGCCTTGTTGAGATCGGCTAGAATACTGGGAAGAGTCTTGGAGACTTGAGGAGACTTGCTGTCAGTCAGACCATCACGGCTGAAAGACCATCACTGTTAGGTGATGTGAAAAACTTTCAAGGAGTGAAATTAATGTATGAACAAACCAGAAAACGTTCAAGAGAATAAGATGCATAACATTTTCTGGATTCTGAGACACAAATGGGTCACCTAATCTCTGTCAGAAAATTAATCCTCGGGTTAATTAACCACCACCCACCAAAAAATGTCATCAAGTGGATTTTGCTGTACTGACCGACCGAATAATAGTAAAATATAATCTGAAAAGATGAACAACTATATGGACCTTGTCAGAAGACAAAAAGGAAGTGGAACGTGACGGTGATACCAAATGTTGTGTTATATAATTACGGAATGTTTTTTTTAAATTAATTATTTTCGTTAATTATATTTTATCATTCGGTTTAATTGGGCTTTGAACTATTCGGCTCTTAGTGCAGGTGTTCACACTCGCGCACAGAGGATATGACAACCACAAATGTCATAATAAAAACCCACGATAGGAAATGAAACTGGGGTGTGAATAACGTCATGCCCGGAAGCGATGGGCCGAAATTTTTGAGGATTTAAAAAAAAAAAGACGTTAGTTGAGATTTAACTCTGGGCGAGGGCAGTCCAGTTGGGAGCTACGGGATGCGCAGGGCGTTTGTTGGGTCAATTAGGGGAGATTGGACTCTGGGCGAGGCCAGTCCAGATGGGGGTTGGTTGTGGGCGATGTAGGAACAGTCAACAAAAAAAATATTGTGTCTCTCTCTCCTTGTGTCGAAAAAAAAAAACTCAAGAAGTTAATAAACGTTTCATTCCTGAACTAAAGAGAGTCGTCAGAGTTTCGCGGATTTACCTGCATCTGTATATTTGTATAACTGCATCTGGCTATACAACAGTTGGTGTACTTGTAACGTTCCTCAAAGGGTTGGAAAGGGTACAAGAAGAATTAGAAACGGAAGAAAACTCGAGACCACCCAGACTTCAGCTTTATTGACATAAGCCAGAATACTGAGAAAAGTCCCTGAGACCTGAAGAGACGTGTTGTCCCTCTGACGCTAGTGAAGGACCACCAGCTGACATAGAAGCGAAAAACTCACGAGAAGTGAAATTGTAACACGAACTAGCACATGCTATGAAAATTCAAGATTGATTGATTGATTTTAACGGCATATCAACTTGTTTAGAGATAGATATTATATGCATAGAATTTAAGGAATCGTTTTCATTGTATATTTATATCTATATTTTTATGTTGTTTTTATGTTTGTTTGTTTTTTGTTTTTTTTTTGTTCTTTTTTGTTTATTTTTTTGCTTTTCTGCACACGGTCCTATCGAATACAAATAGATTGAAACAGAACTATGGGACCCATAGATGAAATCTTAATATTCACTACCTCTCCAGATGATAGAGGAGTTTAGAGTAATGTCAATGAAAGGGTATTCAACAATCCTCAGATTTCCAGGACAGGAGCCTCACCATTCGATACTGTTTAATAAAATACCAGGGATTGTTTGGTTTGGTGTCATACTCAGGATACACCTTTGATAAGTCTTTGCAAGGGATACAGTCAAAGTATTCTCAGCTCCACCGAAATTCTAGATTTAAATAATATTTGAAAATTATACATTATTATTATTCGTTAGTCGAGTGTCGATGTCTTTTTCGGTTGATGAGACGCTACTTCCTAGGTAGGTGAATTTGTCTACCAGTTTCATAGAGGTTCCGTCTAGTGTGGTAATGTCGCCTGTTTGGTTGTAACACATATATTCAGTTTTGTGTGCATTGACATGGAGGCCAATGCCTGCGGCAGCTCCTTCCAAACTATGCAGTAGTGTCTCGGCTTGGTTAGGCGTATTCGCCAGTAACGCTTTGTCATCGGCGTAGTCGGCGTCTGTAATTGTTTTTGCGGGGTACCTTCTGCTTCTTTTCTTTGTCAGCTCTAAGCCATTTTCTCTGATTTTGTCGATCGAAGTTCTAAGCACGTAGTCTAGACAGATGTGTGTGTGTGTGTGTGTGTGTGTGTGTGTGTGTGTGTGTGTGTTTATATAATCCTAGAATGACACGAAGGAAGTAATTTTTTCTTTTTTTTTCTTTTATATTGATCAAATGAGTAGAGTGTTCACCAATGGTCCGGGAGACCGGAGTTCAATCCCAGGTCAAATCATACCAAAGACTAAAAAAAAAAAAATGGTACTTGTTACCTCCTTGCTTAACACTGAGCATTATAAAGTATGGGTGGAGGGTAAAGTGGAGCAATCCAGAAAATGGGGTCACGCCTTCCTCCTACACCTCGGTGTAGTAGCTATTGAAGAGGGAGCTTTCGAGTCACCCTCGACTAAGATCGCCGACTTTACTTATATATATATATATATATATAGTCTAAGGGTTAGACTATTAAGTAGTAATTCAAGGGGAATAGAAATATCTTGTTGACGGCTCAATGCTAACGCCTATCGTATGTATAATTAATTTCATATGCAGTGTGACCTAGGAGGAACTATTCCATGTACTGTATGTAAACAAATATTTGTTACTATATGTAAACAAATTTTTTAACAACTCGATTGAATAAATTTATATTTGAAACTGATATTTGGTTTAATAATTATATCAAAATTAAGGAATTCTAAGCTATATTATTCAAATATCCGTTACAATATTCATCTATTACTTATTAATGTTAACTAACAATGCATATGCTAATTCTTCCTTATATAAATAACAAATAATTTTTTTACGATTAGAAACAGACATTTGGTAAATTAATATCAGTATTAATCTATTTATTTTCTTTAGACTACATAGATAATATTATTTAATCTTTCTAATACACATTGATTTCAACGAAAGTAGAGATTTCTTTTGTCTTTAATTGGAATCATTTTGAGATGAGGCTTCTTAATCTGAGAATTAATTTTTTATTTATTGCGGAATTTTTTTGTCCTCATCTTGGTAGATATTTTTGTGTTGTTTCTTCTTTCACTAGGTTTTGGCTAAATTTCACCTCTGGCCTTCTTCAGATGATTTATCGCGACCTCGTATAGGAATGCTGAGTCTTGTAACAGTATCGCCAGTAATTACTGCCTTCCATAGTTGTTGTCTATCGCACCATGTTTTTGACAAAGTAAACCTCTGGCCGGCTTGGGTAGGATTTGAAATCGCTATCTTCTGACAATGCTCACCTGGAACCGTAGAGACTCAACGCCTCTATCCGCTGCGCCACAGGTCCCGAAGTTGCGATCAGGGATGGATTTTTTGGTCTTATAAATCCAATTATTTGTTCTCCTTATCTGGTCTTCCATAGTCGGGTCCGTACCGAATTTGTAATTGTCTTTAAGTGGAATCATTTTGAGATGAGGCCTCTTAATCTGAGAATTAATTTTTTATTTATTGCTGACGTTTTTGTCCTTATCTTGGTAGTTTTGTGTTGTTTCTTCTTTCACTACATTTCGGCCAAATTTCACCTCTGGCCTTCTTCAAGTGATTAACCGCGACCTCGGATGGGGATACGGTTACAAGACTCAGAATTCCTATCCGAGGTCGCGGTTAATCACCTGAAGAAAGCCAGAGGTGAAATTTGGCCGAAACGTAGCGAAAGAAGAAACAACACAAAAACTACCAAGATGAGGACAAAAAAGTCCGCTATAAATAAAAAAATAATTCTCAGATTTTTTTTTTATATTTATAAATTATCTGAGTTTCAAGTTACTATTAATATTTTTCAGTATTCATCTTTAAAAAAAATCAGTAATATTCTAATTTATAGATAACGGTTTTTTTTTTAAAAAAGAAGAATGTATAAACATTATATTTGATAATATATAATGATATTTCCACTGTTGAAGAGGTTTTCTTCGCCGAAAGCAATGCAAACCTGCCTAAAGTATATTAAAATACGTAACTGATTTTCTTCTCCATCTGAAGAAGCTCATTATATAGACCTGAAATAAATTTATAATGGAACTACAAAATTGAATTCTAGTTTTTTTAATTATACATTTTTATATATAGCGTAATTAGATGGAAACTCAAACCTGGTTAAGATTCCATATAATTACACTATATACGCTCTGAATGTGAATTTTGTTATATGTCTGCAAGGGAATAAATGTTTTAACAATAGCCATATATCAAGCACTCACATAGATTTATTTGACATTCCTCATATATTCTCTACAAGGATAATCCCCACCCACTGTCTTCCGGCGCTGACTGGGTATTATGAATATATATATATATATATATATATATATAAGCATGTTTGATTAGATAATAAGGATACATTTTGTCTATATAATTTTATTAAGATCCCTTCAAGTTTCCTGATAAGTGTCTTGATTTTTGGTTGAAATTGGTAGATGAATGTAACAAAATTGTCTCGATCGCTTTCGGACCTTTCATAGGCCATCATCAGTGGTTGTTTGCATGTGTAAAGAGTGTTTTGTAAACAGTTTTTAAAGACTTTTATTTTTATAACATTACAAAATTATGTAAATGCAAAGTTGGATAAAACTAAGACACTATCAGGAAGATTGAAAGGATCCTAATAAAATCCTATGGACAAAATGTGTCTTAATTATTTAATCAAACATGCTTAACTGAAAGACTGCTGCCTAACTAAACACACACACACACACACACACACACATATATATAGACTTTTGGAATAATAACCTTGCGAAAGGTATGAACTTCTTTTTCCTCAGCTATGGGTTAAATAGTGTGACCGCTGTTCTTCTACAAGGATAGATTTGGATTTAAATAACCTAAGAACATTGATATGCCATTGAACACTAGAAACTAAACCAGTCTAATTTTTATGGTCTTCATATGGACAAGTTTTACCATTTCGAAAATGTGTTTGTCGTGAAACCACGACAATCTAAACTATAAAATCTAATACAATAGACCTTATAGAAAGAAAGGAAGAAAGAAAGAAAGAAAAAATGAAGAAAGAATGAAAGAAAGAACGAATGAATGAATGAAAAAGAAGAAGTAAATAAATAAAGAAATAAATAAAGAAAGAAAGGAAGAAAGAAAAGTAAAGAAAGAAAGATATTTAAAGAAAAGGAAAAAAAAGAAAAGAAAGAAGGAAATAAAGAAGGGTATAAAGGAAGAAGGAATAAAGATGGAAATAGAATGAAATAAATAAATGAGTTAAGAAAAAAGAAAGAAAGAAAGTAAGAAAGAAAATGGAATGAAAAATAATCTGACAAGAAAGAAAGAAAGAAAGAAAGAGGCATAATAATAACTGAGAGACGTGTAAAAGAAAGAAAGAAAATGGAATGAAAAATAATCTGATAAGAAAGAAAGAAAGAAAGAAGAGGCATAATAATAACTGAGAGACGTGTAAAAGAAAGAAAGAAAGAAAGAAAATGGAATGAAAAATAATCTGATAAGAAAGAAAGAAAGAAAGAAAGAAAGAAAGAAAGAAAGAAGAGATGCAATAATAACTGAGAGACGTGTAAAAGAAAGAAAGAAAGAAAAGTTAAGAAAGAAAGAAAGAAAGAATATAGTAAAATGTTTGATATCATTATCCTTATTATCAAGTTATGTTGATAGCATGGATTCCTCCTCCTCCTCCTTTCTCTCTCTCTCTCTCTCTCTCTCTCTCTCTCTCTCTCTCTCTCTCTCTCTCTCTCTCTTCCATATCGTTCATCACTCCTAACAGGCCCTCTACACTGCATCCAATGTCTGTGTAGAGCTGATGAATGTAAGTTTTTGAAGGTCCGCAAACACTGCTGTGGCCATAAGTAAAAATCCACAGAAGAACACCGCTTATGCATTCGTACATAATACAGAAGCTGTGCCCTTTATGTTTTGTTGGTCTTACTTGGGTAGATTGTGAGATGAGATATAAGTGGCCATACACCTGCTTTTCAGTGGAATGCTGTTTTCAGTATTTGTTCGAAAGAGCATGCAACATCTTTGCGTAGTTCCCATTTAACAGTTTCAAAAGGCACATTGTTAAAATCCAGATGGTGCTGCTATACAATAGTACTGACACGGTAACAACTTGAAGAATCCCCGTTTTATTTCATCCGAAAGATTATATCTGAACATTGCTCTGTCAGCTGCGGCGAAAGAATTCATCTACTGCTTCTCTGCAGTGGGTAAGATCACCGCCAACGAGTGTCCTGGGTAGGGCACTAAACAATCTAATAGTGAGGCTTCAGTAATGCTGGAGCTTTGGGGAATGCAGAGTACTCCTTCATTGCCATCGCTCCTCGGTCCATTCAAACTCGGAGTGGTAGCACTTGATAGCGTCCTATCTATGGGTCAAATAGAACTAAACTAAGTACTTATGTTAAACTGTTTTGACATCTAAACTGCGTATTTAGGCTAAACTGAATTGTTTGAAATAGAACAGTTTTGACATTTAACTCTGTATAAACAAAAAACTGATAGATCTGTTAGATCTAAACTGAATAGCTTGAATAGAAATGTTTTTGACAATTAAACTGTGTACTTATGCTAAGCTGAATTGTTTGAATAGAACTGTTTATATTTGTGTACAAATGGATTTGGCATTAAATAACCTACAAAGGTTGATATGCCATAAATCCCAAACCAACAAGATATCTGCACAGAGTTGATAACCTATCTATGCGTAGGAGGTGCCCGTGGTGTAATGGTTATCGTCACAGGATATGAACTTGGCGATACGAGTTCAATTCCTGGACAAGACTGATTGCATTTCACATAGCACTAATACCCTTGGGAAAGGTATGAATCCAATTATTCTTCCTCCAGCTATGGGTAAATAGTAGGGCAGACTAGGTTCTTCAGCCTTGGTGAGGCAACTAGTCTAGGAGAAGGAAAACTCTGAATTCAAACCTGTTAAACTCCGCTTAAAAATTGACCTTGTGTCATATCCTGCCCGAGCGGAGGGGTTAGATAAATAGGATCTATGCGTAGGTTGACATCGCTTTCAGTAGATGAGATATTGCTACCAAGGTATGTAAAATGATATAATGATTTCATCGGCTTGCCATTTAATGTGGAGAAAGCAGTCTTATTTGCAACCGATTAATTCTGTTTTATCTGATTTTACATAGAGACCAATACGCTTGGTTAACTATACAGTAGATATTCAACTTCATTGAGTATATTTGCTTGAAACGCCAAACCATCTGCTTAGTTTGAAACCGTAATAGTTTCTATATGATATTGACATCTTCCTGCCCTTTTTTTTTAGTGTAAGAGTAAGTAGATGATTGATATAAAAGAAAAATTAACGAGTTTGATAACCGCTATTCTAGACTGGGTCAAATGATTGAAGTTAAATTCCCAGAATGCCTCGCGAAGGCGGAGATTACAATCGATTGGCTATCATATTTACCCAACCCCTCCGCTCGGGCAGGGTATGACACAAGGTCACCATTTAACTGCATGCAAATTAAATTACCAACAAGTTATTTGCATACAAATCACACACACACACACACACACACACACTCCCACACTTACACACACACAGACACATATATATATATGATATTAGATATACATAGGATACATTTGGCATTTGATACACACACATATACATATATATGGTATTTGGTATGTATTGGATAAATTTCACATTTGATACACACACACAAACACGAGCACGTAAACACACACACACACACACACGTATATATATTTAATTGGTTTGTGAATAATTTGCTGGTAACTTTAATTGTAAGTGAATTATCCTATTTACCAACCCCTCCGCTCGGACAGGATATGACACAAGGTCAATATTTTAAGCGGAGTTTAACAGGTTTGAATTCACAGTTTTCCTTCTCCTATAGTAGTTACCTCACCAAGGTTAAAGAACACAGCCTTCCCTACTATTTACCCATAGCTGGAGGGAGAATAATTGGATTCATACCTTTCCGAAGGGTATTAATGCTATGTGAAAATGCAATCGGTCTCGTCCAGGAGTTGAACTCGTGTCACCGTGTCCATTTCCTACGACGATAACCATTACACCACGGGCACCTCCTATCGATTGGTTATCGATCATACGGAAGTCTGATCTATCCAATAAAATAAAACAGGATTTCTTCTAAGTTGTAGTTATGTAAAGTACAACTATATGCATACACAACTTCGGCGCCAAGTACCCGTACGGCCACTTACCTCCTATCTTAAAAACAATCCATGTAAGACGAGCAAGAGTGCTGAATAAGCAGCGACGAACTCATAAGTGACCTTCTTCTATGGACCACTACACATGAACGTACCAGTTTTGTCCAACCAGCAAGAATTTATCTCCATCAGCTATGTGCAGACACAAGATGAAGTTTGAAAGAGCTGCCGGGAACGATGGATGATAGGGACGGATTAAAAGAGAGGGTCAGAGAAATCCGTGCTGTCAGCACGAGTTCATCAGATGAAAATGTATTCAGTTATGTATACAACTATCTTTGCAGAATTCTGTACATATTGCCTTTTACACTGAATCATACGATATATACTCTTTAGCCCGTGGTGTAATGGTTATCGTCGTTGGAAATGGACACGGCGATACGAGTTCAAATTTTGGACGAGACCGATTGCATTTCACATAGCACTAATACCCTTGGGAAAGGTATGAATCCAATTATTCTCCCTCCAGCTATGGGTAAATAGTAGGGCAGACTGGGTTCTTTAGCCTTGGTAAGGCAACTAGTCTAGGAGAAGGAAAAACTGTGAATTCAAACCTGTTAAACTCCTCTTAAAAATAGACCTTGTGTCATATCCTGCCCGAGTGGAGGGGTTGGTAAATATGGATATATACTCTTTAGCATGGAGTTAATTAATCACCAAATGTTGCAAGGTATTCTTTTGTTTTGTTCAAGAAAAAATAAGTTAAAAGCGAGTATCAGTCATTAGGAATTATCAATATATGGTTGTTTAGTTGTTTGGGTTTTTTTTTGCATATCAACCTTTGTAGGTTATTTAACGCCAAATCTATTTTTATGAAAATAGTTCTATTTCAAACAATTCAGTTTAAATGTGAAAAAACATTTCTATTTCAAGCTATTCAATTTATTCAAACAGTTCTTATTCAGCTAGTTCAGTTGAGTATAAGTACAGAAGTTCCATATAAAACAATTAGGTTTAGTGTAAGTATATTTTCAATGTTAAAAACATTTCTATTTCAAGCTATTCAGTTTAGTCAAACAGTTCTAAATTAACAATTAAGTTTAGCATATGTATACAGTTAGTTCTATTTAACCCATAGATAGGGCCCTAGCAGGGACTACCCCTCCGGGCAAGAGTGGACCAAGAAGCAACGGCAATGAAGGGATACTCTGCATTCCCCAAAGCTCCAGCATCACTAGAACCTCACCATCAGATTTTTTAGTGTCATATCCAGGACACTCATTAGGGTGGGGGTCTACAGCCCCAGCCAACAGGGCAATACACAGAGTTAATGTCAAAACAGTTTTA